>CM053764.1:29036307-29096185 GCA_028658305.1 Pachyuromys duprasi
TCATTCAAACCCATCTTTACTGTGATGGTTCTTAAACAAGAAAGCAACATGTAAGACGTTTTCTTTTAGGGTCCTCCAGACCAGGTCTTTCAACAGCAAGTCACACTGCATGCAGACTTGGCATTGAGGGATCTATCATGGCATCCAAGATGCCCCAGGTGGTGACCATGCCACCAGGCAGGAGGCAACACTTTGAGAACTAGGTGCTTCCAAAGGGGTAGCCACAGACAGGGCTCTTGACAGGTAGGTGGGGCTGGGTACTTGTAGCTCAGCCAGTGGCCACATTCATACAAATGAGATGAAAATGTATGCAAACCAGATTCACAGGATAATAAAAGCAAAGTTCAAGTCAGTTGGTAACTTACCATGGTGCGCACTTGCAATTTCAACACTTGGGAGGCCAAGGTAGGAAGTCTAGGAGTTTGAGATCAGTCTGGGCTATATGGTAGACCCTGTTTTGAGAAACACAGAAAGAAAGAAAGAAAGAAAGAAAGAAAGAAAGAAAGAAAGAAAGAAAGAAAGAAAGAAAGAAAGAAAGAAAGAAAGAAAGAGGGAGGGAGAGAGGAAGGAAGGAAGGAAGAGAAAGAAAGAAAGAGAGAGGGACTGTTTCAGTCATGAACTTGATGGCTGACTCTTTGACCCTCCCCCATACAAGCCGGGGAGTGACAGCCTGGCTAGATCCCAGGGGAGGACATTGCAGCCAGCCCTGAGGAGACAGGATGAGCTGGGGTTGGATGGAAGGGGAGGAGGTCCTCCCCTGTTGGTGGACTTGGAGGGGGCAGGGAGGAGGGAGTTGAGGGAGGGAGTGGGAGGGTAGGAGGGAATGAGGGAGGGGACTACGCCTGGGATGCAAAATACCTAACCTGTGATTGATATAAAAATAAATAAATTTTAAAAAATGCAAAGTGAAAAAAAAAGAAAGAAAGAGAGAGGGAAGGAAGGCAACTGGGGAGGGGGACACAAGGACGAAGGGGAAAAGAGAAAAAGAGAAATGAAAGTATATTACCTACTTTTAAACAAAAGCCACACATTTTGAAAACCAATTACATTGCTATTGCTAAGCACACCGACACAAAGGATGGAGGAGATGTGAGTTAAAAGATCACAGAGCTCAGAGTTGTGAATGTTACCGAAGTTTTTCTTCCACCCCGGCTTGCAAACAGTTGCAAAAGCTCTGCTCCTCCTCTACCCTTGACCTTCTTCATGGTCTGTGTGCACGTTGTTCAGCCTTCTTCATGGTCTGTGCGCACGTTGTTCAGCCTTTCTGTTGCAGCCTCACAGCCTTAGCTCTAGTTGCACTGGGTTAGATTTCCACAAAACCTTGACAGGCCGCATCCCAAAGTCTTCATTTTAATAAGGAAACTAATTCCAGCAAGTTTATGTGGTTTGCTCAAAGGGACAGTTATCATTTTCTTAGAGCCAGATGTTGAGTTTCCACCACTTTCTTTGAAAGGGTTTTGGCACATGATAAATTCAGGTGCAAGAGAGAGTCAGGGAAGGAATACGACACGAAGTGCTTCTTGCCACATATAGATGTACAGGCCACCTTCCTGATGTACACTTTCCAGAGTTTCATAGCCTGGGGAGGGAGGAGGGATGTGGTTGGCAATGTTAGCCAACTGCTGACATTGACAAGGTGTCGTAACTACTGTTCACCAATACCATTAGCCCATAAAAGAAAAGATCAGTTTAATGTCCCCAAATTAGAATTTTTGGATAGATAACCAGAATAAATAGCATGACAGCATTGATATGATTCAGGTCTATTTAAAAATATCAATCAGACCTTTTGTTTTTTTTTTTTTTTGTCCTGTACAAAGCAGCCATCAGTATGTGTGATGGTTCTTGCCTTGCCATGGTTTGCAAGGGCTTCCGCATATCTGACGAAGCAGTGGACGTTTCCCCTCAGAAAAGGACACACACCTGCTTATAAGTAAATCCAGCTCTTGCGGATCAAGCCTGGTGTTAGGCAGTGATTTCACCTCCATGCGTTTCAGCCGGGGACTGTGCCAGCTGTAGGAGACTCAGAGGCAGGTCCACCTCCAGCTCCTATGATGCCCAGGACCCAGCTTCTCTGAAGTAACATGCATGCTCACAGAGAGAAGTCGCTCTCCCTGGACCCTGACTGTCGATGACGTTGCCAGACACAGTAAGAATTTCCCACCCAAGGGCCTCAGAGCTGCAAGATGAGCTGGATGCAGGTCAAAAATGTCAACTCCATAGTGTGACAGTGCAGGAATCCTGAAGATGAAGGTGGGCTGCTCTGGCAGCGGATAGATCAAGATGCCATCTTGATCTCATGGCCACACTCCAGGCCTCGCTAAAGACACAGTTCATAGTCGTTTGAGGGAATTGCCCAGATCAGGTTGACCTGTGGCCGTGTTTGTGAGGAACTGTCTTAACTGATGATTGATGTGGGAGGGCCCTGCCCACTGTGGGTGGCACTGTCCCTGGTCAAGTGGTCCAGGGTTGCGTAAGAAAGCAAGCCGAGTAAGCCAGGGGAGGTGAGCAAGTAAGAAGAGTTTTTCTGTGGTCTTTGCTTCAGTTCCTGCCCTGAGTTCCTGCCTGACTTCCTTCAGTGATGGACTATGACCTAGTAGTGTAAGGTGAAGTAAGCCCTTTTTTTTTTTTTTTTTTTTTTGCCCCAAGTTGGTTTTGGTCAAGGCTTTCTCACGACAATGAAAAGCAAACTAGAACTAGACACTGGAGGAGCAGCCAACTTAAGGCTCAAGTGGCAAGTACGTGATGATCCCGGCAAGACTGGTAACACTCAAGGAGTGAGGGTTGGCAGATAGTGGCATCACAGGATGCGGCAAGTTGTTAACCAATTTCTGTGATCTGTGTGTGAAATGTGCCTTACAGCTTCGTATGTTGGAAGGCTTGGTGGGCCTAGCTCAGCCACCCTCCCTGAGTGCAGAGGACATGTGGTCAGCCAGCCTCCTGCTCCAGGTAAATGCCACACCCTCCCTGCCTCTTCCTGGCATGGTGGAATGACCTCCATTGATCTGTAAGCAGAAATTAGCCCTTGCTCCCCTGAACTGCTTCTGTCCGGTCATTTTATCACAGCAGCAGAAGGAGCTGAGACACCATCACAGCCCATTTTGGGGTGGCGTTCGCAGGCAAGATGATGTGCCTTACCTTCACCTACTGGCAGTGGGAAGGCAGAGCGGCCAGGCAGTGCTTGGCTTAACACAGTCTCTCCTCTTCTACCCATGCCACAAGGCCGACCACACAGAACAGAAGGACTTACTTCTGGAAAAAGCCATGGAAGAAAGAAGAAAAGTCCTGCTGCAAACTTCAATGCCTGTCTGTGTTTTGGGGGAAAATCATACATGCAACTGGCCTACCCCTTCGCCACCATCCTTCCTTGGTGGCAAGACTCTGGATCCTAAGGCAACGGGATGCTTTATCCTTGGCCTTCTAGTGGACCTGCCCCCACCCGGCTCTGTGGAGCCTTGTTGTTTTATTCGTTTTCTCCACAAGGCTCTGTCCCCAGTGGCAAAACCCTGGATCATAAGGAGAAAAGATGCTCCATCCCCGGCCTTCTGAAGGACCCAACCCGTCCTGACCCCATCGAGGCCACCCTTTAAAATCTGTGTGGCAAAGGGAGGCCATTGCTGTTCCCTTAGCTGCTAAGACATCTGGCTCTCACATCAGCAGAATTTAGAAAAGAATGGGACAGCTAAACAGACATCAGTGACAGGAAAGGCCTCCCTGCAGGGATTGCCAAGCTTTTTTCCCAGATAAAAGTTGGGGAAAGTCCTTACTGGTGGGGGGGTTAGAAGAGAGGCTTTGGGGAAGCTGAGAATTCTTTAAATGAAAACCGTTTCTTATCTAGAAAGAACCAAAGAGGGTGATAATTTGACGGATTTAAATGGAAATGTGCTGTGAATTCAGACATTTGGCAGTGGGTTAAGCTTGAAAGCCGCCCCTCAAGCAGGTCCCCACAACGTACTGCGCCCTCCTTTACGCCCTGTTCTCATTAGTACTATTATTAAAGTGTACAAGTGGGAGAGATTTACCCTGTTTGGTTTGCATATGTCATTAAAATCAATTCTATTTCATTTGCAAGTTCTTTATAATAAAGCTTTAATTAAAAACGACGAACAAACGAGGCTCCTTGGCTTTCGGAAGCCATCTCTGCTCAAAGACAGAAGGGCAGCCTGCTGGGTCTGAGGGAGGCTGGAAAGCCTGCTCTGCTTCTTCTCTTCCTCCTCTGTGTTCCTTTCCTTTGTTTGGCTTCCTGTTTCCTGAGCTGGAATGTGTGAACCAGCTCTGCCTCACCGCTTAACCTCTGTATGTTGGGAAACCATGCCAGCCAGGGGACCTCCTCCCCCAAACTACCCAAGGAAGGTGCAGATCTTATGATCAGAATAGCTCAATCACAACCAGGGGCCTTTTAGAAAAGGGGCAAACAGTTTCACTCAGAGTAAGGAGTCCAGAGAAGCGCAAGCTTTGATCCCTTCAAGCCCCAGCACCTGCTAAGGGTCACACAGGGAGATGAGTATCCAGAAATAGTTGCATCAGGTTCTTCTTTATGTTTGCTCTCTTATTCATCTGTCTGTCTGACCCTCCTTTCTTTACCATATTAATGACAGCTGTCAGTCCTAGAAGAGCTGCTTAAGACTCTGGGTTAGGGAAGCATTCAACGGAGCTGGATTTCCTGCCATGATCGGAGAGAATCGGAGAGCCCAGCCCTTTGGACCCAGGGGTAAAACCCGCTTTGTTGGAGCAACCATGCTCATGCTATGTGAAAATGGACGTGGATGGAGGGCCACGTTAGCACTTACTGTTTGCAGTAACCAACCAAGAGAACTGTAGACATTGTGGGCGGAGTGGCAAGGTAGCTCAGTGAGTAGAGACACCTGCCATCCAGCCTGAGGGCCTGAGTTTGATCCCTGGGACCTACTTAGTAGAAAGGAAGACCTGACTCCCACAGGGTTATCCTCTGTCCTCCACAGTCCTGTGCCGTGGTAAATATAGAATATGAGTCCGCAGAGGAAGACAATGAAGCCAGTCCTGATGAGTCCTGATAGGCTAGGGTCAGAGGGAAGGGGAGGAGGACCTCTACTATCATTGGACTGGGGGAGGGGCATAGGAGAAGAAGAGGGAGGGATGATGGATTGGAAGGGGATGGGGGAGGGGCTACAGTGGGATACAAAGTGAATAAATTGTAATTAATAAAAATAAAATAAAAATTTAAAAATAAATAAGTAAACAAAGATGTAACTTAAAGGGGAGGAAAAAGCTACAGCCTATCTTTGAAATGGGTTAGTGGTCACTAGCAGCTGCCTGGGGAAAGTGGTTAGTAGTAATTAACAGCTTTCTGGGATTTGAAAGGAACCTGGCAGGAAGGCGATCTGGGGAGACCCTGATAACTGAGCAGAGAGGCTCCTCAGCTCCTGGCACTCTGCCCTGCAGGGTCAGGCACGGACCAGCCCCCAGGAGCCCTCAAAGCTCTTGCTCTGCCTTCATTTTTATCACTGTTGTTAAAATATTTAATTGACAAAGATGGAATCTATGCAAGGTGTGTGCATGAGTGTGATCCCTGTATACGCTCTGATCGGCACAATCAAGTTAACCAGCGCGTCCATTGCTGCCCACCTACTCCACGCCGTCCTTGGAGAACAGAAGGCCTGGTCTCCAGCACCCCACCATGTCTGTAGCTCTTAAGAGAGACGTGGCGGCTCGGACGCCCAGTGTGTAAAGGCGCCAGCCTGAAGGCCTGAGCCAGACCGCAGAACTCACAGTGAACACCGAGAACAATTCCTGAAAGCTGTCCTCTGTCCTCTGCACATACACAGTATGCTGTGCGCCCACACTTACACACATATATGCCGCACCTACACACATGCAAACTCATATACAAAGTAATCATATTTTTCAATTATTTGCTATTATGTCTGTTATTAACATCCTCTTTTCATTGTTATGTTACTTGTGGGTTTTGTTCTTTGAGACAGGATCCTGCTATGTATTACTCGGTCAAGCTAACCTCACACTTGAGCTCTTCCTGTCTCTTGAGGGCTGTGGTTACAGGTGTACACCACTATACCTGGCTATAGCTAAAGATTTTAATGTAAAGCAGCTGACTGTGAGTGTGTGTGTCTCTGTGTGTGTGTGTGTATATGTGTGTGTATGAGTGTGTGTCTTTCTGTGTGTGTGTATGTGTGTGTCTTACTAGGAATCAAACCCAGAATCGTCTACATGCTTCAAAACAAGATGGCTCATGAGTTGACCACGCTTGTCAAACCTGGCCACCAGAGTCTGATCATTGGACTCACATAATGGAAGCAGAGAATCAGCATCTCAAGTTGTCCTCTGATCTTCACATATGTGCTCTGGCATGCATCTACCCCCAGATAAATAAATAAATGCAATTAAAAGCAAAGATAAACAAACATTTTAATTACTTCATTTTAATTACCTTGTCCTTGGAGGCAGAGGGAGGAATTAGGCCCAGGATTGACACTCTCAAAGATGGTGTTGTTCACCCTGGTAAGTCTGTCTCCATTCTGCCTACTCCAAAAAAGAAACAAAAAGAAACAAACAAACAAACAAAGGTTTTCAGCCAAAGATTGTTCTTCTACATTTGTTATTTTTTTATTAGTGTGTGTGTGTTCTCACTCGTGCATGTGCAAGCACACTGTGATCTATGTACAGGCATATGTGCCTTGACCCCTCAGCGGTTATCAAAGGACAGTTTTGTGGAGTATGCCCTCTTCTCCCACCTCTATAGTGGTCTGGGAATTAAATTCTTGTGGGGCAAGTGCCAGTCTCTGCCTTTTTACACACACACACACACACACTCACACTCTCACACACATACACACACACACACACTCATACTCACACACACACACACATACACACACTCACACACACACTCACACTCACACACACACTGGCACACTCACACTCACACACACACACACTCACATTCACACACTCACACACTCACACACTCACACACACACACACACACACTGGCACACTCATGAGGAAGGTTATATTTGTGGTGACCCCTGTAGATGAGGCACTGAGACAGAGGGAGAGAAGAGCCTTGATATCAAGAGCACATACCGTTTTGAACAGTAAGAGAAGTGCTCCCTGCTCTGACCCTACCTCAGGTGTGACACACTCCAAGGTTGGTCTCACCTTGATGTGCTTCACTTGTTCAGTTTGGTTTGGTCTGGTTTTTGGTGTTGGTTTTGGCTTAAAAGGTGGAGTGGGGGAGGGGGCAGGGGAGGAGATGAGAAGGGAACGGGGGAGGGGGCTACAGCTGGGATACAAAGTGAATAAACTGTAGTTAATATAAAAATATTAAATTTAATTTTAAAAAAAGGGTGGGGTGGGAAAGGAAGTTCCTTGACATCTGGAAAAATGAACCTCTTGCCTCAGACCTAGTGTTCCAGATTTCTACAGAAATCCAGAAAAGTCTGGGCAGCTGAGGTATGGACACATTTTCCCTTTGGGTCCCGCTCTAGATCCTCTACATGGCAGCTCACAGAATGTGGTCTTTCTTTCTGTAGCCACTCTTTAAGACAATCCAGTTCCTATTCTGCAAATGAGAAAGCTAAGGCTCAAGGCGTTAAAAACTGGGATCAAGTTCACAGATATAGTGGAAAAGCCAAGATTTAAGTACAGGTCTAGCTTACTGCAAAGTCCTGGTTTTTCTGAATGCTATAGTTTTAGCCTTCAGTATCCCCACACACCCCCCCCAAAAAAAAACGCACGTGCTGAAGGCCTAAACCCACCTTCAGCGCTGTGTGGACACCTAGGGTCCATTCTGGTAAGGTAATGTGTTCCAGGGAGGAAGTTAAGATGAGGAGGTTATGCTCCTGAAGGGGATTTGGAGAACCGTAAGTGCTCTTGTTTTTCTCCTTGTTTCCTTGTGTTCCCCTCACGATGGACTGCACTGCCCCGGGTCATGGGAGCACAGACCGGGACCCCTGAAAACACGAGCCAAAAATGAACTTTTTCCTTCACGTATTTAGCTGCAGTGACCCAGTGCAGACTAACACATCGGTGTGATTCCCTGAACACAGAGATTAAACCTACCCCCCATTATCCGGGACCCTCTGTGTGTGTGTGTGTGTGTGTGTGTGCGTGCGTGCGTGCGTGCATGCGTGCGTGTGTTTGTGTGTGTCCCTCTCTCCCTCTCTCTTTCCCTGTCTTTTTCTCTGTTCCTCAACAGGGTCTCATGTGGCCTAGGTTGTCCTTAAGCTCACTATGTTGCGAAGCCGAGCTTGTGATCCCGCTCCTGCTTTGTAAGTGGGATTAGAAGCAGGTGCCATAACGCCTGCAGTGCTGGGCTCAGACCCAGGGCACAGGGCTAGCACCAACTGAGCTGTTGCCCCAGCTTCTGCTTGTATCTTCTTAATGACATGTAAATTTCCATAATAATCTTTTCATTCCCAAACAACTACACAAATGACGGAGATTATAAAGGTGTTAATCTTTAACATTGTTGGACAGCATAGCCCCCCCCCCCTCACAAAGTGAATGATGAGGTCTGAATTCCTAACAAGCCTCTTTAAATCTAATACAAAGGAAGGACCGAAAGCATGAAAAGAAGCAAACAGAAGAGGCAGGAAGTGTAGATGCCCCGTTGTAGACCTTTGGCTGAGGCCCAACAGAACCCTGAGACTCACCTGGTGCCTCAGACAACCGGACCAAACCCAGACCTGAGCTGATGGGAATGTGCTCCCAGACTTCAAGAAGCACCCCCTCACATCCCTTCACACCCCTCACACCCCTTCTCATCCCTTCTCCCAAGAAGGAACTCTGTGAGAGACTCCCAGAATAAATAAGGCAGAACTCTGATCTTGAGTGTGTTTGTCAACACAATATCCTCTCCAGTGAAGTCGCTGCCTTTGGACTGACACCCAGAAGCCACACCCACTTGTAGAGCGTGGCAGCTAACTTTACATTCTGTGTGCAGTTGTTTGGCTTAAGGCCTGTCCAAATGTCACCGTAAAGCTATTTTCTAAATGCATGAATGTTAAAATTGGTACGCTTCCTGGGGACTCTGTGGGTGTGCGCATCTTTGTGTGTGTGTATGTGTGTGTGTGTAAGTATACATGTGTGAGTGCAGTGTATACATATGTGTGCTGGGTGTGAGGAAGAAGGCAGGTGTGCCTTATGCATTCTCTGCCTCGTGCATGTGTGTCTCACTGAGCCTGGAGCTAAGCAGTAACAGCACGCTCCACTGATCCTCCTGTTTTGCCCCTCAATACTGGGGTGATGGCTGCATGTGTGACCTGGCTTGTGAGCTTTGACTGATTTTGGTTTCGTTTTTAATTTTTGAGACAGGATCTCATGTAACACTGGCTGTCCTCAAAATCTCTATGTTGCCCAAGTAGACTTGGAATGTCCCCAGGGCTGCCACATGGAAATTCTTCCTGAGCCACCAGACTGCTGCCCTGCAGAACTGGACAAGAGACTCCAACACCAACTGTTAGTTAACCTGTGTCACGAGCATTCTCGCCTGCCTTATGGATTTCACACATGCAGGCCCCACAACCTCACAAGCCAATTCACTGAATGGTTCTATCCATATGTATATATGCATACATATGTGTGTATGTGTGTGTGTGTTCTAAAGAATCCTAATACTCAGAGCATAAATAAATGACGTCCTTATAGGTTACACTTGGGAAGCAGAAAGCAGTTATATTAGTGAACATTTCCTTGCACGGAAAGCACATTGTGTATTACGCCCAGAGGTTCACACATTGTCCAACACTCACCAAGCCGATGTGACGCAGAGCTGCTAGGCGAAAGAACTAGAATTCAAGGTGAATGGCACTGCCTTCCTTTGGGAGATGCCAACACTGTAGCCATGGATGGGAACGGGAGTACTTGCTTGAGTCTCAGAGCTGGTGTGTGGAGCCAGGCTACAAACTCATGTTTCCATCAGGTCTCCAAAGCCATCAGTGTCTCCATTTCATTCCACCCATGAGCCATCTGTGATGTCATGAAAGTTCAAGCGACAGAGGGCTTCATAAAGGTGGGGTGCTCCTCAGCCTCAAACGCTTCGACAATATCAGCTTGAGAGATAAACACCAACCAAAGGCTCCTCATGTCGTGGTCAAAACAAAAGTATCTCTACCCCATTTAAAAGGAAAGGAGGAAGCTTCTAGAACTTCTTCTGGAAGGACCAAAGCAGAAATTCTATAGCTGAATTGAGAGGTATCGAAGAGTCAGGAAATTGTGTTAGAATCTCAAGTAATCAGCAAAATGTCAATGGAAGAGCAGATAAGACCCAGGTCCCAGGCGGGAAGATCTTGGCAACGTACAAAGATAAAACAGTAAAGGGATAACAGAAAAAAAAAAAAAAAAAGAGGCTTGAGCATTATAGCTCGGGGATAGAGTCTCTGCCTAGTAAGCATGACACCCTGGGCTCACTCCCCGGTCCTACCAGAAGAAAAAGAAAATAGAAGTACAAGAAAGAATAAGTGAAATAACAAACTATACAACCGTTCTACACGGAACAGTACTGCACAGAACTATAGTACTGTATGATCTATGTCAGTGTGCTCTACAACTTATATTTGGTATGGCTTTACAAACAGCAGGTAATACGCAGACACTTCTGACATGATGTCCGTGAGTATGTGCTCTCGACACGCAGGGTCTTCTGAGTTAAGGCTGGTGGGTTTACAAAGGTTATTCGAATGGCATCACTCACTGCTGATTACACTGGCTACTGGTCACCATCCGGCTGATTGGGGCAGAGGTCCTCACTCTGCCAATCCAAGAAGAGGAGCACAGGAGGAGTGAAGACTTTCAATTATAAGCTGTGAAGCCTGAAAAGAAGGAAGAAAGAAACCTTTGCCTGATGCGTCTGTCCATTTGGTGTCAACCGACCTCCAGGGCCTCGGGCGCGAAGCTGTTCAGTTTAGTGAGTGTGGCTGTGTGTCCCGGGTTCCCGTTCCACTGGGCTTTCACTTACTCCTGCCAGTGTGGTCTGATGAGCCACCGGAGACCAGGGGTCATTTGTGCTGCTCCCTGGAGAAAAGTCAGAGGCTTGGAGATATACACGATCTCTGGAAATCCTTCCTGGAAATGTGGTGTAGTTGGTAGAGTGCTGACCTAGCATGGCAAAGCCCTGGCTTCAAACCCCAGGACTGTGGAAACCAGATGTGGAGGCACAGGCCTCTAACGCCGGTTCTTAAGGGGTAGAGAGAAGCACCAGGCATTGAAGAGTATTCTTGGCTATGCAGGGAACTTGAGAGCAGCCTGGGCTATATAAAACCTGCCTCAAAATGAGGAAGCAGGACAGTGATGTGGCTCAGGCAATAAAGGCGCATGCTAACAAGCCTGACTGAATTTAACCCCAGGACCCACATGGTAGAAGGAGGCAACCAACTCCAGAAAGTTATTCTCTGACCTACACACACGCACACACACACACACACACACGAGCCCGTGCCCACTAAAGGTTTTTTTTTTTTCCCATGAGTCTTAGTGTCATGTTAACTGGTACAGTGGTTAATGAAAGGCTTTTTAACACAGTGTGATGCCACTGGCATCAGCCAAAATCCGAATGCAAGCTTTTGCTCACAGCCTCTCAGTCAAGCCCATAGCCACAGACATTAAGAATCAAGTTCAGAAACCCAGGATCTACTCAGACCAGCCAGTACTACATCCATGGGACATGGTTTCCTGAGCTGTACCTCAGAAGGTCCCTCCCTTCTCTAAAGTGCTAGGAATCGATGACCTAAAGGATTTAGTACATTCAGAGGTGTGTTTACTTCCTTATTAGAGAACACCAACACCACTGTTCCCGTTAACACTAACCAGCAGCCCTATGAATAAAAATGATCAGCCCTACTGTATATTCATTCCCTTAGAAAATGCGAAAGATCCCACCTTAAAACAAACAAGTCCCCCCGCAAAAAAAAAAAAATGAAATAAAAGAAAAAAAGATAAACAATAATTCAGGATGTTTCTGGGAGAAAAGACCAACATAATTAAGAATATCAATGAATTAGAAGTCATGGAGCAGGGCACAGTAGCACATGCCTATAATCCTGGCACTCTGGGAGGCAGAAGCAGGCAGATCTCTGTGTGTTCGAAGCCAGCCTGGTCTTCAAAGTGAGTTCATGACAGCCAAGGCTTCACAGAGAAACCCTGTCGTTGAGAAGAAAAAGGGGAGGAGGAGGAGGAAGGAGGAGGAAAGAAAAGTTATGGTAAGTGGGAACACTGATACAAGCCTGGAATCCTAGGCTGAACCTGAGGACACGTGATGAGTTCAAGGGCTGGGCTACAAAGCAAGACTCTGTTTCAAAAAAGAGAGGGGGCGAGAGAGATAGCTCAGCAGTTAGGAGCACTGTCTGCTCTTCCACAGGACCCAGGTTCAACTCCCAGCACCTCAAGGTGGCTCACAACCACCTGTAACTCCAGTTCCAGGGGATCCAGCGCCCTCTTCTGGCCTTTGCAGGTATGGACCTGCTACACAGACACGCAGACAAAACATTCATACACATAAAATAAGCAGGTTTTTAAGAGGCAAAAAACAAGGAAGAAATTAACATGAAATTGAGAAGTATTGTATAATCAGAAAGAAACCTAACCAGAAACATATACAAGACTTGTATGAAAAAAAAAATGATGGATACCCTTAATTTCAGTATTAGTGGGAAGAAAAGAGTTCTGGGACAGGAAGGCTGCCATTTGGGAAAGCAAACAGTTGAATTAATACGTATTCTATACGGCATAACAAAAGTTCCACATAGGAGAAAAATACAAATCACAAAAATGAAATCATAAGGGGCATCGGAGACCAGTCAGCTGGTAGAAGCAGCCGAAGAGAGAGCGAGCCTTCCTCAGAACAAGGCAGGGGAGAAACAGCCAAAACATTGTCCTGGCCTGCATAGGCACATGTGCAAACTCTCTCTGTCAATCTCTCCCTTTCTCCCTCTCTCTCACGCACACAGGTAACTAAATAATTTTTAAAAGTAAGTAAAGATAAAAATACCAAAAACAAAAGCACAATTTTTTTTTTTCAAAAGCACGATTTTTAAAAGCAATCTTTAAAAATCTTCCTCACGTGTATTTATGCTTGTGTGTGCCATGGTGCACGTGTGGATAACTCGAGTTGTTAGGACTAGCAACAGGAACCTTTACCCAGTGAGCTATCCCACAGCCCTTAAAAATCACCTTAGCGTAAGGAAGTTCTTCATAAGCACTGTACTGAACCCCAGAGCAGTGTTCCTCAGCCCTCCTAACATTGTGGCCCTTTAACACAGTTCCTCGTGGTATGATGAGCTCCAATCATAAAATTATTTTGTTGCTTCTTCATAACTATAATTTTGCTACTGTTATGAATCATAGTGTACCTATGTGATATGCAGGATATCTAGTATGTAACCCCAAGGGGGTCTCGACCCACAGGTTGAGAACCACTGCTCTAAAGCCATACACACCAATCAACTGAACTGCATTTGAAAAAGAGCAGACCTAATCCATTCATAGGACTATGACATGCAATCCCAGAACACAAAAAGGTGAGGCAGAAAGAGAATGAATTTGTGTTACATCTCAAGAGGTAGTCTAGCCTGGGCTGTATGAGGCAATAGCTCAGCATTACTTTCTTCCTGCTAATACTGAAATAAGGGGTATTCATAAATTTTTTCCATACAAGTCTTCTGTATATTTATGGTTGGTTAAGTTTCTTTCTGGTTGTACAATGCTTCTCAATTTCATGCCAATTTCTTCCTTGTCTTTGCCTCTTAAGGTAAAGAAAAGTAAGGTAAGATAAGGTGAACTCTTACTTCAAAGAGAGAGAGAGAGAAGAGCTAGACATGGTTTTAGTCCCAGGACTTGGGAGGCAGAGGCAGTCAGATCTCTGTGAGTTCGAGACCAGCCTGGTCTGTAGGGTAAACTCTAGGCCATCCAAGGCTGCACAGAGAAACCTTGTCTTGAAAAACTGGAAGGAAAGAAAGAAAGGAAGAAAGAAAGAAAGAAAGAAAGAAAGAAAGAAAGAAAGAAAGAAAGAAAAGAATGAAGAGAGCTGAAGTTAGGGAGTGAGAGGGGGAAGGAGGAAAGGAGGGGAAGGAGTGAGGGAGAGGGAAGGGGGAAGGAGAGGGAAGGGAAGAAAGGGAGGGGAAGAAGGGGAGGAAAAGAGGAAAGAAGGAAAGGAAAGATGTGGGCTCTGGGTAAGGTTCCATAGTAAGGAACCTGCCAGCATCCATGAGACTAGCTTTTATCCCCAGCACTGTAGAAAATAGGGAAGAGTATCTGGATATGGGCACACATCTGTAATCCCTGCACTCAGAAGGTAGAAGCAGAAAGGTCATTACATGTTTGAGGCCCGCCTGGTCTACAAAGGAAGTTCAAGTTCCAGGCCAGACAGAGCTACAAATTGAGTCTCCGTCTCAAAAACAATAAAAGCGCTATGAAAGGCCCCTTAATCACTCTTAATCACAGGAAAAGGCACTCAGCCTCATCCACAACAAGATAAATACAAAACAAAACTCAGAGATACTAGAGACAAAGATCACGATGTTTGATAACAGGCTCATTTGACTAAGAGAAAATAGACATTCCTGCACGCTGCCAGCGGGAGTCTAAACTAGGCTAATCTCTGTGAGAGCAACTTGGCAGAACTAGGAAAGGGAAAGTCTGCCCGGGACGTGGCTGGCTCGGTGCCTGGCTGGTGTGCAGGAGGCTCCAGTTCTGTCCCCAGCAGAGCGGTAAGAAGCTCAGCTCTGCTCTCTCAGAGCGCCAGCTCTCAGGTGGAGGCGCATCCTCAGCTTTAGGACAGGCCAGTGGGGGATGCATGAGACCCTGCTTCAATAAACAAAGGGTCAAACGCCTTGCCTCTGGCAACCCTACTCCCAGACACACATTCCACCATCCTCGTGCAAATTGAGAAATGACAAAAAAATGCAATCACCCGCAAGCCAAAGAATAGGGAACTGCTTGGATAATGGCCACACTAAGTGAAAAAAGAAAAATGCAAAATGATGTTCAGAGTCTGCTACCACATACATAAAACTATGAGGTGGCTACTTGACATGTTTATGTATGAATCACTAGCCAATGCGCTTACTCCATGTGACAAACAAGATGAGCGCGGTGGCTCACGCCTGTAATCCTAGCACTTAGGAGGCGAAGGCAGCAAGTTTGGCACAAGTCAGAAGCCAATGTAGGCTGCGTAGTGAAACCCTTCAACACATAGACACACACAGGGGCAGGGGCTGGGGGGTCGAGAAGAGAGGGGAGGAGCAAAGAGAAGGGAAGGAGGAAAGAAGAAAGGCAGGAGGAAACACAAAGTCAAGTGTTCCAGGAAAAAAATATTTTTTTTTCACACAACAAAGATCAGAAAGAACAGTGAGGTGTTCTTTATGCTCTCTGGTATTTAGTTTCAGAGGTTGGTTATCTCCGGTTGGGGCAGTTGTTTTTACTTAGTGGGGCTTGTGCTTTTTGCTTTATTTATTTTATTTGATGTACATTATTATGAAGGTGTCAGATCCTTTGAAACTGGAGTTATAAACAGTTGTGAGCTGCCACATAGGTGCTCTTAACCACTGAGCCATCTCTCCAGCCCAGTGGGTTTGTGCTTTTTTGAGACAGGATCTCACATAGCCCATATTGTCCTATAACTTGACAAGGTTGACTTTGAATTGTTTTGGTTTGGTTTCTCTGTGTCAACGATTTCGGATTTGTTTTGTAAACTAGAATGGCCTTGAACTCACAGAGATCCGCCTGCCTCTGCCTCACGAGTGCTGGGATTAAAGGTGTGCTCCACCACACCCGGCTGACTTCAACTATCAACCAGGACCCATTTATCCTGAGTTCCTATGAATTGCCTTGAGCCTTGAGCCTTCCAATAGCTGGTGCTGTTGAACCAACCAGATCCTACGTTCTCGTTCTGTGTGATCCTATGCCTTCTTGTATCTGACTCCATGGCACGGGGTCACAAGCAACCTTGCCTGCTTAGATGTCAGCTGCTGGACAGTCCCTGGCATGATCTGTCCCTGAGCCTCAAGCAGATAAGGGTTTCAGGTGAGAAATTTTGGCCAACAGACCACTGTTTTCAAAAGCTTTGGGACTGGTAGCACAGGCCTGTAACCCCAGCTTCTCTGGAGACTGAGCCAGGAGGATTGCAAGCCCAAAACCCATCTGTGCCGCTTAGTGAGGCTTTGTCTCAGAACAAAAAAAGAAAACAAGACAAAGACAGACATGGGGTGGGGATGGGAGAAGAGCTAGCAGAGCCAGAACTCGCTAGAGCAGTGGTTCCCAACCTACCCAACCCTGCGGCCCTTTAATACAGTTCCTCATGCTGTGCTGACCCCCAGCCATAGAATCATCTTGTTGCTACTTCAAAACTGTAATTTTGCTACTGTTATGAATCGTAATGTAAGTATGTAATGAAGGATATGTGATCTACGACCCCCGTGAAAGGGTCACGAGTCACAGGCTGCGAAACACTGAGCCAGAAGCTCAAGAGCCAGCTAACCTGGAATATGCCTCACAAGGGAAGGCAAGACTAAGAGGAGGGAACTCCATGCTTGCACTTACACGTTTGTTTTCTTTTTAAAGAGAAGACTAAGATGCTTCCGCGGTGGCACATGCTTGTAATCACAGCACAAAAGCAGAAGCAGTACGATGCTGGAAGGTCAAGGACCATCAGGACAGTCAGGGCTACGTGTGACACTGTCTGAAGAGGGAGTGAGGACTGTGGTGTGTGACTATGGTGTGGCTTGGTGGCCAGTGGTAGAGTGCCGGCATACCACGCACAGGACCCAGGACCAATCCCAAGCATCGCCGATTGGATATGTTTGTTCTGGAAAATGTTATTAATATTTGTTTCCCATTTGAAATAATCAAAGTCCAGCTGCCAGAGATGGCTCGGCAGTTTAAAAATACTTAACTGCTCTTGCAGAGAACCCAGCTTTGTTCTCAGCACCCACACGGCGGCTCACAACTACCACATCTACCCTGGGGGATTTGATGCCCTCCTCTAGACTCCGTGGGCATCAAGCGCCTAGAACAGCTGGTGCTGTCAATGTCGATATTTCAACCCAGAGCAGCCCGATTATGAAGTGATGCCTGCTCTCTGCCTTCCCAGTCTCCCGTCACCCGCTGCTTCCTTCTCAAAGGCACGGGGAGCCACACAGGCCGCAGACTTAACACACCAAAGCCACTGCACCTTCCCAGAGCCCCTGTGGCCCCACTGCGCTACCTCCCAGGAGCTAATTTATCTGAGATCTGAAACTACACCAAATCTCCAAGGTCTGTGGAAAACATTTCCCTTGAGCAGGAAGCTGATTTATTTGCCAGAAGTGAATGGCTGCCTTTGCTTTCCTGACCCTTCCACAGACACCAGGAAACATTAAGTGACCCTGAGGATAGACCCAGACCCAGACAGAGGCTCCGCTTGTACAAGACAGTCTACAAACAGTCAAGGGTAACAGGACATCAGTTCCACAACCCATGGCGATGGGCCTAGGGACCTTTTAAGCCAAGGAGCAACCTCTATTAAATGAATTCCCTATCGAGAACAAGCCCAGCTTGGTTGTATACACCTGTAATCCCAGCCCCTGGAGGTAGAGTTTAGAGGCCAGCCTGAGCTATACAGCAGGTTCAAGGCCAGTCTGAAGATTGTAGACCCTGTCTTAGAACAAAACAAAACAAAGCCATTTGGAAGTGAGGGGCTGCTGCTGTCCAGTCACAGCATCGTTTCAAAGGTCCAGATTGGCACTTCACACACTGCCCTTCTCCACCATAGCCCTGGGCTAGGGGGGAGGAGTGCACGCCCCCCCACCCCCCTTTTCTTTCTTTCTTTTGCTTTGTTTGGGGGTTTTAATTGTTTGCTTGCTTAATTTTTTGGTTTTTCAAGACAGGGTTTCACTGTTCAACCCTGGCTGTCCTGGAACTCTCTGTAGACCAGTCTGGCCTTACAGAGATACGGCTGCTTCTGGCTCCTGAGTGCTAGGCTCGAAGGCATGCACACCCCAGGAGCTCTTGCCAGCCTTCTTCAAAGTCCAGTTGATCCTCAATACCGTGTGCAGGCACTGCGGCGGGGGCATGACGTGAGTGCTCTCACAGCAGTGCCATGAATTCTACACTGCTCATCTCACAAACTAAGGAAAAGTGACAGCTGGATAATTTATCACAAAACTAGTCTCTGACTAAGCGGAGACTTGGAGCCTAGTGGTCTGTTTTACACCCAGGGTAGACTAGTCTCTGGGGCCAGGCTGCTTCTGGGAATTTCCCAGATACAGGCACCAACCTGGGTCCCTACCAGCATGCCCTAGATAGTGTTTGCTGCTGTAAGTTCATCCACCACCACCAAGGACTACTCTTTCTTAAAGACTCGACTAACTCCTATAGAATACCTGTAATAAGTTTAAGAAAAGAAGTTCAAAATGCCAGAGATTCGAAGAGCCAAAGTTGAATACCACCATTTCAAGTTGTACCAACAGCCTCCTAACTTCTAAAGTTCACCCAGAAGATTGTCTGATGGGTGTCACAGACCTGTAGCCTCAAATGTGCTTTGAGATGTTGTGGCCCTCTGCAGGGGGGAGGAATAGAAAGCGTCCTGTTCCTGAGCCCCAGGGTATACTCACTCACAAGGAACTTCTGGATGCTTTCAAGCAGTGATTCCAAACAGAATGCTCCTAATCTCAGACAAGCCATTAACCCGAATGGGAAGCACTAACTCGCGCCACGTGCCAATTTCAAATAAACCAAGATGCACCATAGCTCTCAAAGGACAATTCTTTTCAATAAAGGTCACAAAGCAGTTTGCAGACACCACGTGCACTTGTTTTGTGTAACAATGTATGGTCATGCACAGAGCAAAATAAGATAAAAAGGAAGGAGCTCACTGTACAGAACACAAAACAATACCCTTTTATTTTTTTAAAACTCTGGTGAAATAGGTTTCCATACGATACCCCATTAAAAAAAATAACAATGTAAACCAACCTGTGGGTTAGTCACACGGTACAGACTTCAAGAGTGTTTACAGATGCTCAGAATATTTACAAATGCTATTCTTTAGGTAGTTAAAGGTTTGTTGCAATTTCCAGCACTTTTTCCTCAGTAAAAGAAAGGGGGCTGTGTTGGTGTTCTTGTATAAAAATTCATAAATGGACAAAAGGCAATTTTCCTGAGAGAAGATTTGTTCTTGAAATCTTTTTTTTTTTTTAAACAATTGGAAATACAGAAATGGGCTTGTGGGTATAAGAAGCATATGTCTAAGTTAACATTTTTTTAAATTATTTTAAGTACCATTAAGTTAAAATGTTTACATTCATTATAAAAATGCTGTTAAATCTTATGCAAATGATTTAACACTGATTGCTGCAACGCAAATTGCACTTAAAAAAATTATTGTGTACATGGAAGAAAAATATCTTGTTTGCTACCCTGTTTACAAATTCCGAGTGACCTCAGATCAGCCACGTCACAATGAACGTTGAGAAAGTCAGTGTCTGTCATAATGCGATCTTGCAGACTAATATATTCTTGTCGAGACCCCAGCAATGCACGCAGCCTCCATGATGGTCCGAATGGCTTCCGATGCTCCTCTCCACAAATGCTTGTGAAATGTGCACAAAGATCGATCAGGTTTGAAGAAACTGGGGTAACCAAGGTTGATCACAAGAAGCCCATGATTTGGGTCAATATGCATAAAACATTTTTTTTTTTAATCTCTCAGTCTTCCTTGCAGACAAGGCCCCAGTCACTGCCACGGTTTCTCCCAGCGGTGTGGGGCAGATCCTCAAGCAGGCTGGCGGGAAAGGGCCTAGGCTGGCAGGAGCAAGCCACGTGCCAGCTGTTCGGCCCTTCCTGCAAAAAAAGCCCATCTCTTCTTACTTCAGTGAGCTTCTCGGGATATATATCTCTTTCAGAACAAAGGCACAGAATCACGCATCGAAGGAATGTCATGTCTGCATTTTTTGCTGCCATCTGGACTGCTGGACAGAATCAGATACAAGTGGTCTGAGGCCCGCAGAGCCCCTGGCCTGTTGGCAGCACCAGCTCAGGCCAGGGCCAGGGCACACCAAGATGAATCCTGTCGCACAGAAGATGTGACTTCGGCGGGGGAGGACAGACTGACGCCTATGTAGAGGCCATCTTGACCTGAATACTTGAGGTCACTGTTCTCGGGGTTGGCGCTTTCGCCCACCGCAGACATCACTGAGGCGCCGGCCTGTTAGAAGGGAACAGAGAAGGAGGTGGTTAGCTGCTCTGATCCTTCTGCCTCAACATCCGGGAACAAAGCTAAGGAACAAAGGGAGGAAGAAATAAAGCCAGCCTTGCTCTTCCTTGCCCAAAGCAAGGGGCATCCTCCATGCTGAGTGCTAACAGCAGAGCCATCCACCTGTCCCTGGCTGCACTCTTGGAAGAGCTCAGGGAGCACCCAGCAAGATGCAGAGATGGATGGAGGAAGGGGCCCTGAGCGACTCCACTGTGTCAAAGTTAAGAGCTGACAGCAAAAACAAACCATGCTGCAGAGGTAAAGCCGAGTGGGGTCTAGATTGAATGCTTTTAGAGCATCCACATACACACCAAAAAGACCAACTAACTGGAGTCTGCTCAAACCATAGCAGGGGACCAGTCACATTTGAAAGATTTCCTCAAAACCCCAGCCACGGCCATGTACCCTCTCGTCACACCTTTTTCTTTGCAAATCTAAGTTCTCCCAAGCTCTCGGGGCTCTGTTCCATGCCGGCTACTTGTCTGAAGCAGGTTATGATTCCTTACAACTTCTCAAATATTTTTGGGAACACCACCCTTAAATTCTTCCACACTGAAGTCCTGACCATTTCTAAGCAAACTCTGGGCACCAGCTGCAGCTATGTCAAATGGGAGCGTGTTGGGGGTCTGTGTGGCCAGGACACAGCGCGGTTCAATGGAGTCCTTTTCTCTAGCAGGACCTGCACTGCCCTCCAGCCCTCACACTCCTGTGTGGAGTCGGAGGCAATGCTCTAGGAGAGAAGCCTAACTGGCCGGGTCATGGGACTAAACCCAACTGTCCACTGGTCGCCCTCTCTCTTTTCCAGCAAAAACTCAGGATGACAAAAGCCCAGGAAGGAGCTGGCCTGGGGGCACAGGTCTGTGCTCCAAGTTACTCGGGAGGCTGAGAAGGAGGCCTGGGAGTCTAAGATTGGGGGTGAATGCTTGCAACTCCAGCATTGAGCAGGAGCTTGACTGTATGTCCAAGGCACAGCTGGGCAACATAGCACTGTCTAGGCCAGCCCAGATTATAAAATAAGACTCTGGAGAGAAAGGACAGAGGGAGACACAGAGATGTTGTTAGTGAAAGGCCAATCTTGGCAATTTAGTAACACCCAAACTCTTTTTGATGTTGTTTGAGACAGGATTTCTCTGTGTGGCCCTGGTTGTCCTGGAACTCACTTTGTAGACCAGGCCAGCCTTGAACTCTGAGATCCACATGCCTCTGCCTCCCAAGTACTGGGATTTAAAGGCGTGTGCCAACATGCCTGCTCCAGATGTTTAAAATTTTGTACAGATTCTTGTGAAATCGCTGAACTGACTGCAATGGTGGTGTGTCAAGCAGCTGGTGGCTACAGATAACATGACACTTGTAACTCTGAGTAACTCAGATCTTGATTCCAGAAACTCCATTACAAGCACATTTAAGGCCGAGTGACACAAAAGCAACAGCTTCTGTAGAGCAATTTCTGTCACATCTGACTTTTTGTCAATCCCACGCCAGCTTCTGGCTGTGTCTGGTTTCTCTGAAGAAATTCACAGTGTGCTTGGATTGCCCTGACAGCTAGCCGGGGTGTCGGTGAGCTCACTGCACCAAGGCTCTCCATAAGGGGTGTCATCAACAAAGCCCTTGCTGGGGCTGGGGGCTGGAGCTCCCAGGAGCCAGGACACAAGGCTAGCCAGCAAGCAACTCATCTGCCTGTCTCAGGAGACGGTTTACGTGGTAGGGGCAGGGGTCAAAAGAGTCGCAGAGGCCAAAGGCTTCTGGGATAGGACCTAGATCGGCCTGCCTGGTGAGGATGGGCTGAATTCCAAAGTTCTGGGTGGGTCACCTAGCGTGCAGTGGCCTCTGTATACTGGTTCCCTGGCTTAGGTCAGGCTCAGGAGATCACCTCTGTAATCATGCCAGCATGATGCCTTGCTATGTGAGCATTGTGAGGGGGAAGCTACACTCTATACAGAACACTTACTTGTTGATGTGTGTATGGGTACATGTGTGCACGTATGCAAATGCGTGTGGAACCCAAAGGACAGTTTACAGGAGGAGCTTCTCTGCGACGAGCCTGGGCCTTTCCTCCTGTTATTAGTGAGGAAAGGGTTTTCCAAGAGGAGGCACCTGGGCCAGGTCAGGAGAAGCCCCCTGAGCTGGGAAGATCTGAGAAAGGCAGGGAAGAGACGTGGAGGGCAAACTAGGAAGGTTGGCCTCAAACCCCTCATGCCTGCTTTCTCATCTATAAAACAGACATGTTTTCAAGCACCGGCTACCCTTTCAGAGGATCGGGGCTCAATTCCAGGAACCCACATGGCAGCACACAACTGTGACCCCAGTCCCAGTGGCTCTAACACCCTGTGCACAAAATACATGCAGGTCAACACCAACGGCACATAAGATAAAGTCCCAGGACAGCCAGGGCTACAGAGAAAGTACAACAAAATGGACATCTAAACGAACCAATGTCAGAACAATACTGTCATTAGCTAACACACCTGTATCAAGTCTATAGTAAGTAGCCAAACCTACTGAGGATTACACACACGGAAAGTGCTGTTTGAAGTCACTGTTGTTCCTGTTTGTCCTCTCCTGCTCTATCCCTCAACCCAGAACAGCAATCAGTGTCCAGGAACATAAGCAATGTTAGTGAACGCCGGGGGTCAGGCCATGCATTTGTGTGTTGTATTTGTCTGAGACAGGGTCTTACTACGAAGCCCTGGTCAGCCTGTAATTTACTGTTTAGATCAGGCTGGCCTCAGACTTAATAGAGAACTGCCCACCTCTGCCTCCCAAAGGCTAATCGTTTTAATTTTAGAGACGGCTCTTCACAGAGGGAAATGCAAGACATTCAATGGCCATTCGAAAGGCCCCTTGGTGCCTGGCATTTTGAAATTGTTTTTTAAAAGAAAAAATTTGAGCTGCTGTCATAACACTCAGGAGGCTGAGGCTGGAGGAGACACTAGCTTGGGCTGCCTAGTGAGGTCCAAGCCAGCCTGCATTACCTGAGGATAGCCTTTCTCAAGGAAGGAAGGGAGGAAGGGAGGAAGGAAGGAAGGAAGGAAGGAAGGAAGGAAGGAAGGAAGGAAGGAAGGAAAAAAGGAAGGAAGGAGAAAAATTAAGGCACACAAAGAGTTCCGTCCCAAGAACCCAAGTGTGGTGGCTTGGATAGGCATGGCCCCCATAGACTCGTGTGTTGGAATGCTTGGCCCATAGGGAGTAGCACTATTAGGAGGGTGGCCTTCCTGGAGTGGGCGTGGCCTTGTTGGAGGAAGTGCGTCACTATGGGGGTGGGTTTTGGGTGTGAGAGAAGGTGTGTATGAGAGAATGCCTGAGAGATTTATGAGAAAGAGAGTGTACGTGAGAGAGAGTATGTGTGAGATTCTGTGAGAGCGTGTACGCATATAAGAGAGAATGTGTGTAGACACTGTGTGTATGAGAAAAGAGTGTGAGTGTGTATGAGCGTGTGAGAGAAAAGAAAAATGCGTGAGTGTATGTGAGAGATACACTCACACACTAGAGTCTATTAGAGATCATGTGTGTGAGCAAGAATGTGTGTTAGAGAGTGTGCGTTAGAGATTGTGTGTGTGTGAGAGAGAGGGAGAAATTCTGTGTGTGAGGAAACCAGATATTGGGATGTGAGACTGGGGGACTGTGTGTGCCACAGCATGTATGTGGGCAAACAACTTCACATGCTTTCTAGGATTGAACTCAGGATGCCAGGCACCATTCCCCACTGAGCAACCTCACTAAGAACGTGATATTTAAACACCAAATACAACACCCAAGGTGCCTATACTCAAGGTGACACTTAGACCCTGGGTTTCTCTATCACCACAGACAGAAAAATAAAATTCAAAGTCTTTACAACACTAAAGGCTAAACATGTCAGTCAGGCAAACATGCCAGTCCCTTTGTCTGTGGCCTAGGAGACTACATTTCGGTTTTGACAAAAGGCAATTAACATTAGTGTCCAAGGCCACAGAGAGGTTTATGCCCTGCTGAACTCTGTAATTTCACTTCTGGAAATGTATTATAAGGAAATAATCCAAAAGAAAGGAAAGGTGCCACAAAGGAAGCCATCCATTACTGGGGTACTTTAAATAGTCAAGGCCATGGGAACAATCTAATATGGAATGGTCTGGAAAAGCTGGGTCATCCGCTCCATGAACTATTATGCAATTATTAAAAATAATAAGATCATGTAGCAAGATGGAAAAAATCCCGTCATACAATGGTAAGTGAAAAACAGCAGGACACAAATTCTATGCCCTGTGCGTAAGCCCACGTATCAGGACGGGAGAGGGGACATTTGAGAGGACTGGGCCTATCTGCCAGCTATTCCTCTCTGAGTATTTTCCTTTGAAGGCCGAACAAAACAAAAGCTGCTAGCTTCAGAAGTCAGAGGCTAAGTTAAAGGTTCAGGCAATTGAATGGGACCATAAAGTGGATGAAATGAGAGAATGGAGTACAGACAGTAGCAAGGGAGGGAGGTGAGAGCGGTCCCAAGCCATCCCTACAAGCCTCTCCATGGTGCCCAGCATAAACCCAAGCGTGCCACCCCAGCCTGGGAGAAACCTGGCTCTAGTTACGGAGCACTATGTCCTGCTTGGAGTGTGGCTCTCACAGGCCAGCCAGTGCTAACTGCAGAGTCACTAACTTTCCTGAGGAAACCTAGCCCACCACTGGCTCTCATCTTAAATCCCTTCCCCTCATGGGTGTTATTCACAGATCATCTAAGGGAAAAAAAAAAATTCAGAAAGCATTCATGATCTTGGAACCAGCACGTTCACACGCATTCAGCAGGCATGTTACCTCCCCAGTCTGGAAATGGAGGCAGAAGAACATCATGGACTATATAATAAGAACTAGTCTCTGTCTGTCTGTCTGTCTCTCTCTCTCTCTCTCACACACACACACACTACTCCAGAAGCTGAAGCAGAAACCAGCTGGGCTTTTGCTCTGCACATTGTGGACACCTGGACTCCCAGTGCTCTGGAGAATAGGGGGTCAAGGCCATTTTCCTCAGCTGCATACTGGGTTAGAGAGAGACCAATCTGGACCATGATGAGACACTGTCTCACAAAAAAAGCAACAACAATAATAAAATATATCTGGTAAGGATTTCAGTGGTGGTACACGTCTTTAAGCTCAGCTTTCAAGGGGTTGAGGCGGGCGGTTCTCTGAGTTAGAGATGCCAGCCTGGTCTGGTTCCTTAGTTACAGGCCAGTCAGGGCTACATAGTGAGACCCTACGTCAAGCAAATCAAAGAATTTCCATGAGTTAACATTTTCTCACATCTAATTAAGCCCTTCAAAGGACTTTATCAAATGGCAGAGCTCTCAGTATAGTCAGAGGCTTTTCTGAGGGAAAGCAGAGGAGCACTTGGGATACCCAGAACCTAACCATCCTTCCTCCCTCCTCGAGGCAGACAGGCAGCTCAAACCAGGCAGAAATCCCCCCTCCTCGCCCCCAGATCAAAGGGCAGGGAGGGTGGAGTCGAAATCTGCTCTGTGTTTCCATTCACAGCTTATCTGCCCTCCGCCCTCCCACAGACAGCTGAAAATGGAGGCACTTCCTGTTGAAAGAATGTGTTATCCGCACCAGACTCAGCCTGGGCTTAGCATAGCACGCACGCGATAGGTGGGAAAGAGCGTCCCTGCCAGGCGGGACAATGCCCATTTGCCTGTGAGGCAGGCACAGCTCTTTCCCTATCAGCCAGTAGTTTCCCTTGAGAAGAAATGTCTCTGGACATGACTGGAAAAGTTATTAAAGGATTCGGATCTGATGCACTCAAGCAGCCAAATGCTCCTCCTCCTTGCCGTGGCCTTCACATCTTCCCAGGGAGGAAAACTAGAAGGCACAGAACGGAAGGCAGGCAACACACCAGAGAAAGGAAACTCAAATAGTTCAGTGGGTAAAAACACACTGAGCTAGCCTGACGATCTAATTTCAATTTCCAAACCCATGGGGGAAAAGAAACTTTTTGAAAGTTCTCCTCCACAGGTTGTGCGGAGGTATGCTTACACACACACACACACACACACACACACACGCACACACACACACACACACGGTGGTGGGGGAGGGAGAGAATGCACAAACACATGTACTCCCATTTAAAAGAGCAGAGGCAGGGGAATCTGTGAGTTCCAAGCCAACCTAGTCTAATAGCGAGAACCTATCTGAAAAAAATAAAATAAAATAAAGAACAACCAAAAAGAAAAAAAGTAACAACAATGGATAAACAAAGTTTTCTGGCTTATAAAATTAAGTGTGCATATGTACAAACACACACATTTGAAATGGGGTTGTGCTATGAGCCCAGGCTAGCCTTGATGTCATTCACCATCCTCCTGTCTCCCACTTCACGAGGGCTGGTATCACAGATGCGTGCTACCATACAAAGCATTTAATTTTGTAGAGAATGCCAATGCACATGTTGGAGAGATAGCCCGGTTGGGAAGAGTGCCTGCCAGGCTGCAAGGAACCCTGATTCAATCCCTGGCATCACACACCGGCATGGCAGTACTGCCCATCACTGAGCACCAAAACACACTGGCATGGCGGTGCTGCCTGTCACCGAGCACCTGGAAGAGGCAAGGTCAGAAGGACCAGTGTCATCTCAGCTACATTCCAAGCAGCAGCCAGCACGAACGGGCTACAAGGCGCCCTGACCCAAACAAACAGCACTGAGGGACTCTGTTAGACTCTGCCTCTGTTCCATTTCTTGACAGTTCCTCACTGGAGAAAGAAACTGCTATGCCCAGGCAAGCTGTAGGGCATGTGGTGATGCTCTGGGGTGCAGCTCTATTGGAGGGCACACCCCTATGCTTCAAGACCCCCATCTGCCTCCTCCGGGCATCTGGGTGAGTCAGCGGTCATAAGGGCAAAAGCTTTGCTTTTGTAACCTCTAGGCTAGACTCTAGCTCCCTTCTGCAAAGGAAAAGACCAAAACTTATGCATGAATTCCAGCAGAGGGAAAATACTTGCATGGAAACCTTCACTGCCGCTTGAAAAGCAAGGCTCACTTTGATTCAGATGGAGGCAAAAATAGGACTCGAAAGTAACTCACTTAAGTGTCCACGTGAAAGGTACAAGAACCCAGATTCCATGAGGACTTTTGAGAACTGTGCCCCACAGCAGAGCTTTCGAATGCTCCCTAACACCTCCCCGAAAGCAGCCAGTCCCCTTAACTGACAGCCTAAACCAGTGTTTCAGTCACCTTCCTGGAATCCCACGGCCTGCCCCTGGAGTCCGGGCTACATCCATGCTGTGGGCTGCTGCCCTCTCCTAAAGGGAACAATTGCGTAGCAGCCATCCATCCTGGAGCAAGTTGTTTTGACCCCGCCCTAAAGGAGGGCATGAAGCAGGGAAGGCAGCCAGTTCAAGATACGCTGATCGCTGATCGGAGAACGGAGAAAACAGACTGCCAGGGTCTGTATCCGGAAACAGCCTAAGAGAACGCTTGTGAAATCAGGATGGATTATTCTACTTTAGTAGTCAAACGAAGCTGTACAGGACCCTGAGGCCAATTTTCTAAACCCCGTGAGTCACCGTTTTCACGGGCTTCTCAAGACATGGGGTGTGGATCGTAACTGCTCAGCTGCCCCGTGAAAACACAGCTGAGGTAGAAGAGCAGCTGTCAGGCACCATGGCGGGAGTGAAGGAAACGGGGACTGCAAACATGCTCTCAGAAAATTAAAGCCTTGAAAATACGGCCACCTCAGACCCTACATCGCTACAGTTCTCTTTTAGGAGATTAAAGATTTACTTCCAGTGTCGTTTTTCCTTTTGGAGGTGGGTGGGTCGGACTGCCATGAAAATAAAACACTCTGCTATTAACGTGCAAGCTTCCATTTAAGTGGTGCTTTTTCTCCCTGGGTTTCAAAGCAGTCTGTGGGCATCTCCCATTGATGCTACACAATATTCCTAAGGACCAGATGGGGGAAATTATTCTTCCCTCGTGGGAGGACAAGTCTCTCCAGTTCTCTACAATCACAGGAAGCTGCAGCTAGCTCTTGGCTGCCTGAATCTGTTTCTTCCCTCCCAGTGGCAAATCCATGAACCCCAGAAGAAACTGCAGATTGTATTCAGGCTTCACTACAAATCAAGCACTACATTTAATGACAACATTAAACATAAGGTCTTGGTGCTTGATACAGTAAAATGCAGCTTTGAAACGTGGGCAAAAAATCTCGTAGCTCCGGTGCAAGCCGGCCATGCTAACAAACCAGACAGGGAGCAGGCCGTGGAGTTGACCCGTGTCTTGGATAGTGACACGGGCATAGTGGCAGACTCCTGTCACCGCTCTTTCAGGAGGTGGAAGCAGGAAAATCAAGAGTTACCAGCGAGCCTCAGCTATGCAGCAAGTCTGAGGCCAGCCTGGGCTATATAAGATTCTGTCCCAAACAGGCGCAGAAACTGAGTACCAGGCCATCCTAAAGCTGGGTATGACAGCAGCTGAATTATAAGCTGTTAAGCTTGACAACACCTGTCTTTGAAAAGCATTGGCATTCCAGAGAAAACCCTCAGGTGACCCTAAACACGAGCAGGGCGATGGGACTGTATTTAATTTGGACCCATTCAGTCTTCATTTTGCTAGGAACCCTTTTGGCAGACACCCATGAAATACATAACAAATTACTCCAGTTCCAGTAAGGAAATTCGTTTTCTTCAAAGATTCATTTAGCAATAACATTTTCAGATCATCCTAAGCCAGATTTCTTGTATTTAGCCTTGTTTTCCCATAACATTATTCCATGTTTTGTGACAATTTTATGTATTTTTTGTAGAGGCAGGATTTAAAGAAGAAAAAAAAAAAAGACAGGTAAAGAATCTTTCTTTGGGCCACATGAAAAGCAAGTAACCTCTGTCTGCACTTGTTCTCTGCCTAACTCCGACTCTCAGAGCTGTGAGTAGCAATGAGTCACTTATTAAGTTAGCCTCAGGCCTGTGATAACAGAGGTGGGCACATACATTGTACTGTTTTCCAAGATATATTCAGAGCCGTGGGATACTAAGGAGATAGTGGGTGTTCTTACTACCCCCTGCCATTACGCGCGCGCGCGCACACACACACACACACACTCTCACACACACACACACACACACACACGGGGGGAGGGGGGGCGGGGAGAGACGTTTAGAAAATGAAAGTATTCGAGTTCCTTACTGAAACATTCTCTGTGAAGGCCAATGTGTTCGGATAGGATTATAAGTCACTAGAAAGGCTGTGAACAAAGACAGAGAGGGTGCCTGGCACACAGGGGATGTGAAGATAAAACGTCAACAAAATATTTATGTTCACAGTTTGCAGTGTGTGGCAAGTGGGACATTAATAACTAAGTTGATTGGCCAGCTCCCTGGGAGGGGGAACAGCCCAGACTTAACAGCTAGGAGACGTTGGTTCCAGTCCCCGCTTCAACAGAGGCTTCTTCTGTGACCTTAGGGAGTCATTCAGTGTCCTGGTTTATAAATGGTGTAATAATAATGCCCAACCCCAAAGCTCGCTACAACCGTAAGAGATTAACTGCTTCTTAATTCTTTTTTTATTCTTTAGACACACGTGTTTGGGAGCAGAACTGCTGGAACTAAAAATGGGCACTGGCCTACGGGAGTGTCTGCTGAACGATTTCAGTCGGGTTGATGAGCTGCTCAGTGGGAAAAGGCACTTGATACCAAGCCTGGTGACCTAAGTTTAACCCGTGGAATCAGCACGGTGGCTGGAAGGCGAGAATGGACTCCCACAAGTTGTCCTCTGACCCCTCTATATAAGCCATGGTCAGATGCACAGGTTCATGCAAGCTTTGTCTCAAAACTATGAAAAAGTAACTATCATAAAGAGCAATGTACTGTTTAATAACACGATTCATTTACTTTTACAAATAACAAAATAATAATTTCTACCTAATGTCTCCCTGCCATACTATATACTCTTAGTACTATAATGCATCGTATTTTCTACGTTGATTTAAATTTAGATTAAGAGCACTTGTTCATTGGTAAAGCCCTTGCTTAGAGTACTCACAGTCAACCCCTAATACAAAACTAATAATAATAATAAATGCTATGAATGCATGTCTGCGATTCTAGCATTTGAGAGATAGGGGCAGGAAGATTAAGAGCACAAGGCCATGGGCTGGAGAGATGGCTCATTAAGAGTCTTGCCGGCTGTGTTGTTGCGCACAGACATCCACAGACACCTGTGCTAGCACATACATACCGGCACATACACACAAACAGTCACATGTGATAAAACTTTCAACTAGGACCGGAGAGATGGCTCAGTGGGTAAAAGTACATGCTGGCTGCTCATGAAGAAGGAGGAACCAAGTTTGGATCCCAGCACCTCAAGTGGGCTGCTCACCAATGTTTGACCCTGCTGCAGGGGAGATGGTGCTTTCTCCTGACTTCCAGGGACTCTTGAACTCATGTGTAGACACTCACACACACACACACACAGAGGGAGAGAGAGAGACATATGCCAAGGCCAAGGGCATACTCCAGAGGAGGGAGAGGCAGACAGATCTCTGTGAGCTTGTCATCCATAGCTGTATGCAGGGATATACACGGTCACTATTTTCCCACCTGCTTTAATGGGAAGGTATTCGATTCTTAAATTATTCATTAAGACCAATCACACAAGAAAACAATACTTTTTTTGTCTAAAGATTTTGAAGAAATCAGCATTGTATCCTGTAGTAATTACACCAAGGTTACCCAAACCAGACCTGGTCTCATATCAAGGCCATGACCACTAAACATACCACATGATCTTGTACCTCTTCCTTACCTTTGTTTCCCACTTAGATGGCTGATACATTAAAGATATTTGATGTCATGATACTTGATAGAAACTACACTCTTGCCCCTGTACCCACTAACTTATAAGTGAGAAAGCCAATGATAAAATATAAGGCAGGGGCTGGAGAGATGGCCCATCAATTAAGAGCTCCCATGGCTTTTCAAAGGACACTGGTTTTATTCCAACACAAATGGTGGCTTGCGAGCAGTTCTGGGGATCACATGCCTCTGAGCTCTGTGGGTACCAGGCACATGTGTGATAAACAGACATACACATAGGCAAAACAATCATATACATAAAAAGAAAAGAAAACCCAACAGATTGCTTCCCAATATAGACTACAGGGGCCCAAGCTGAGGAAGATGGTTCAAAAAAACTAGTGATGACTGTGCTGTTTTCCAGCTAATGGTGTTGGTGGGGAGCTGAGAATCATTTGCACCCAGGAGTTCAAGGCCAGCTTGACCAACACAGGGAAAGCTGGCTCTATCTGGATGGATAGATAGATAGATAGATAGATAGATAGATAGATAGATACATACATACATACATACATACATACATACATACATACATACATACATAGACAGACAAGAGGCATGTTAGAGACAAAGCTCAGTGGTTATGAATACTTACTACTTTTCCACCATCTAATACAGTTCCCAGCACCCACATCAGTTGGCTCAGAACCACCTTTAACTCTGGAGGATCTGATACCCTCTTCTGGCCTCCATTGGCGTTCACACACACACACACACACACACACACACACACACGTATATGTGTGTAATAAACTTACAACCATACATACACATAAATAAAACAATTTAGAAATAAAGTATAGAGCCAGGAGGGGTAGTGCATGCCTGTAATCCCAGCACTGGGCAGGCTACACAGCAAGTTCAGGACAGTCAAGGCTACACAGAGAAACCAAAAACCAAAACCCCAAAAAGTCTAGCAGGCCTGGGTTGGAGCTCCAGCTGTAAGTGCTTGCCTACCACACTCTAGGCCCTGACTATGGTCCCTGACAGCAAGGGAGATGAGAGAGGGTGGGAGAAGGGGATAGAGTGATGACTTTCTGCCCCAGGGCCAGCAGAAGCAGTTCAGTCTGCACAGGCTGAGTACCTCATGGATGTGCCATCCAGTTCCTGTGCAAGGAAGGACAGTAGTCTGTGTCCTGCAAGACATCCTGGTAAACCCAAACTGATTCTAACACAGCAGAGAAAAAGAAAACTTCACGTCGGTAAGTCCAGCACTCAGGAAGCAGAAGCAGATGAATCTCTGTGAGTTCAAGGCCAGCCTGGTCTACAGAGTGAGTTCCAGGACAGCCAGGGATATACAGAGAAACCCTGTCTCAAAAGACAAAAACTAACAAAAAACCTTAGGTGAGCTAAGGATGGGTGGAAGCGATAGTTTCTCATTTTACCACAGGTCGCAAATGTCCTACAGAATCCTAGCACTTGGGAGGTAAAAATCAGACAGGAGGATCAGAAGTTCAAGGCCAATGTCAGATATATAGATGACTTTGAGGCCAGACTGTACTACATGAGACCATGTCACAAAAATTCAAGAAAATGCCAGGGACTGGAGAGATGGTTCAGTGGTTAAGAGCACTTGTTACCCTTGCAAAGGACCTGGGATTCAACTCCCACTATTCACATAATGATTTCTAGCCATCTGTGACTGCAGTTCAAGACAAAATCGACTGACTTCTGCAGGCACCAGGCACACAAACAACATGCATACAGGCAAAATACTCATAGGCAAAAATAAAATAAAATATCTATGAGAAGAGCTTCAAATATTAACCTGCCCAAGCATTTACACTCTCTTCTGAATCTTATTTTAGTCTATCCTACAAAGGGTCCTGTCCCTACCACTGATGATGATGACAGACTTGTAAGATTATGTGCAAACTCTTCAAATCACCACAGGACTCAGTGGGTGCCTGCAGCAGGGAAGGCAGGCCATGACAAACAGAGCATCCTAGAACTACCAGAGACGGGGACGACACCTATTAATATTCTGAAGCTGATCCAAGCAGGGTTGAGGACACCAAGACCCAGACAGCATTAAGTATGGGATTTAGGCTCTTCTGCCTCTTTTCTTGTGTCATCAACAAGAACACAGTGAGGAAACCTGCTTCCCCTCCACGCACACACACACACACCACATCTCCTGTTTCTGTTAGGAGAACAGCAGAGCAGGCCCCAAACCCTTCCCACCCTCAAGCCTGAGGTTGAGAACTACACTGTAAGGGTGTGAGTTCAGTGTGATTCCAGGAGAGAAGGAAAACATGCCTGTGAAATAGGCAAGCAAGCAGGAGCATGCTGGCATTGTTTATTTCAATTATCAAAATACTCCCAATCAAAAATATGATAATTGTTGGATTCTAACAGGCAGACAGAAAACACACCTGTCATGGAAGCCAGGGTTAGCTAAAGTTCATTATTTGCAAATGAACATAGTTTGGGCTCTCCTTACTGCTGACTTGACGGGGATTTAGAATCTTTTTTTTAATCTCCATTTAGCCCCCCTTTGTTTCTTAAGCCTCATTCCTGCCTCTGGTTCCTAAACATCAGACCCTGCATTCTAGCCACATCAGAGGCAAACAATCACCCTTTGGTACCATGGATTGCTTACTCCTCCTTCCTGGAAGCGGCTATCTACATTTCTTTATTTATTGCTTTGTTAATGGGGGAAGGGTGCTTACATGTGATCTCGGAAGTTGGGGACAGCTTTGGGGAGTTTTTCTCTCTTACTTGCACCAGCTGAGCCCTGGGACTCAATTCAAGTCCATCAGGGTAGGCTGTGAGCACCTTTACCAAATAACCCATCTCACCGGCTCCCTACCCCTATTTTTCCCTTTCAAAAAAACCAAACAAACAAACAAACAAAAAAAAAAACCTACACATTATGTAAAGCTCTCAAATGTCTAAATTTTCTTTTTTTAATGAGAAAAAGAATCTTACCCAACTAGTGGGACATGGTGGCAAACGCCTGTAACCCCAGCACTTGGGGATAGAGGCAGGAGATCAGGAGTTCAAAGTCCTCCTTGGCTACACACATTTAAGACATGAGACCCTGTCTAGCGGCTGAGAGGCTGGAGAGATGGCTCAGTGGTTAAGAGCACTGGCTGCTCTTCCAGAGGGCCTGAGTTCAATTCCCAGCTTCCTCATGGAAGCTGTAACTCAGGTTCCAGTGAATCTGACTCCCTCACACACACATATGTGTGCCAGGCACCAAATGTACAGAAAAAAAAAAAAAGCTAAAGAGATGGCTGAGCACTTACAGGCACTATCTGCTACTCCAGATGACTCTCATGGGGAACCACAATACCACCCCACTTCCAAGGGACCCCACCCTCTTCTGTACCCACTCCCACCAGGCCTCCTTGGGCACCAGGCACACATACAGGCGAAACACCCATCCATACCCATGAAATAGTTTTGAAATTAACTAAACTCATCAGTGACTTCAGAGTCCTTCTACTCTATGAGGAATTTCCCAACTCAGTATCCAGAGCAGAATAGTCGTTTCACTATGATCAAGTTTCTAAGGAATTGCTGGCAAATTATTTTCAGGCAGGCAAAATACATTCACTGATTCTTTCTGTTTACACATTAATTCTCTCTACCTAGCCCAAGCTGGCCTCATCCTGGAGACTCCTACCTCAACTTCTGGAGTGAAGATTGCAGGTATGGGCTGCCACTCCAGACAGGTGAGTGTCACAAGTGTACAAACACACACACACTATATACAAATATATGTACACACACATACACACAGCATTTTCTAGTGTTAGCATTTTAAGTCACAGGGGAGACTACTTAAGGGATGTATGTCATATCTCTAACAATCTCTGAACGTGAACATGTTAACATTTTTACCCCCAAATAATAATAAACAACAAAAAGTCCACAATTTGGCCAACAAGTGGAACTAAAAAAAAAAGGGGGGGGGACTTTTTTGGTTGTTTGTTTTGCTTGGTTGGCTGGTTAGTTAGTTGTTTTGATTTTTTTGAGACAGGGTTTCTTTGTGCGGCCCTGGCTATCCTGAAACTCACTCTAGACCAGGCTGGCCTCCAACTCACAGAGCTCCACCTGCCTCTGTCCCCCAAGTGCTGGGATTAAAGGCGTGCACCCCTAGACCCTGCTCTCTTCCCCACCCCCGTGCAGCCCCAGCAGACCTGGAACTCTCTATGTTGAGTGAGATCAGCCTGAATGAGGAGATTAAAGTCCAGTATCACCATGTCCAACAGATTTTAGTATTTTTATATTCCATGGAGAATAAATCCCAAATTCTGGTGTCAATTTAAGTCAATTAAATGTTTTTTTTTCCAATAATCTTACAAAAAAGAAAAAATTTAGCCATAGTAAGACATGACTATTGTCATGAAAATTAATCATCTTTCAAGAGTTAAATCTAGCATATTTGGTACTAAGTACAAGTAACAAAATGCTTTTATTTTTATTTTTATTAATAAGAGGCTGTATGGTAGGAAGTGGGAAAATACTGTCTCCCTTGCCCCTTCAGTCCATGAGTGTCACACCAGCACAGGTTCCCACAAGGGGAAACTGAGTCATAGTGACCAGGTTATTACTGGATAACTACCAGAAGGCTTTCTATTCTCTAAGACAAAGGGCTCATTAAACCTCAAATCAGAGCAGGTACATAAAACTAAGACAAAAAAAAAATCAACAAAATAAGGCTTTGGAGAAGGGCAGGAATGGATTTCCAGGCACCATGCTTATATAGAAAAATGATTTGACCTAGCCAGGAACGGCGGCATTCAGGAGGCTCGCCAGGGATACCCAGAGAAATCAAGGCCAGCCTTGAAACTTAGTAAGATGTCAAAACTTAACCACATTTTAAAGACCAATCATGGTGGCCACACCCTTGATCCCACACTTGGGAGGTAGACGAAGATGGATCTCTGTGAGTTCAAAGCCAGCCTGGTCTACACAGGGAGTTCCAGAACAGCCAGTGCTACATAATAAGGCCCTGCCTCAGTTTATACATAAATAAATGAAGATGCATTGTTGACCACATTTTAAAAGGGTTGGGTTGGGAACATCACTCAGTGTATAACACTTGCCTAGCATCCACAAGGATCTAGACTCTCTCTCTCTCTCTCTCGTACTGCAAAATAAAAGAAAAATTTAAAAGTTGGGTAGTACGCTCACCAGCCGGAAAACTGCTTGTTACACAGGCCTGGCTACCTGACGTAACCCCTGGAACCCACTCTGACCAGCACATGCTCATCATGGCACATGCACACATACAACATAAATGAACAATAACAATAAACAGAGGACTCCCTCCCACACTGCATTGCTGCTGGGAAGGGCTCTGGGGCCTGGCTCAGGCTTACAGCAGCAGACAAGACGTTCTCACTAAAGGATCTCAGCTCCCAGGGTCCTTTTGGCCAAGAGAACCCAAGAACCCAGTGCCCACACAAATGGCCCACAGGCAAGAAGCCAGCTAGCAATGCCACCAGGCGGTCTGAGAGAACACCGGGTTGTCGAGTTTAGGGTTGTCGTAGCCCTATGGGACGGTGTTTGATTGCCTCGCAATGCAGAACCACCGAGGAAAGCCAGACCTGTTGCCCCACCCACCTCTCAATGGAGGGACAGACTGCTCCAGCCTTCACCTATGCCTGACCTGGCCTTTCATTTTGTGGTCCAGTGGTCTCATTACACAGCCCTACCCCCACACTGTGAATTTCTTATATATTATTCATCACAGGTAGCAGATGGAAAACAGTGGGGGTGATCCGCTCTTTTGAGATTTGTGTCGTGAGCCAGAGAAGACACTGTGTGGAACAGATTCAGCCTCACGTGGTAATCTCACGATTTCTTCCACAACAGTAGTTCATAGAAGCTACAGTGAGCCAGCAGCGCATCACACACTTTTTTTTCATGCGGGAGGGAGGGTCCGGAGGGGGGGGACACACTTCTGTCACATGGTCACCTTTCAAAAGTGCTTCTACCAGCTGGGCACGGTGGTGCACACCTGTGATCCCGGCACTCGGGAGGCAGAGGTGGGCAGGTCTCTGTGAGTTCGAGGCCAGCCTGGTCTACAAAGTGAGTCCAGGACAGCCAAGGCTACAAAAAGAAACACTGTCTCGAAAACAAACAAAAACAAGCTGCTGCTCCCAGGTGACCCCTCCAGAATGCTCTCCACAGCCAGCCTGACCACAGTACAGAACCACAGACATTCAGAGCAGCCACAGAAGGCACTGGAAAGCAATAAGGAGCAAGAGGCATGTAGGGGCCCTCCTTGGCACCCCAGCCTCCTGCAATGACCCTCCAAGTGGTTCCTCACAGCCACATCATAGCTAGTGGGAATATCTATGGGAGGCTTGCCATCCTCGCCTTAGTGGCAGACCGGTATTGTCTGTGGGAGTAAGTGAAGGATCAACCCCACCCAGGGCAGATGGGAGATGCTGCTGCCCAGGTCACACCAGCTCCCGCAGGCTCTCTGGAGCCATGGGGCTTCAGAGGCAGGAGCCTGCAGCCTGCAGCTTTGGGAAGGGCTTCTCCGGAGCCCCCACTTCAAGCTCTTTCTGTTCTGCCTCCTGCTCTCTTGAAGTTTGCTGGTCTCTCTCTCTGAAGGGCTCATGCCATTAACGAGCAAGCCCGGACCCAGCAGTTCCCAGGACCCTCAACCAGTCAGATTAGGGGCCTTTTCCAGCTTTTTCATTCTCTGGCTTTATGAAGAGCAGTTCTGAATTTTTACGTCACAAAACCACAAAAGCAAATCCGACTGCAGTCATAGTGCCCCCCCCCCCAGCAAACACTCGAAGCCCCTGGCAGTGACGTTCCAACGAAGCTTTTGCCACACACACTGGCCACTGCCCGCACCACAGTGTCTTGGGGCTGACCAGGGACAAGAAGACACAGTGGTCCCACACCTGGCTGCTCCTTTACACACCAGAAAACACCAACATAATCTGAGGACTGGGAGCAGGAGAAATTAAATAATTCTTAATCTTTCATTTCCCGACAGGTAACGACATCTATCTGTCCCTTCAGATGGCTGGAGTTGCGTTCAACACTCCAATTAAACTAGTGCAGTCGGCGGAGGTGGGCCAGCAGGGATAGCGCGCCTGTCTGAGTTCTATCAAAACCCACCTGAAGGTAGAAACAAACAGGCTCCGCAAAGCTGTCTTCTGAGCTCCACATGTAAACGATGTATGTGTGCTACACAAATATCCCACATATGTATCACACACACACATTGAATACTACGCATATACACATGCACACATGTTCACACATGAACAAAAACAGACTACCAGTCACATTTCTTAAAAGCTCTTTAACCTAACATTTGCAACAACCAGAACCAGGAAGGCCAGAGCACCGTGGTACGCGCCTTTAATCCAACAGAGGCAGGGGCAGGTGAATGTCTTTGAGGAAGCCTGGTCTATAAAGAGCTCTATGCCAGCCAGGCCTAAACGACTCTGTCTCAAAAAAATAATGAAAAAGCCTTTTGCATCTTAGCATTATTCTTTCACTATGTCCATTCAACAAATATTTTCAGAAATGTACTATATACCAGTTACAACATTTTTAATTCTTTGACAATTTAATACACGTATAGAATAATGCTTAACTGTTTCAACCCGTTTCCATCTAAGGAATTTGGGCCACCAAGAAACATCAAATCCTTTCAGATACCAAGTACTGCCCTCAATATGCTAATTTGGGCATGTGACTGTGGTAAGACCAAGACAGTAAACCCATCGGCAGTTCCCAAACACCTCCAGTTTCACAGGTGGCTATTGTAGGGAAACACAAATTTCTAGACCCCACACCCAGAAATTTTGACTCAAAAAATCCAGAGTGGAGCTTAGAAACCTGCAGTATTTAAGTTTCCTAAACAATCTAGGGCCAAACTGAATATAACAGCTTCTAGGTACACAAGGGTTTTATTCCCAGGCTAGCCTGCCTGAGGGCAGACGTGTATGTATCTCAGGTAAATTCAATGCCAGTCGCCTACTATCCTGTCTGAAAGAACTTCTCCTGTAGAACTTAGCGGCTGAAGGAGGTCGGTGAACTGGAGAGGCATTAAAGTAGGAAAATACTCCAGGTAAAACGGAGTTCCCATCACAGCCTAATGGAAACTGGTAGGTGACACTTTTCAAGTTGCTGAAATGACCCTATGGAATTAATGACCACGGGAAGGCAGCAAGGGCTCTCAACAAGAGGGCACCGGCTCCAGGAAGAGCGGTGGGAACAGCCTAGGACCTTTGCTGTGATCAGATCTGAGAAAACAAACCTGGAGTTGATAGACACCTTCAGGTACCTATAAATTTTCTAATCTACATTAGAAATGCATAGTGACTCTGGCTTTTGAAAGAGAGAGTGTGTAGCCAGGAGAAGGTGGTTCACGCCTCTTTAATCCAGTGCTCTGGAGGCAGTATATCTCTGAGTTCAAGGCCAGCCTAGTCTACAGGGCAGAGAACTGGAGACTTGAAAAATCAAAATTAAAAAAAAGAATGAAAGAAAAGTAAATCCGATCAGTCTGAAGCTTTTCAACACGTCTTTCTTTTCTTTGGGCTGATCTAAACCACTAAAAGATCTGGATCTTAATTAAGAGGTTTGTAAAGTACTTAGGTTTTGTCATTTTGTTGACATTCAAATATAATTTCCTCTAAAAACTATTCTTAGGTACCAATTCACTAAGCTGTTGGTTCAGATTATTATACCGCTGATAAGATAAAAATTTCAGATAATTTAATGCAGAACAACCCACTCAGGAGCCCTGGATTGTTCTCACACTCACCCCTGCGGCGGTCGGCTGTGTGGAAGGAGACGGATTTTTGGCGCAGTCATCTGAATTAGAAGAAGAAGACGTTGGAGTCATAGAAACTGAGTTACTGCTGTTGCCTGCAAGAGATGAGCCATGAGTCTGCCTACCTCTGCTGCCAAAGCTGCCACTTTCCAGATAAAACGGAACTTTGTTATACTTACCGGAGCAAGCCTTTGACTTATTTATGTTTTTAGGTTTTCGTTTCCTGGTTTGAATTCCTTCTTTTTTCATAGCAAGTGGTCGAGGCACCTAAAAAAAGTCCACATTGGTTTTAGGTGTAAGTATTAAACTGAAGGAAACTCATAGAAAAGAGAGGTTCTTAGTGCTGAAAGCCCTCATTTGAAACTTCCTGGACAGAATGTTTGCTTGGTTTACAGGACCACAGGTTCAATCCCTAGGACCACAAGAAATAGGTACATATTTTTCTTAGTACTAAGGACTCCGGTATGCTAGGAAAGCACTACTCTCCAACTTTAAACGAATTAATTAAAGACTTTGGCAAATTTTTCATCCATATATATGTTGATATTTATTAATACATGTAAACATATATGTTATGAAGAAATCCTAAATGTGTAGATTTCCCCTTTTCCAATAAATATTCTTTCAGGAACAAAATGTTGTTTAACACGTCCGAGTTAATATTTTCAATTTAATGTTTATTATATGAAATAATAATTATAGAGTAAATATTTCCTGCATGAATCTTTACTTTTAATATCCTTATTTAAAAGAGATCAGGTACCTTCTCCCTACAACACAGGTTATTTACTTTGAAAGACCGAGGCATTATCAGCCAGGCCGGTGCCTCATGCCGAAAATCCCAGCACTCAGAAGGCTACGGCAAGCAGATTACAGCGCCCTGGGCTAGTGAGGTCAGCCGAGGCTACAGAATAAGACCTTGTCTCAAAAACCAGACAAAGATTAATATTTATAATAACTTATACAATCCTTTAATGAAGTATAAACTCTAACAGAAGCTACCAAATATGCCAAATTTTTTAAAACCTAAGATTTACAGTAATCATTATTTTGTCATCAATTCTGAAGTGTATATTTTACATTTTTATGTTTTTCCTTTATTTTTTTCTCTCTCTCTCTCTAAATATATATACAAGGTCTCTCTGTGTAGCCTTGGCTGTCTTGCACAGCCACACCCGCCTCATTTTTACATTTCTAAAACTGCGATGTTTTACAAATGTTAGTGTCAGGCTGGTTGGTAGCAGGTTCTACTTCTTGTCTCCTCCTTCTTGGCTGAAATGTTGAGTTCACATTACAGTGAAAAGCAGCTTGGATTCTGTCTGGTGCCATGTACAATATACACTCAGTTTTTCACTTTTATATCTTTTGTACATTTGCTGACTCTGTCTTACAGTTAGACGTCTACAATTCAGATATCCGATGTCGTATTCATAAGCAGAATAAATGGCCTACCCCATGGAGTTTCATATAGAGTCCGCAAGCATTGCACACAGGTTCACCCTCAGCATTCCTTCGCCATAAGGTAGTGGTTGTGGTGTGGCAGTTGGCACAGGACAATCCAAGCCGCCGTGAGGATGGCTAGAAAACAGCAGGTAAGCCAGTAAGCAAAGAAACGTGACCTTGTATATTTTTAGGAAGCTTATATGTACATCAAGTTCTTGTCTCAAAAAAAAAAAGTTTCCGGTTAATTTTATATGAAATGTTCTGTCAGGAAAAAAAAAATCTGTCAAGTATAATTCAGCAGACCTTCCTAGAGCAGAGACCTCTCCAGTGCAGGGGTTAAAGGCACGGGACACCACTAGCCCTGCTCATTGATTCCCTAGAGGATTAATCCCATTAGTAAGGCTTCTCCCCCAGCCTGTTACGGTATGCTATATAGTAGCCTGAAGCCATTGTACACTGACCAAGCAGAGCTAGCCCAGCACCATGCCTGTACCCACTGGCTGCCCAGGGCCCCACATATCGCTGATGGGAAATTCGATTTTCTTAAAGTTGCCCCAAACACAGTTAAATTGTAGAATGTATCGAAAATACGGCACCCCACTCCACCAGGCTGCCTGCTCGGCTGTCACAATTCTGGTATGAATTATGACACACAGAGCCACCAATGTGCTAAATGGCTTTGGGTCATCTAAGAATTAGAGATAGCCATGCAAAGATAGTTTATTTTCTAAGCACATGAAGAGATAAATCAACCAGAAACCATAGGAAAAAAAAAATCAATGAGCAGGTCTAGTGGTGCCCTGTGCCTTTAACCCCTGCACTGGGAAGGCAGAGGCATGTAGATCCCAGTTCTAGGCTGGCCTTGGTTACAGAGAAACCTGTCTAGAAAAAAATGAGAGAGAGAGAGAGAGAGAGAGAGAGAGAAGGGCGAGGAGGAGAGGTGAGTGAGAAAGGAAAGTCAGGATCTGAGTCAAGAAATATGACCGAGTCAAGAAATTGTTATCCTGGTGCCTAAATTGTTTTATCTGTTTGACAAAAGATTCAGGAACAACTGATGACGCTCTCTTCATGTTACCACTGCCTTGCATATGATGGTGTCCACGTACTTTTATTTGTCCCACTTTTTCTTCATATGGTTAGCTGGTATCAGTCTAATGCTGCCCTTTATAACCCTAACATTCTGAAGGGAATATATTTCCTCCAAATCCCCAAAGGAGAGGTGGGGCTGGGGGGGGGGGGGAGATTTATAATCCTTTCCAAGGAAGACAAAATATCATTTATTTTTAGATTAATAAGTACAAATTGTTTAAAATTACCCAAAACAAGCTGTGTCATGACCAGATCATGTGTATGTGTGTGTGTATGTATGTACATATTGAAAACTTGGGAATAGAAGAAAAATTTAAGTAACAAAATTCCAAAAGCTAACAGTTTCAATTCATTTTAGAAAGGTAACTATTTTAGAAAGAATTATAAAGAATGGAGGAAGATATGTTGGGTATATATTGGATAATCAAGGCTCAGAGAATAAGGTTTCCAAGTTCTTTCCAGACAAATATAAATTGATTAAAAAGAATTTTGCATTTGCAATTCACACCTGTTCTATTAAGTTAGCATCCTTCTTTATAATCAAGTTGTAAAAAGACAATTCCATGAGCCCTTTAACCCTGCAACATTTCTAAGAACTCTGGCTAATAATTCTCAGAATTTGATGAAAATGCACATACTTGGCTGATAGAACTACTTGAGAAATTGCTTTGCTAAAATAGCAAAATATTAGCAAAACCTTATACACCAAGGGCTTCTCTCTACCCCCTCTTTGGGGCTGAGAGAAAATAAACAAGTTTCCAGGTGAGCCCTCCTTTCTCTCCATAAATGTGAAATTAGTAAAGGAGGGACAAAATAATCCGTTTTTATAAATGAGCCATTTATGACAGTTTAAAGTGGAATTTGGAGCCAATGTGGAGCAAAATTGTTATCAGAGTTCGCCACTGTAACAAAGAGCTTCATGGCTGTCAAGTGCAGATTATAAGTGAAGGCAGTCTCCATAAACATGTGAAATAAAGGTGGCCAGGTTATAAAGTTCCTCCTAACAAGCCACCTCAGTTCCATTCCTCACTGACAAGGAATTCAAGTTACACCATAAATCTTATTTTGCAATGTATTACAAGTTCAAATTCACGGTAATTGGTTCTGTTCTGCTGGCTAAACAAACTGGGGTTCAATATTCTGTTTCTGAGAACTAAGCCAGATCCACCAAAACCATAAGCCCACAAAGAGAACTAATTGATAGTGACACACAATTGCTCTCATTTATAACTCATTCACAAAGCATATTGGCTGACCTTGGTACAGACAGGACACCTGCCACACAGAAAGAAAACTAACTGATTTACAAATGTTTAAATTGGTTTTCTTATAGACAGCAGCTATTTTTTACTGGTAAGTGCATGAAATAAATGGTGCTCTCTAAATACGTGTTAGTAAAGCAAATTAGTAATTCAACAAGAATCTAAAAACCATCACATATACATCTAGTTTTTGCTCAGTTTTGAAAAAAAAAAAGTTGCCTTTCTGAGCTCAGCTAGGACTGCATGAATATACCTTTCCCTCTAGAAAGGTTTCCTTGTCTATGCTTTGTCTGGTAACCGAAAGCAAGAGCTTCCTTGGAATATTTTCTGGCTACTTTCTTTTTAATAAAATGCATGAGGACCTTGAAAGCCAGTCGGTCACATCCTGAATTTAAGAATTACCTTTAAAGAAAACCCTAAACTTGGGGAAGGTTGTAACAAGCTTAAAGCACATTCCACTCAAATTAACCTCAGCTACTTTATTTTAAATGCGTTAAAAACAAAACAATCATAAAACTAATTGCCTCTCCTTAAGGTGTCAGACTTAGGCTGTGATGCAATTTCACTCTAATCTATTTAACACAAACAACATGTATAGCATTTGTTCTGCTAATTAGAGCATAACAATTAAATAAATTATCTGGGTCCTTAAGATGTCTGGCATCTAATTGCAAAGCATCCACTTAAAATGACATTTAAAATCCTCTCAGTTGGGGCTAGACAAATGTTAGTCTAGAGGTGCAGTTCATGAACGCTTCCTTCATTTTTAATTTCAGCTTTAAGTGTCCCAACAAATTCCTATATTAGCTTAATGACGGGGGGGAAATGGAGAATTTACCATAGGTTTGAAAAGATGACAACTGTTTGACTTTGTGAAGAAGGTAACAATTAGAGAAGACTTCACCATCTCGAGTTCTGCCCCATTTTCTGCCAACAGCCAGATTTCAAATTAACTACTGTTTCTGCAAATAGATTTTCACCATGCTCAGGGCAGTTCCAAAGGAAGAGGAATAAACGGGGAAGCCAAACCTGGCTCCCCAGGGAAGGGCAAACGCCCCAGAGAGGTGGGGTAGATCACAGGCGCGCAGAGCGAGGCCGGCGGCGCTGGCCTAGAGGGGGGTGGGGGGGAGGGGAGTCTGTCCTGTCCTCCGGATGGTCAGGTAGAGAAGAGGAAGCTGCTTCCTCTAAACGAGCAAAGAGGACGCAAACCTTGTCTATTTTTTGCTCTACAGAAATCACCTGCAGCCCCAGTTTCTTGGGTATTCCTTCTGTACCCTGGCCAAGAATATCTCAAGGAAAAAAAAAAGAAGTAAATGTGTGCGTGTGCTTTAAAAGACAGAAGAGGCGGCTCAGGGGCTGAGGGTGCCTCAGGAGCAGAGCCTGGGGCCTGGACTCGGGTTCCAGCGGCGCAGGGAGTGGGGGCAGACCTCGGCCAGCCGCGCCTTTCTGGTTCGTCTTTTTTGGGGGGGGGCTGGCTTCCCTTGGGGGCTCCGGCTGGCGCGGGAGGAGGTGGGGGTGCTGCGGCCGAACCCCGGGGCACTCACCACGCGCTTCTGGGGCTTGATGAGGGGCCTGCTGAGGCCGTTCATCTTGCTGTAGAGGCCGCACGCGTTGCACAGGTAGTGGCCGGTGCCGTCCCGTCTCCACAGCGGCGTCTGGATGGAGCCGCAGTTCACGCACTCGCGGCTCTCGGAGAGGTCCTCCAGCAGGTCTGTGGGGACAGCAAGGGCCAGGAGGCCGGTGAGGTCCCCTGCCCCGCGCGCCCCAGGACGCCGGACCCGGCGGAAACCTCAGGGGAAGTCGGACGCTCCGAGAAGGACACGAGCTGGGGGAGATCGGCCCTGGGTCCCTTTCTGCTCCTCCCGGACTGTTCAGGGTTTTTACGACTGAGGTCCATCCTAACTATAAAATGCAACTTTTACGAACGAAAGGGAGCCGCGTAATATTCATAATATTCGCTGATTGCTGCCCTCACCCCCACAACCCAGCAATACCCAGGACCCCCTGCCCATTCACTGTGATCTCAAGCCATATTTTCTGTCCTTGTCACATTTCCTTCTTGCCCGCCTGTTTTTCAATTTAAAAAAAAAAAAAGACAAACCATATCAAAAACACTGCTCTTAACACGCCTATCAGTTAGTTATAAATGAGAAAATGAGGGTTTTTCTTGGGGAGCGGAAAGGCACGCTGTGGAACATGGAGACTACATTCTGCTTTCATGCCGGGAGGATCTAACAATGAAACATTCTGATTTCTATCTAAAAATCTATTTGAAATAATTGTGTTCCCATCTTTCAGATTAGGTGGTTAGCTTTTGGAATTTGAAATTAACCTAAAGCTAATTTTTAAAAAAATCTAAGGTAATCTTAATCGACAAAAAATGGTAATATTCGCTATCTTTCTGCAAGAAGGTTAAATATGAAAGAACATCATCGATTCTCTAAAATGAGAGTAAATGCTACCACATATAGACTTGGTAAAAAGAGGGCGCCTTTCTGTTACAGAGTTTGAATGTTCAATTGAACATTCTTCAAGAAACATTTGAGCTACTTATACGTGAATAAACACATCAACATTTTATTTGAAGATCGCCCGCAGACCTCTGCACCCCTAGCCCTGATGTCCAGTTTGCGTCTGCTGTCAGTAATGTGGTAAAGATGTTTTAAAACTGGTTTTAGCGTTAAAATGCTTTCATTAATTTTTACCTTACAAAAAAACAAAAAACAAGTGTCCTTCATTTCTAGAGTTATGTCTTAGATTTAAGGGAAACTAACACCCCACACAAGCGAGTTCAAAGTTGTCCTGGGGACACTGGAACTTACAACACATCACAAAGATTTATTCTTCTCTGCCCTAAAAGCCACTATTGACCACAGTGATCAGGGAAATGCTCAGGACTTCAAGGACACTGAAGTTAAACAAGGCTTTTGCCTTTGTTGTTGACTTTAAAATGTTACCTATCAGAGAGTCCCTCTACCAGAGTGAGGCCTGCGCTGGAAAGCCTGGCCCTGGGTCTGGCCTCCTTCACTCAGCTAGGAACAATAAAAGGGCTCCCTGGAGAAGGCTGCGAATGCTCCCAGGTAGAACAGAGCCCTTGAGCCCCCCAATCCCCCCCCCAGACAGGAGATAAAATATGAAGTTCTAGAAAGTGGTTTTGTTTTGTTTTGTTTTTTAACTAAATAGAAATTCTCCTGCCTCCCTGCAAGGGCCAGACAGTACTAATTCTAAAACGACAAAAGGAAACATTATAATTATAAAATCTGGTTGTGAAGGATGGGGGGGGTGGTTGGCACCTCTGTCCTAAGTGGTTCCTTGGGGTGCTCCTGGGAAGTGATAGACTCCAATCAGGTGTGAGTCCTGTCATCATCCCCCGAAACCCCTCCCCCAACCAAGGCGCAGGGCTCAGTGGAGGCAAAGAAAGGTGAAACTCAGTGTGAACTTCAAATCTATCCAACAGTCAGGGAAAGGGCAGGGAGCTGGCTTCTTACTGTGCAAGGCGATAAAGTCCAGCACTCAAGTTTTAGCCTTTACAGAGCCTACCTCCAAACATGGTTTTAAATATTATTAACTTCAGAGGCAGGAAGATGGCTGCAAATTCAAGGCCAGCAAGAGCTACACAGTGAGACCAAGACCAGATGGTGGCAGAGGTGAGGGAGGGGGAAATCAAGGTAAAGAAACCAGAATGCCTGTGCAATCCAACTTGGGTCCAAACTGCCTTAGTTGCTTAACAGGCTGCAAAACCTGGATGCTCCACAATCCCTTCTCTAGAATCCTTTAAAAATCAAAACACAAATAACCTGCTTGAATCTACAGAAGATTTTTCCAACTTTGGGGATGGGGTGGGGGGAATCAAGGAAAGTATAGGCTAAGTTCAAAAGCAAAAGAATCTTCTGCGGTGCCTGGAGCTGCCTTTCTCACAGGAACCCATTACTGTCAACACCTAAAGCCGGAATTCTGCCCCTGCACAAGCTGTCTCCCAATCAGATGGCTAGTGGTCCAAGCCCAGAGAAAAGAAACTTGGACAGGATGCTAAGGTGTGTCAAGAAACAGGCAGAGCAATGGGGTAGACTCAGACAGCCGGCCCCCTGCCCCCACATACTCTGGGATAAAAGCTTTGCACCCCTTCTCACCCTTTGAAGATTTGTATTCTCTCAGTCTCCACTCTAGGGAGCCAAGCCCAGTCTTTAAGTGATAGGAAGGGTGACAGCCTTCTGCTCCAGTCCCAAGCTACCAAGACACATCTCAACAGGATCCTTCCCATGTTTGACAGTCAAGTTGCGTGTGTGTGTGTGTGTGTGTGTGTGTGTGTGTGTGTGTGTGTGAGAGAGAGAGAGAGAGAGAGAGAGAGAGCACCTCTGTGAAAACAGACTTTCTTACCAAGTCTCCTGACCTCTCCCAATGTTCCTAGCGTTCAAATCAGGTTCTTCACTGGGTTTTCTGAACATGAACAACATTCCCACTTAGCAGGCCTTGGCCGCGAAAGAACTGTCACTAAACTGAAGGGAGGAGGGGCTCCCAGAACAAGGCACTAGGATTCATGGGAAGGCCAGTTTGGACTGGTGCTCCTAACTGCCCTCAAACAAACAAGTTATATTTTTCCTTATAGGAAGAGTTGTCAAACGGGAAGAGAGACCTACTGATAACCCAGGGATGAAAACAGACGGCTGAGGAAAGACACCAAGCCCGGCTCAGACCTTCCCCTGCTAACAGCAGAGCAAGGAGATTTTGTTTTCCCACTTCCCACTTAACTAGTCCCCGGCACTGGAGAGTGTGACTGTAACTTCTCGGTGGGCTAAACTGAAGGTTTCGGCCTGACCAATCCCTGAATCACACCCAGCAGATGCCACGCCTGAATGCCTGTCCCTAGGGATGGAAGTCACAACCCAGCAAACTAGGTCTCTCCCTGTCTTTTGTCTGATTTAATTAATGCTCTTGTCCAAAGAAAGGGATGAAGCTCCTCACCCTGGCTGAGCGTGCCCGGTGCCCACCTGATCTGATCGCACCCGCTTCTGGACCCTCACTCACCACCCATCCAAAACACGATGCACGGGAGCTCCAGGCCCCGCACCCGTCTCTCCACTAAAACAGACCTTTGCTCAAGGGCGCCGTCCTTTCAACTACTCCCAACGGCTTCCCACCCCACCATCCTCGTCCCATCCCCAAGACCCTGAGGTCTTCCTGGACAAGAGTGTCCCCACAGCATCTCAACTAAGCCCTAGTCTCCCGCCACTGACTTACAAAGAAACCTTGGCCAGGGCCGGGCTGGCAAATAGCCACTGCACCCCGACCTGCACCCTGGCGCCCCAGCCCAGCCCGCCCGCACCCCCACGCGCCCCTCACCTGCGCTGGGTCCCCGCGGCACGGGGAGGGGTCCCCCCGCGCGGCTTTGAAGGCTGTGGAGCACCGGCGTCTCGAAGGGCCCTGCCGGCCAGGCGGGCGTGAGCGGAGCGCCCACGTAGGGCGAGTAGGTGGGATGGTGGTGGTGGTGGTGGTGGTGGTGGTAGGTCCCATTCAGCGGCCGCGCCGCTGCCAGCGAGCCGTACTGGTGATGGTCGCGGGCGCCCACGGCCGCCAGGCCCCCGCCGCCGCCGCCGCCCACGCCGCCCGCGCCGCCCGCGGCCGCGTATCCTCCGGGGTCCCGCGCGCCGCCGCCGCCCACGGGCGGGCTGGCCGAGTAAGGGAAGCGCGGAGGACCGTGCGCCCCCGAGCCTGCGCCCCCGGGCCCCGCCGTCGAGCCGCCGCCGCCGCCGGCGCCACCCCCGTACGGGGGGCTATCGGCGGGGGCTTGGGGCCAGCCGGGATGGGCTCCCGCGCCCCCCGCGTGACCGCCGGGCCCCCCGGCCGCCCCCTGCAGGTAGGGCAGGCCAGGCAGCACGGAGCCCACGCGCGTCGTGGGCACGTAGACGGGCGGCGAGTGCACGAAGCCGCCGGGCGCGCCGTCGTAGGCGGCCGGGGGGCCCGGGCTGGAGAGCGCGGCCAGGGTCTGGTACATGTCTTCGGGCTGCTCAGGCGCGAACGGGCTGAGCTTGGCGCCCCGGCTGGACCACAGCAGCTTGCCGGCCGTGGCGGCCGCGGCCTGGTCCAGGTCGGCGAAGAGCAGCAGGTCGTCCCAGGCCGGCAGGGCGGCCCCGGGGCCGGCCACCCCGGGCGCCGACGGGAACGGGTGCGGGGAGGCGTAGGCGCCGAGCAGGAGCGGGCGGCCCGGGGGCCCCGCCACCGCCTCGGGGGCGACGTCCGCGGCGCGCTCCCCTCCTCCCCGCGAGCAGGAGGACGAAGGCGACGCCGACGAGAGCGGGGAGGGAGGCGAGGACGGCTCCCTCGCCGCCGCCGCCGGGAAGGCCCCGGAGTCGCCGGCGTCCGCGGCGGAGGCGGCCCCGAAACGCTTGGCCGCGCACCAGCCGCCGTCAGTCAAGGCCATCCACCGTCCGGCGCGGCTCCGGCCTGGCTCTCTCGGGTCCGAGTGCGGGGCTGCTGGGGGGAAGAGACGGGGAGACACATCAGAAAAGGGCCGCCCGGCCGCGGACGCGCCCTGCTCACCCCCTCGCCCTCCATCCCGGCTCCGGGAAGCCCTCGGAGACCCCGCTTCTGCCTGGGCCGGCTGGGCGGCACACGCGAGGTTCCCCCCGCGACCGCGGTGACCCTCCTCCGCCCCCCGGGACCCGGGACCCCCGCGCCCTCCCGCCCCACCCCTCCGGAGCATCCTTCCTCCCGGGAGCAAGCGCAAGCTGGCCGGGGCTCCCCTCCCGTCCCTGCTCGGCTAAAACTCCGGGCCTCGGACACGGACGGATTTAATGCGCGTCGAGGCCGGCCGCCTCCTCCTGCCCCTCGGTGGGGGACGTCTCCGTGCGGGAGAGTCCCGCGCATGGATTAAAAAACAAAAAACAAAAACCAAAGCCAGCAACCTGTCCTCGAAAACGAAAGCGCCGCCTCCTCTCGGCGCTTCCCGGACCTCGCCGACCAGACCCACCGCGCGCCCCAGAGAAAAGCCACCCGGCCCGGAGCGGTGGACGCCGGGGACGGGCGCCGGGGCCTGGACCAGACGCCCGACCGTGGCCGGGCCGAGTGCGCACCTTACACCCGGAGCGCCTCACGCCAGCGGCGCGCGCGGCGGCCGGGCCACCCCCCGGTCCTCACCGCGGTCCCCACAACGGTCCCCGCCACGGTCCACTCCCCGGTCGCCGCAGTCCCCGCCACGGCCCACCCCACAGTCCACCCCACGGTCGGGGGGAAAGGCCAGAGCGTCCCGGAATCGGACATCGCGGGGTGGAGCAGGGCGCAGAGCAGGAGGGAGGAGAGCGCCGGAGGGGAAGGGGGAGGCCGCCCCGCAGCCGGGGGCACCCCAAAGGGGAGAGCGGGAAGGATGACAGCGGCCTCCCCCGGGCCGGCGCCCCGGCTCCACGCGCAGATGGATGGCCACGCGCGGCCCCGGCCCGGCAGCGGAGAGAAGTTTCTGTGGCCGCCGGCCCCCGCTCCCGCCCCTCGGCGCCGAGATAACCCGGAGATAAGGCCGCGGGCAGATAAGCCCTGGTGGAGGGGGAGGGAGGGGGCCGGCCCGGGGTCCCGGGAAGCGGGGAGTCCCCGGAGGGGAGGAGGAGGAGGACAGCCCCGGGAGAGGGAGGCCGGGAGCCGGAGGCCGGAGGAGGCCCGCGACCGGCGGCGAGCGAGAGAGGGCGGACAAAGGAGGGCGGCGAACCTCGGGCGGCGCGGGCGCGCGGGGCGGACGGCGGCGAGGGCGCTCCGGGGCGCGCAGGGCGGCGGCGTCCGAGCGGGAGTCCGGGGCCGGCGCGGCGCGGCCGGGGAATAAGAGGCGGAGAGGAGGCGCCTCCGGCCGCCGCGCCGGAAAGCCGCGGCCCGCGCTCCTGATTGGACTCGCCGGGCCCTGAGCAAACAGCGCTCGCCGGAGGGTGCCAGGCTGTGGGTCGGGACTGCCCGCCGCCGGCGGCCGGGTGCGGAGGTGAAGGGAAGGGGGAGGGACTAGGGGGAGGAGGGGAGAGGCGGGCGGGAGGGGAGGGGAGGGGAGGCGCGGCGGGGGGAGGGGAGCGCGCGGCCCCGGAGGACGGTGCGCGCCCCGGAGGCCCGTGGGCGTGGGCAGCTCGCCCCGTCCCCAGAGCCAGGGTGAGTCCACCCGGGGACGCCCGGCTCCAGGACCCCCGGGGACCTCGCCAGCGACTCACGGTCACCCAGCAGTGGGACACATCCTCGGGTGTCCGGATATGCGCGCGCGCGCACACACACACACACATCACACACAACACACACACATCACACACAACACACACACAACACACACATCACATACATCACACACACACCACACACCGCACACACACAACACACAACACACACACATCACACACACACATCACATACATCACACAACACACACATCACACCACACACCGCACACACACCACACACACACACATCACACACACCACACACTGCACACACACACCACATCACATATGTCACACAGCACACATAAACACATCATACACATCACACACACCACACACACATCACATCACACCACACACCGCACACACACACTACATCACACACACCACACACACACCACATCATACACAACAAATCACACACCGCACACACACATCACACCACACACACATCACACCCCAGGCAGAAGAGGGAGGGGAACTAGGCACAGGAGGAGCTGGCTGCGCCCCGTTCTGGTCGCCTCCTAGGTCAGCGCGCCCCCGAAGTCCGCGGGGGAAATGTCCAGCTCCTCCTCCCAAATCAAATCTGCCCCTCCACCCGCCCACCCCCGCCGGCGCCCGCGCGATGCTCGCGCCGGACCTCAGCCTTCCCGACCCCTTTTGGGGGATGCTCAGGCCGTGGGGGCCGTTTGGGGACGCCGAGCTGCGAGTCGGGGAAGGCGCCCTCCGCCCGCCCCGACCTCGCCCCCGCTGGAGTCCCGGGGGGCTGGGTAGAGCTCGGGACGCCCCTGCCTGGCTGAAGGCCGGACGCGCGGGGGCCCGGGGACTGTGCGAGTGGGGCGACCGCGTCGGGGACGCCGGCCCGGCCGAGCCCCCCGGACTGGGGTGCGTGGAAGGAGCGCGGCGGGGAGGAGCGGGGCCGTCCGCGGCCGCGGAGGGAAGCGCGCGTCCTCCCGGCCTCACACGCCCCCTCGGCTGCTCCCTCCCCGCGGTGACCCCGACGGCGCGCGAGCTGACGCGGTCCCCGGCGGCGGCGACGCGCGGCCCGGCCCTCCGCCGCCCAGAGGGGACCCGTCCCTCGAGCCGGACGCTGCGGGGCTGCGGACGCGCTCCCCCCGAGGTAACCCAAGCCAACCCTCCCCACACACCGCCTGAGAGCGTCCGCGCGCCCGTCGCTGTTTTGGTTTCGTTTGATGTTTAATTTTGTTGGAGAGAGGACAGGGGTCCGAGCGGAGCGGGCCGCGGGGTGCACGGGGCGAGCCGCGGAATGGGGGTTCCGAGGGTGCGGGAAACGCGGTTCAGGCTGTCCTGCGCGCAGCTGGCGGGGACGGAGCTGGCCGGGAGTTCACCCCTCGCCGTGAACCGGGCGCCTCCGAGGTGGCAGACCCGCCGCCCGGCCGGTCCCTGACCAGCTCCGGTGCAAGCGCGTCGTCTTCCCGGGGTCCCTCTCCGCCTCCCCGAGGCCCGGTGGCCGCGGCGCGGCCGGCGGTGGAAAAGTCTGGAACCCGCGGGGCTGGCCGCGGAGGCCGGGCTCCGGGGCTTTAAACTTTAACCCGAGTTCGATCGAAAGTCACTACCAACCACAGGAGCCCGGCACGGGCCGGCCCGGCTCCCGCCGCCGCTCGCCGCCCGCTCGCCGCGGTCCAACGAGATCCTCTCAGCGGGCTGGGCTAGCAAGTCCTCGAGGCCCCGGACATCGCTTTTCCTCTGAGTCCGACTGTCCCGAAATAATGGCTCCAGTTTGCTCCTAAAAGCAATTTTTTTCTGCAGTTCATGTTTGCTAAAAATAATAAATGTCCTGGCTTAACTAAGTCTGGCTGTGAACGGCCTTCGAGGCTGAGGGGGACAGAGTTCCTACGCGAGACCGGTTCCTGCCCTGCTTGTTGTTGTTGTTGTTGTTGGCTTTTTTAATTCGGGGGGTCCGTTATCTTGCGTAAATTCCCTGGAACAGCAGCAGCACCCCCCACCCCCCACTGACCTGCCCGCGGCTGCGCAGCCGAGCCCGGGGCTCACTGTGGCCCTGGCGCTCTGGGGCAGGGTTGAGGGGCTGGGCCCGGAGTGACGGAGCCCGCGCTGAGGCGACGTAGCTCGAGAGGGGACCCAGGATTTTGCCCTCCACTTTCCCGATCACTTCAGCGGTGACCCCAACCCCAGGAGGAAGACAGGTCGTTGTTTTTCCTTTCAGGGCCACAAAATCCACCTTGGGGGCGGGGGGCTGGCTTTTCGAGCGAGGGGTAGGTTAGAGAAATATTCTTTTCACGTCAGTTAACGTGAAAATAAAAACTGTCTAACCTGTCCGGTCGATGGGACAAAAGCCCGGGCTGCCCGCGGGCTCCGCTTGGCTTCCCCCCGCCCCCGCCCCCACTCTCGGACTCCGGCGACGCCGGCCCTGAGGCAAGGGCGCACTCAAGGCCCTCCCCCACCGGCCCCAGGCTGGACGGCCTAGAGGAGAGCGAGGCCGGCGGGATCAGGGGTGCAGGGGAGAGGAAGCTCCCTAAACTAGGGGGGACCCCGGCAGCTGGAGACGACCCCCGCCGTGCCCCAGACAGCCCCGGGGAGCCTTTTCCCTGGTGTTTTTCTTTTGTTTCGTTTTCTTCCCCCCCTCCGCCCCCCAGTTCTTTATGTCTCCCCTCTCCTGTCCTCCCTTTGCTAACCGTGAACGAAATCGTTCGGCTCAGAACTGTTCAGACTCGGGAGCAGGCCCGCCGCTGAACATCTTTTTCCCTCTGCTCGGGGCGCGGCCTAGCCCCCTGGGCTCCTTGCTTTGGGCCGGGCCACACCACCGTCCGCCTCTCAACTGGAGCCGGGACGCAGCAGCCAATTGGGCAGGGGGCGGGGGCTCTGCAGCTGAGACGGAAGGGGTGTTTGGGGGCCCGGGGGCCCGCGGCTTCAGGGGTCAGCACAGACAGACCTGGGCCCGGGGACCTGTCCGTCGCTCAGCGCCTCCGGCCTTCGCTTCACGCAGCGCCGGTTCAGAGAGGGAGGAGGGCTGGCCCACGCGTGCGATTCCTGTCTTAAACGCGGCCTGAACTTTGCGTTTCTGAAATATTAGGGCCTAGGCTGTAGCTCGCCCGGTAAATTGCTGCGCGATCAAGGACGAGGGTTCGATTCCCACGCACTCCAAAAAGAGAGGGACCTGTACGTCTATAAGGAGATCGCATCATGTTTCTCACCCTCTTAGGAATTCCTTCAAGCTTCCACCTACGGGTCGCCTCGGCCCTTCTGGTTCTCCCCAGTGTCCCCCTGTCACAAGGCCATCCAGCAGGGCACTCTGGACTTGCGTTCGCCTTTCCCTCTCCCCCCATCTCTCCCTCACTTCCCGACGCTTCCTTCTTCTTTCCCTTTCTTTTTGTCCCGTCTCTCCCCTTCCGTTCCTCCGTTTTATTTCTATTTTCCCACAAACAAACAAACAAACAAAGCCGCAGCGCGAAGGCCGCTCCGGTCCCCGGGGCCCGGCTCTGCCCCTGCTTGGCCGGGGGCGGTGGGTGAGGGAGCCACTCGCGGGGCCCGGACCTCGCCCCGCGGCCCCCGCGCGTGCGCAGCCCCGAGTGACCTGGCCGCCGGCTCCGCGCAGAGGTGGGCTCGCGGCCGCCCCCAGGGTCACCGGGGCAGCGTCCCTCTCGGCGCGCTGTTTACGCGGCGGAGATAAGGGGGCGGCCGGGGAAGGTAGGGTAAAAGCCCCACGCCGGGCGGCGGCGGCCGACTCCCAGCCATTAACCTTCCTACTTTCTTCTTTCCTCTGGCTCTCCCTTAAAGCTTGTTATCTGGGCCACCCAATGACCGACGAAAGATCTCCCCTCCCCGCGTCTCCCATCGCCGCTTTAAACCAAATAAATTTAGCTATTAAGGGCCAAGATGTCTGACAGAGGATCGAAAGGTGTCTCTCTGGGTTCGCTTCAAGAAGCGGAGGGGCCGGCGGCTCCCGAATCCCGATAAAGAAATTCCACGCCGGCGCCGGCCTCCCTCCGCAGCCTGCCTGCGTCCGACACCCAGAGATCGCGACCTCAAAAGGTCCCTTGCGACCCGGGGCTGCTACTGAGGCATTGTCTCAGCCCCCCCCCCCCGGCCTGGGGGTGCCAAACACTGCGGCTAACCCTAACCCAGGAGCCGTGGGACCTAAAACATTCCAGCCCAGCCTGCAGAACAACGAAGTTCAAAGTACCGTTTAAATTCGCCCCTTTCTCCCCCTCTGAAACAAAGTCTTCTATCATGTCTGGCAGGCTGGCCTCGAACTCACGATGCTCACGCCTCAGGCCTCTGGAGTATTGGAATTACACGTGTTTGTAGCCTTGTCCTACCTACCGGTGTTTTCTTTTTTCTTTTCTCCCCCCCCTCCTTTCCCCCTAATACTGTACTAATAAAGACAAAACCAAATCGTGCCTATCTACCTTCCCCCAGGGTTCATTGTAGAAGCAGAGAAGCACCCCATATCTCTTAGGGGTCATGAGCAGAACTTCTGAACCCCTGGCAGAAGTGATGATAGACCTGTGTCCTGGGATTGAACCCAGGAAGAGTGTGGGCTCTCTAAGGTTGGTTTGGTCAAATGCAGTCTTTGGAACCATTAATTACAGCTGGCGTGGCTACTTGAAGCCCCGGATGTGCTAGCCTCTCAAGGGGTAAAGCCAGGTATGCCCACTTCCCAGACTCTGAAAGTCCTGGTGTGGGGTCCGGGAGCACTTGGGGTGGTCAGATAATGATTTGATGTTTTCTGCTGCTTTGAAACAGGAAGGGCTGAGGGGTTGGGAGACAGATGCACAGCTGCCCTGGAGGTCTGGATGGGTAGGACCGCTTGCTTTTCTGCTTCCCCAGTCTACTCTCTGGCAGATGCCGGACTCACTTCCGAAAGGCAGTCAGGTTCTTCTGATCCCTAATGCTGCGGTGTGAACTTACAGGCACCCTCTTCTCCTATCCCTTCCAAATACTCTACTTTCCAAACACCCTCTTTATGTAGCCTGGCCCTCTAACACAGCCTCTGAAGGAGAAAGGGAAGGAGAAGGAAAGAAGAGAGAACTTCTACTCCCAAGAAAGTGAGACCCAAATTTCCAGCCCCGTGGGGTGAGCTAGACTTGAGGTCTCTCCCTGGCTGTGGCAGCTCTCGGGTGTCAATTCTGGGATCTGGACCCCACTGTGCCAGACCTGTGTCTGCTTAGAACAGGGATTGATAAAGTCGGGGGAGGGGGGAGGACGGAGGGCGGGTGGAGAGTGAGGCTTTTGAGAGATTTGCTAAGTTGTAAGCGCCATCCTTGAGTCCCTGAGAAGGGAGTGACCAAGAAAAGTTACTACTCAGAAACATGACCTCTCCATTCAGCCATGCTGCAAATATGCAGAGAATTAGGACCAAAGGGTTCGTCTACCACTGCCCAGCCCTCCAGCTTCCTGCCACTCGCCAACAGAACACGTCCAGAGTAGGCGCTGCGGGGAGAAACAGGAGGCAGCTACAGTCCAGAAGGCTGAGCCTGTGGAGCGGCAGGCAGCTTCCTGAAGGGGCTGAGGGAAGCTTTGTCTGAGGGCACTTCAAGATTGCAGTTCTCCTCAGGGCTGCAAAGTGGTTTGGAAATTGAGAGTTCCTTCCTCTAGCTCAGAGGCTGAGATAATTCGTAAGAGCCACTGGGCTAGCCCAGGGCTTGGGGCAATTTTCTGCGTGAGGAGGGCCAGCCGCCCAGCATCTCTTCTCTATCCCAGTTCCCTCTTTTGTAAAACAGAGCTTTAAAATTTTTTTTCAATTAAAAAAAAATCAGGACGAGCTGGCTGTGCCTGGAATCACTGTGCTCAGACTGGGGCAGGGCTACTGTTCTCAGGTCACAGTGAGACCTTGTCTCCAAAAAACAGACGTGCAGGGAAGATGGCTCAAAAGGTGAAGACATTTCCCGACAGGACAAACCAATGACCTGAGTTTCACTGAGACACACACAGGAAAGTCACTCAGCTCCCACATTTCCCTGACCTCCACTCATACACTACGGCAAGTGTGCATGTGTGGGCACAGACACACATAAGTGTAATAAAAAATTTAAAGAAAGAAAAAACTGGAAGGAAGGGAAGGAAGGAAAAAGAAAAAGAGAGAAAGAGAGAGGGTGGACAGGACTCCCTCATGGGATCTTTGCAAAGACTCAAACCTCTGGTAGAATGCTGGCACGTAGTAAGCCCTATGAATCCTCACTGACAACCACATAATGCTACACCAAATTTCAACTCTGTATGTGGCCTAACCGCCCAGTACTAAATGAATTCTCAGAAAAGCACTATTTGACTTGGGGGCTGCTTTGAGCCCTCTGTGTACCAGCACCAGGACTTTATTTATTGCATTATGGTAGGGAAGAGGGTGAGGGGTGAGACAAACATTGGTGCTTTGCTGGCTTTTGGCGCCTTTGAAGAGGAAACATTCCTCATCGTGTCCCGTCCCCCCCACCCCCACCCCCGCACCCCTTGCAAATGCAAGTAGCAGACTCCATCTTCTGCAGGACCAAGATAGCAATCTTGAGGCTCCTCAAAAAAGAATCGCAGCCCTCTCTGCCAACTGCTCTCTGGAGCTAGAGAAGGGAATTATCACATAGCCATGGAGAAGAGCAACCAGGGAGATTGGCGCTAGATATTAGAACCACTTTAAATTGATCTGCACGTTTCCGTAACCTTCCACTTCCCTCAAGCTTTTTAACCTATCAACTCAGCATTGCAGACTTACCCCACTTTGGTTTTTTTGTTGTTGTTTCGTGGGTTTCTTTGCTCCCACCTTCCCCAGCCCATTTTAGTTTTCTTTATTTAGTGCTGCAGTTGGAAGCCAGCGTCCCATGCATGCTTTCTGACACACCACAGGAGCGCATTACTCCAAATATCTTCAGTCCTGTTTTCTTTCTGCTCTTCCTTTTCCTTCTCCCTCCACTGTGCATTCTAAAACAAGATCCAAACCTTAACCAAGATTACTGTTCTCTAGATAAAGACAGTGAAAGAAATGGCATCTTCCACAAGGCAGAGTCTAGGGTGTGTGTGAAAGTCTTTCTCTCCCTCTCTGCAGGCTTTTGGTCCCATTTGGGCCCAGAGACTGTTTTCCTCTGGTCTTAGACAGTCCTGATCTTTTCTCTGTTTGATTTACTGAGTGCTGTCATCTTTCTGCTCTTTACTTTCACAATCACACATTCAAACCTGATAAAGTTCAAGACCCTGAGTGCTCGCAGCTTCCCAAGATTGACAATCCTCCTGCCCTCTACCCTAGCCAGCCAGCTGAGGCTGATTGAATCCTCATGGACAGAAGCCTCCAGGGATCAGAAGAAGCAGCTAGTCTGTGAGGGCCAGGGAATGCTCTCCTTCCCAGACACCTCTGCTACCCCAAACCTTGGTCCCTTCCTTCCCGAGACAGATTGTCAGAGACCTGAACTTGCCTCATGCAGAACTGGTTAAGATGGGATATAAAATCCTACACAGCTGTGGTGAAACCTGGACTCCTAAATCTACTAAAGAGCAATGGAATCAAGGTCGAGACACTTAACCTCACGGTGCCTCAGTTGCTCCATCCATAAAATGGTAAAAATATTGTTTGGCACAAGCATTCATCACAGACTAATGACCGGGTGGGACTTGCTGCCTTTTAGGCGGCATGCATACAGTTGGCCTGGCTCTTTGGCTCCTGTCAGGTCAATACAAATTCAGATGTTAATCTAAATACTACATCAGTGGGCTAAACAAAACGAATGATTCATCTCCAGAGGCCAGACAGTTAGCTTAGACTCGGGTTTCCAGATCACTGAAATGTCTTCCCATGGAAGCTGCTTTCTAAATACTTCATTCTCACGCTGGAGAGATGGCTCAGCGGTTAAGAGCACTGGCTGCTCTTCCGGAGGACCTGAGTTCAACTCCCACCACCACACATGGTGGCTCCCAATCTATTCACAGCGGCATCTGATTCCCTCTTCTGGTATGCATAAAGGCAAAGCACTATACATAAAATAAATCTTAAATACGTCCTTTTCTGCCCATAAACATGTGACTACAGTGGTCACCAAGGATGGTGTGGACACGGAGGGCGCTGGGGTTAGTTTATCTGTCTATCTATTTATTGCCCAAAGTAATGGTTTCATTTATCTTAAATTATCAGAATTTTCTAGGGTGAGGGACC
>CM053764.1:29096685-29156833 GCA_028658305.1 Pachyuromys duprasi
ATGCATAAAGGCAAAGCACTATACATAAAATAAATCTTAAATACGTCCTTTTCTGCCCATAAACATGTGACTACAGTGGTCACCAAGGATGGTGTGGACACGGAGGGCGCTGGGGTTAGTTTATCTGTCTATCTATTTATTGCCCAAAGTAATGGTTTCATTTATCTTAAATTATCAGAATTTTCTAGGGTGAGGGACCAGCTCCAGGCCCTTAGTTTAATACTTAGAATTCCAAAACAAACAAATGAATAAACCTGATTAAGGTAGAGTAATTAAGGTAGTGGTGACTCAAGCAGACCGGCTGCCAATCTGAGTGCTCTCACCTCGGCGACTGCAGGAGGGGAGAGATGGGGATCCCTGGACTGACAGTGCCCCAGAGAGCTCACAGAATCTGAAAGCTGTCCGGGCTCTCCGAAGAGGATGCTGTCCACCAGCAGGAGCGCCCTCAAACAGAGAAGAGAAGGCGCCAGGGGCAAAGGCCCCAGGGCTCAGCCACTGTCACTCCACAGGTCCTGACACGCAAGCTCCGAAGGCACCGTGCACGGAGACCAGGAGGAGGCGGGAGGAGGACAAACTTTGGTCAAGAGAATGAAGGAAGCCGAAGAAAGCTCAGGGAAGAGATGGCCAGCCATGGGCTGTCCTCGCTGGGAGCTTCTGCTTCCCAGTCTGAGTCCAGGCAAAAACAAGTCTTTAGGAGGAACAAATAATCAAGCCTTGGGGGTAAAAACGTTGCCTAGGAATGGTGACAGGTGCCAGTAATCTCAAGATTCAAAAAGCAGAGGCAAAAGGATCACTGCAAGTGTGTGGCCAGCCTACTTTACAGAGGGAGGGAGAGGCTAGCTAGGATTACTCAGTGAGACCCTTTCTCCATAGACAGATAGATAGACAGACAGGCAGACAGATAGATAGGTAGGTAGGTAGATAGACAGATAGAGAGAGAGATAAGTGGTGTTCCAAGACTATAAACTTTGGGGGGGGTACATTTTGTTTGTTTGTTTTTCATGACAGGGTTTCTCTGTGTAACTCTGACTGTCCTGGAACTCACTTGGTAGACCAGGCTGGCCTCGAACTCACAGTAATAGATCCACCTGCCTCTGCCTGCGGAGTGCCGGGGGTTAAAGGCGTGCACCACCCCCGCCCAGCAGAACTGTGAACCTAAATAAATAAGCACAATCTGTCCCTGTAAAGCGTGTCCTAAGGAAGCTAAATGGCATTAAGGCACAGCTGTATCATCCCTATTGAAGGCCAGCGCAGCTGTCAGCTGCTTTGTTTGGGAGTGATGATGGCAGCCTGGAAACCTCAGCACTTAGGAGGTGAAAGCAGGTCCACACAGGCCAGCTATGACTACTTGAGGCCCCGTCTTAAAAAAAAGAAAGAGAAAACCAAGCTGGGCTTGGTGGTGCACGTCTTTGATCCCAGCACTCAAAAGAGAGGCAGTGGGTCTATGTGAGTTCGAGGCCAGCCTGGTCTACAAAGCAAGTCTAGGGCAGCCTGGGCTACAAAGAGAAACCCTCTCTTGAACCCCCACCCCATCCCCCCAAAAAAGTAGAAAACCAAGGCAGGGCATGGAGGTGAATGCCGCTAGTCCTAGCACGGCAGAGGCAGGGTCATGGCTGTGACCATGAGGCCAAACAGTGAGCACCAGGATAGCCAGGACCATGTATCAAGAAGACCCTGTCTCAACAAAATAAAAAAAAAAGAAAAAAGAAAAGAAGACTGAAAACCAGGATGGGAGAGATAGCTAGCTCAGCAGTTACGAGCACTCACTGGCTTTTCTTGCAGAGAGGACCCAGGTTCAGTTCCCAGTACCCATATGATGGCTCACAACCATCTATGAGTGATCCGATCACCTCTTCTGGCTTTTTGGGGCACTTCAAGCAAGTGGTGCATAGCCATACAACATACATAAAATAAGAATAAACAAATCCTGTTTAGAAAGAAAGAAGAAGAAGAAAAAAAAGAAAATCAAAGGAAACCAGAGGGCACTTTTCCCCTCTCTAGTCAGCGGATATCATCTGTGTGTTATGAGGGTGCTCCTTTCCGACCAGAGCTGGCCTCTGCAGAAGTTCTAGAAACACACTGATGGCAAACGACTTCTCCTGGCACATCCTGAGTCAGATTACTACTCTGTTTACCGTACCACAAATTAAAGGCATGTACTTACCCAACAAAAACAGTATAAATGTTACGTTTATAAAGACTATACCATAGCCAAAACCACAGGGTAGATCCACAAATAAAGCGAGCTTATAGCCTTCAAACTTCTTTCTTTCATTCCTTCTTTCTTTGTTTTGGGGGGTGGTGTTTTTTCAAGACTGGGTTGGTTTCTCTGTGTAGCCCTGGCTGTCCTAGAACTTTCTCTGAAGACCACGGCCACCTCAAACTGAACTCAGAAACTTGCCTTCATGCAGCAGCCCACTCTACCTTCAAATTTCAAAGGCACTTCTCTGTCAAGAGTTCCGCATAAGCCAGGACGGGTAATGGAGTGCCTTTACTCCCGACACTCAAAGAGGCAGAGGCAGGAGGATCTCTGTGAGTTCAAGGCCATCATGGTTGGTCTACAAAGTGAGTCCAGGACAGCCAAGGTTACACAGAGCAACCCTGGGTTGGGAGGGGAGATCAGCATATACCAAGCAGCTATGGAAATGGCTGGGTGAACAGAAAGAAGTAAGCCTAAGTGAATCAGCATCTGAAGGTGATAAAACTCACAGCAACTAGCAAGAAAGCTGAAAGCCTAGAGTCATGAGTTCAAATCCCTGTCTCTCTCTTGCTGTGAGCCGGTGTGCAACTCCTGAATACCACTACTTCTCTGTTTCTTCATCTGCATGAAGGAGACAGTGAGGAGAATGTCTTTTATACCTGGTAGGCTGTTTGAACTTTTGGCAGGAATGATGATGATATTCTATTTCAGCTATATATGGGGGATTGAAGTGAGGAAAGAATGTCAAGGGCCTGGGGACTAGAGAGAGGCAGGAAGAGAAGACATGAGACAAGGCCTTTGAGAAGATCAGAGGTGAGCTGTTAGGGTCAGCGAAGGTCACAGGCCGGCATATGTGGAGGCTCACAATTCCAGTACTTGGGAGTCTGAGGCTGAAGTGTTTGGGGGTCAACGACATAACAAACCCCCAAATCCTGGTCCGATGAGCAGTTACAACAGTTCAGCAAGTAAAGGTGGCTGCTACCAACCTGAATGCAATACTCACACTCACCTGAGTTAACAGATCTGACAGAATGAAGACAAATATGTGGGTGCATATAGATGCATAGTATTAGAATGCCATATCATACGATTTACTAGATGACTTAAAGGGTTTATGGTCCGAGTAGTCTAACAGTGGATGTGTCACACAGGAGCGGCTGAGAACCTGGCAGCAGTCCGCAATGCTGGATGTCTCCACATTCCCAATCTGACACCACAGGCACGGGGCATTCCTGGAGATCTGCTGGTCCTTAGTGTGCAGCGGAAGCCCAGAGAAGGTGGTTCTAATATCGGCAAAAGAAGCCTTTTCTGGAACGCTCTAATTAGACCGAGTTGGCCTCGAATTTGCGTGTCATCCTTACGCAGGGGCCATGCTAATCTTCTCTGTATCGTTCTATATGTGCTGCCGAAGCGAGCGAGCTGGCCTTGAACTCAGAGATCTGCCTACCTCTGCCTCCCTGAGTGCTGGGATTAAAGGCTTGGGCCAGCACGCCTTGTCAGTACCGTCTGCTTGTAGGATGCTTGTATATTAGTAAGTTCCAGATCCGGTCAGGTTGACAAATAAGACCTGAGTTCCACCCCGGGGCCACCACAGCCAAAGGATGAGCAGACCCCTCTAGGCTGTCCTCTGACCTCCGCATGAAGATCATGGCGCACGTCTGAGAGTGTACACTTGAGTGCATGTGCACACACACATAAATGTGTTAAAAAGAATTTTAAAATCCTTGATCCAGCCCTGCGCAGGTGCAGTGATGGGCTCCATAGGATATCAGACCTTGGGAAGATTTGTGAATACAGCATTCTTGGCCACATACTGAGTTTGAGGCCAACCTAATCTACAAGAGGCTAAGCAATCAACCAATCGATAAATCAGTCGATAAAAGAAATGCGGCTATGAGACTCTGATGTATCCACAGATTGCTTCACGATCAAATGTATTACACTATCCAGGCCCGGAGGCACGTGCCTTTAATCCCAGCACTCTGGAATTCCAGGCTAGCCAGGGCAACATAAAAAATGTACTAATAAAGATACGTAGAGAGAGGGCTGGGATGTAGTTCAGCTCACCGAGTGCTTCCCTGGAATACAGGAAGCCTTGAGTCAGAGCCCTGATGCCTTATAAAACAAGGCCTGGTGGCAGCCACCTATGATCATAGCTTGGAGGAGGATTAGGAGTTCAAGGCCAGCCTTGGCTACAGAGGGAATTTGAGGGCAGTGTGAGCTATCTGAGAAAGTGTCTCAAAAATATACGTAAAATTGTGCACTCTAGCTGTTAAGTCAGTGACAGACAAGCTACAATCATAGAACCACAGAGGGGAGGTGTGGAGTAAGAGACCACGACAGAGGTTCTCAACCTGTGGGTCACAAGCCTGTGGGGGTCACATATCAGCTGTTATAATTCATGATTCTTAGCAAACTTACAGTTATGAAGTAGCAACAAAAAAAAACTTTTTATGGTTGGGGGTCACCACATCATTAGGAAGATTGAGAACTGCCGGACTAGAGATTTTAGATAAGTCTTCTAATAAAATAGATAATTATGGAGCTGAAATAGGACAATCATGTTAGAAGGGGCAAGAGGGTGGAGGGGAGAAATATGGGGAAAGGCAGCATGTGAGGGGTCATATGGAAACCTAAACTTCCTAAAATAGACACATAGATGAAGGTGATCTAGATGACATTGCCAGAGAGTGGGAGAGACAGAGTCCTAACTTGCTCTCTCCTCACCAAATGAAGCTTCCAGTACTGGGATTGGATTATAATTGTTGCAGTTGTTGGCTGAAGGGGTTCGGTGGGGATCCCTAGCAGCCGGGGCTGTTGTGTAGACAATAGGTTGCTCTCTACAAACTGACAAGGACTCATTGCTGACGACAGCACCCCCACGACTCCTTGAACACGAGCTGGTGAGTAGTCTTTGCTCCTATGTCCCAGCGTAGTTGATATGGGAAGGTATTCCGCATGCTACCAAGAGAGAAAAGCAAATACCAAGCCAGTTCCAAACCTTTTGATTTGCAGTGGCATCCTTCAAGCAAAATGTGCTGGGGCAGCGGAAGCAGCCAACCAGCGTCTGATCTGACTTAAGGCTCTGCAAGGTGAAATCCACACTTGACAAACTCACTGCTGGGTGAAGAAGAGATAGCCCAGGGACTTGGAGTAAAATCAAATACTGCTGTAAAAACAAACACCCCCCTCCACCCCTCAAAAAAAAAAAAAACAGTGATAAATATGACTCTAAGGGCGTTCACTACGCTCAGCGCCTCCTTCAGCCACCGTTAGAATTGGAAACAAGCCAGGCGTGGTGGCACACGCCTGTGATACCAGCACTCCGGAGGCAGAGCCAGGCTGGTCACCGTGAGTCCGAAGGCCAGCCTGGTCTACAAAGTGAGTCCAGCACAGCCACACTGAGAAACCTTGTCCAGAAAAAGCAAGAACACAAAAAAGAAACAGAAACAAATGTAGAGGTCCACAGCCAGACATTACACGGAGCGTGAGAGCCCTTGAAACCCTCAGCCCCAAATGGATGTCTCCAAAAACCCCTCCTCTCTGAGCTCAGGGAACCCCCTCAGAGGCAGAGCCCCTGGTGCCCTGCACCCCACTGGGCGCCTCTTCCACGCTGGCTTTTCTTCAGCCACACAGCCTTCGCCCACCAAAGTCACTCCCGCTCATCCCTGGGCAGAGCAGGCCGACCATATCCCATTGTTGACATGAGTCTTCTCAGTCTTGCCAAGGAGTTTGAAGTATCCGAGCAGGTTGAGGGTCACTTATCTGATATGCTGAAGCCAAGAAGTCTTTCAGATTAAAAAAAAAATCATAAGTATAATTAGCTGTCGTGGGGTCAAGACTCAGATCTAAACATAAAATTTATTATATGATTTAGATACACAGTGTGAACCTAGCCACGCCTAGTGGAACATGCCTATAACCCTGGCTACTCAGGAGACTGAGACAGGAGGATGGGAAGATCAAGGGTAGCCTGGACCATTAAGAAAGCCCTTGTCTCAAAATAAACCAGAGAATAAGCCCGGCATGGTGGCTCATGGCTTTCATCTCTGAGTTTGAGGCCAGCCTGGTCTACAGAGTAGGTTCCAGGACAGCCAAGGCACACAGAGAAACCCAGGCTTGAAAAACCAAACCAAAATAAAATAAAATAAAAATAAAACATAGAATAAGATCTGGGCTGTAGATCAATGATAGAGAATTTGCCTTAAGTAAAGGCCTAAATTCAATTACTGGCATTGAAAACATCATTGAGTGAGCACATTTTCCCTGTGACCTACATGAAGTCAGGTGCAGACTTTTCCACTGCGGTATTGGATCAGCATTTAAAAAGCATCAGGGTCTTTTTATAACTGAAAAGTAGTATTTTTGTAAACAGTCTGTAGTCTAGGATGGCTGATCTCACTATGCAACTGACAATGACCTTAGGCTTCTAATCCTCCTGCCTCTTCTTCCCAAGGGCTGGGATTAGACTTGCACCATCATGCCTGGTTTATGAGGTGCTAGAGATGGAACCCAGGGCTTCCTGTGTGCCAGGAAAGCACTCTGCCAACTGAGCTACATCCCCAGCCCCAAGTTTGGGGATTTGGATTCATTTTGACCTGTCTATCTATAGACACATGGAATACACAGCTGTAATCGTACAGCTATAGAATGTACATTTATAATCCGTCAGCATTAGTTAAATGGCTTTAAGACCCATTTGTTAACCTGTAGGACACATTCACTGTCTGGTGACTGAGTGAGTGGACTCATGATTGGGGCCAAAGGAAATTCTCAGTTAGGCCGTATTGATGTAAATTGATAAGCACAAAGCCATGTACCAGCTACGGTTCCGAGAGGTTTTGTTTCATATTTCCACTCTGCAGGTTACATGCTTTTATGAATTCTGCTTCACAGGGGAGGCCCAAGGGAGCTATGAGAATCAGGCAGGGTCAGGCAGCTAGCAGTGACAGAGATGAATCCAAACACCAGCTTCTAGCTCCAGGCCTTCCCCCCGGTCACACTGCCTTTTCCTTCTTTTCCTTGAGTTTTTCAGAGTCTCACCAAGCTGCCTAGACTGACCTTCAGCTGGCAATCTTCCTGCCTCAGCTTCCTGAGCAGCTGCACTGACACATCTCCAGATCACCAAGCACGCCTATGTTTATTTTTTTGCTCAGCTTGAACTTAAGGCCTCACACAGGCAAAGCAAGTGCTGAGACGTGTTCCTTGTTGCGTGGTTTACGCCTAAGACTTTGGTTTTGCTGTTGTGTTAAGACCAGGTCTCACCTGCCTGGCCTGGAGCTTGATACATAGACCAGGCTGGCCTCAACTCACAGAGAGCCACCTGCCTCTGTCTCCCAAGTGCTAGAAATAAAGGCCTGTGCAACCACACCCTAAAACTTCAAAGGCCTGCTATGGATTCTTTTGTTCCATTAGCAACTAACACCACTACAGAAATCTTAGTCCAACTGGTGGTGAAATCTGGGTTTTTCGGGACCTCGGTGGTATATACTTTGGTGCAGGCAAATCTCTGAATTCAAGGCCAATCTGGGAGTACAGTGAGCTACTGGCCAGCAAGGACGACATGGTGGAGGCTGCAGGGTGTAACGCTGCCTCAGAAGAGTGTATTCTGAATAGTCTGAGCCCTTATGGCAGAGTGGGGAGAGCCTTGGAGACCAACCCTCCAGACCAGGCCTGCAACACCGTCCTCACGGGGAATCTGCTCCATGACTATTTCACTTCTTCAGTCTTAAACAATTGCTCTGTGTGACGTAAGGCCATCTCTTTCTAACTGTGGTTGTTTTCTCCGAGAGCTTATCAGCTTGTTCTCATAACTGAGAAAGTTGACTGATTGCTATGGGGCCCTAATCACTTTCTGATATTATTTGTCAGTGGTTTTCTAATAAAATAGATGCATATATTCCAGCACTTGGGAGACTGAGGCAGAAGGATAGCCTCAAGTAAGAGGCCAGCTTGGCATAAGCAAGATCCTGAGTTGTGGATATAAACATGTTTTTGTTTGGGTCCCAGGTGTGGTTTGGGACTGATTCAGATGGTCCACAGCAGCAGGTTATTTGCCTCGTGTGGGATCTGCGAGGAGCTCTTTGCAGATAGTTTAAATCTGAAGACTCTGGAGAGAATAAACGCCAGAGCCCAGAGAGGGAGGAGACCAGAGAAGGCTGCTGCTGCTTCCCCCGTCTTCGGCTTTTGTTGCTGTTGCTGCAGTGATACAAGAAGTTGGAGATCTCCTGAAAGGAGGATTGGACTGGCTCCAAGGAACCCAATGACCCTAACCAGCAGGAAGCAGCTAAGAGAACTGTGCCCCTCCCCTCCCACTAACCCTTCCTCTCTCCTACCTGGTGTTGGGGTGTTGGAAGGGATTGGAGTGGGGAAGGGAGAAAGAGATAAAAGAAATATAAGTAAAAGAGGTTTTTTAAAGTATGCCAACAATCCTATAAACTGAAAAATAAATTAATCAATAAAACAAAACCCCCTCCAAGCTGGTGGGATGTTACAATAAGTAAAAGTGCGTGCCACCCAGGGCAGACCTGAATTCAGACCCCAGGTCGGAGAGAGCTGAATGTCAAAAGTTGTTCTATCCTGAGGGAAACCAATTACTACAAAAGGAATGTAGCAATAAAATGACCCCTAATGACATTCTACGGTATTCATAGGTCAGTGCCCTTGCTCGGCCACCATCAGCAGATAGGAACAATTACTGAGACCCACAGCCAGACAATATACAGAGAGTGAGAGACCTTGGAACACTCAGTCCTAAATAGGATGTGTCAGCAAATCCCTCCCTTCAGGGCTCAGGGAACCGTAGCCAAGAGGAGGAGGAAAGAGTGTCAGAGCCACAGGGATGGAGGACATCAAGGAAACGGGCTCTCTAAGCACAGAGGATCAGCGCACGTATGAACTCAGAGAGAGAGAGAGGCAGTGTGCACAGGCCTGCAGGGGTCTACATCAAATGAGCTCCTAGAGCTGAAAGGAGAAGTAGACAGACACTCTCCTCCATTCCTGACCCAGAAGCTACCTCAAATGAAAGCCACTCACAAATGAAAAACTAAGGTTGTTTTTTTTTTAATTGTTTTTCTAAGCAGGGTTTCTCTGTGTAGCCCTGGCTGTCCTGGAACTTGCTCTGTAGACCAGATTGGCCTTGAACCCAGAGATCTGCTTGCCTGGACGGAGTGCTGGGATTAAAGGCACATGCTACAATGCCTGGTACAAAAACAAACAAAAAGACAAAAACTTTTCCTGGAAAAGCACTGAGTGTGAAAAATGTGGGCATGTAGAGAATTTGCAAATGTGGAAGTCACAAATTAGAGGGAACTTAAACAGCAGTCTCTTTGGCATCTTGAATAACGATGTTAGCTGAATCGTTGGGTCTGTATTCAATAGTGTGATACTAAACCCTCTGATTTAAGCGTAGGAAACGTTTTATTTTCCTTCCAGTAGGCTATCCTCACAATGACAAATGGGACAATAATTATAGATGTGGAAACATTTCCCAATGTACCCAGAGGTAGGAGTGTCCGTGGTGGTAACAGGAGTGAACGCTTGCTGTGAGCCAAGCTCTTTTTCCAGTATCTCAGTGTTATTCTCCCAACAGCCTGGGAGTTTTGTGAGTTAGGTTCGGTTATTACCCAGAACCTAACTCACATCTGAGACAGAAACCAAGGTCCAGAGACTTCAGAAGCTTGGCCAAAGGATGGTCACCCTAGTCCTCCAGCCCAAGTCCCAGCCTGGGCAGCCTGGCAGGGAACCCTTTTGCCATCCTGCCTCTGCTTCATGGATGAAGAGGTAGAAACAGGAGACCAGCAACCTGCTGAAAGTCAATCCCCACATGCAGCAGGTCTCAGAAACACAACCTTGATCATCATCACTGTGTCCATTGGCTCCCCATGTCCGTGGGATCTGAGGGGCACCAGCATGTCTTGTTCATCTTCTCATTCCCATTGATATGGGATCAGCACACTGAATTCACTTCATGCTTGCAGGGTGACTATAATGATGAGGAAGGGTTTAGATAAGAAGCCAGGCTAAAAACATGAGTCCCAGGGTTAGTCATAATACACAATTCCACAGTACAGACAATGATCTCCTCAGGCAGCTTTTAAAACTTACAGTTCTTGGGGGCTGGGCTGGAAAGATGGCTCACTGGTTAGGAATGCCTGCTGCTCTTCCAGAGGACCTGAGTTCAGTTCCCAGCATCCACATGGCTGAGCACTGTTGTATACTCCTATAATTCCAGCACTAAGGAGGCAGAGGTAGGCAGATCTCTCTGATTTTGAGGCCAGCCTGGTCTACAGAGCAAGTTCAGGACAGCCAAGGCTACACAGAGAAGCCCTGTCTCCAAAAACAACAAACAACAACAAAAAATTGAAGTTATAAGAGGAGGGTGTGGTGGTACACGCCTTTTAATACCAGCCTCTAGGGGCAGAGGCAGGTGGATCTCTGTGAGTTCAAGACCTGCCTGGTCTACAAAGTGAGTCTAGGACAGCCAAGGCTACACAGAGAAACCCTGCCTCAAAAAACCAAAGGAATCAAAAAAAAAAAAAAAAAAGGAAGGAAGAAAGGAAGGAAGGAAAGAAAGAAAGAAAAAATCTGAAGTCATGTTAAGATTGTTTTCTCTGCAACATTTATTCACAGAAGAAAACAGCATATGAATTTGTGTTCTCCAAAATGATTAATTTATAGGGCTGGACATAACAAATGGTGGAGCTGTTAAGGGGGTATGTGCTCACTCTTCCAGAGGAGTCCCAGCGCCCACACCAGGCAGCTCGAAAACATTTCTGACTCTAGCTCCAGGGGGTCTGATGTCTCTTGCCTCCAAGAGCACTCGTGGGCACATGTGCACATACACAGTCAAAATAAAATAAAATTTAAAAAATGAGGCCAACTTACAAATTAAATTCAAGATGCTATCTAGTGGGGGTGGGGGAGGAGCAATTTCCTTTTGCCATTGGATATAGCATAAAGAAACAGAACTGGCCTTCCAAAAACAAACAAGGATGAGGTCACACCACAGAAAAAGAGAGAGCAAGAGTAGCAAAGGTCACCCTGAAGAGTTCATTCAAATACAATGTCAACTTTCTTTCATTTCTGCTGAAGTCAGCTTAGAGCCGTTATTGCTTACATTCCCATTGTTTTGTTCAGGGTGTCCAGATTCCTACAACAGCCTCCCTTCCCCCCCCTTCCCAACCTGGGAGAACTGTTCCCTGTGAGAATCAGTGACCTATTTAAGGAAAGCCATTCATCATGTGCAGCAAGGATCTTCCTTTCCTGGAAGTCCCCCAAATACATGGGAAATAGGGCAGGACCTGCAGAGGAAGCTGAACTCACACACACACTCTTAAGCAAGAGTATTTCACATAATACTTGGGAAGTTAGGCTGGGGCTGTTTGTTTGTTTGTTTGTTTGCATTTTGTTTTGTTTTGATTTGTTTGTTTTCAAGGCTGGGTTTCTCTGTGGGTAGCCCTGACTGTCCTGGAATTCTCTTTGTAGAGCAGGCTAGCCACAAACTCACAGAGATCTGTCTGCCTTTGTCCCCACCCCTAGCCTCTCGCCCTCCAGTGCTGGGATTAAAGTCCTGTACCACCACTGTATGCTTTTAATCCAGCACTTTGGAGGTAGGGGCAGGAGAATCAGAATCAAGAGGTCATCTTTAACCACACAGTAAAATTTGAGGTCAGCCTAAGATTTGTGACATTCTGTCTCAGAGAGAGAGAGAGGAAAAACAAACAAAAAAAACAAACAAGCCAGGCGTGGTGGTGGATGCCTGTAATCCCAGCACTCAGGGAAGCAGAGGCAGGTGGATCTCTGTGACTTTGAGGTCATCCTGGTCAACAAAGTGAGTCCAGGACAGCCAAGGCTACAGACAACAGAGAAACCCTGTCTCAAAAAACCAAAAAAGAGAAAAATACTATTTTTATTATCTTTTTGAAAATTCCATGTATGGCCGTGGTGGCCCACAACTTTAATCCCAGCAGAGACAGGCAGATTTACAGAATGAGTTCCAAGTCAGCAAGGCTCTGCTACACAGAGAAACCCTGTCTCGTAAAACAAAACAAAACAAAAAAGAAAGAAAGGAAATCCACATATGTGTGCTATATATTTTTATCTTATCTGTTCCCTTAAACCACCCTCCTACCCCCGACTCTGTAGCCTGTCTCCCTCCCAATTTCATGAGGATGAGGATGAGCCTTCAGAGTCCAGTCAATACAGACTATGCACAAATGGGTAGATCACTTTTTTTAATCATATAATTTTAAATTTGAACCATTATTATGAACCATTGTGTTTTATTGTTCCAAGCATCTAAAATCAGACATGTATCTCTATTCTTATTTTTTTTAAAAGCCCCTGCTTCATGGAGAGTTGAAGACCGGGTCTAGACTAACTGAGACCCTGTCTCCGAAAAATAAAAAAGTCCCTGCTTGGTCTAACTCATGTTTGGAGGAGAAAGGCATTATTGTTTGCGTTTGCTTAGAAATTAGTGTTTACTTTTGCTATTTGATTCTTTCAGATTTCCATAAAAATGACAAACCAGGAAAAAATGAGGTTTTGGTAACAAGGTAGACCATGTATAACTATTTAATGATGTGATGTAAATACAACATTGGAAGTTTAGAAATGGTTAAGATAGCCAGTCCTGGTGGTGCATGCCTGTAATCCCAGCACTCAGGAGGCAGAAGCAGGTAGAACTCTGTGAGTTCAAGGCCAGCCTGGTCTACAAAGTGAGTATAAGACAGCAAAGGCTACACAGAGAAACCCTGTCTCAAAAAAACCAAAAAAGGAAAGAAATGATTAAGATGATCATGGCAAATCCTCAGCTTCTATGAAAATAAGCAAGATATGTCTTGCCAAATGAGCAACGAACCATCTTTCCAAACTAAGCCATTCAAGAATGTTGCCCTGTTTCAGCAACTTACTTGTACTTTATACAATGAACCAGTAGCAAAGAATCACAAAATGCAGCACTGTGAGGACTGGCGTTTGGATCCCACTATTCATGTAGAAGCCGGGTGTCTTGCGTGGCTTGATACCTTGACCTGACCAGAGCTGTGGAGGGAATGAAGCGAGAGCAGATACTGAAGAAGTGTCAGAGCTGTGCACAGAGCAGATAGGATAGGTGGGCTGTGTGGATGGCGCCGTGCCAGCTCGTTAGCCACCTGGATCTCAGTGTATTTATTACACACGACACAGGGAAGGAGTCAGGGAGCCTTTGTGGGAGACATCTGCACAGGAGCAGATGTGCAGGGGAGCCCTCTCAGGAGATAAGTGGCCTTCAAAGAGGAAGCTCAAGTTGCCAGTTTTTGCACACACTGGTCAGTCATTCCTAAACACTTCCATCCTACACACTTGGACCAGAGGAAGGATTTTTGCCATCCTGCTGAACCTTCCAGATTGCAGGACTTTGCCAGGGGCCTGAGACTTTGGGTTTTGGGCACGGCCAAACCTAAGTCAACAATACATTTAGAGCTTCATCCTTTCATCTGCTCTTTACACCTTCACTCGGTCTTAAGAGACAGGGCTTCTCTCTGTAGCCTTGGCTGTCCCGGACTCACTTTGTAGAGCAGGCTGGCCTTGAACTCACAAAGAACTGCCTGGCTCTGCCTCCCTAGTGCAGGGAATAAAGTCGTGCACCACGACCCCGGCTCCTTCCCTCAGGCTTCCTCCCTCTCCACATCCCTTCAAACTCCACACTGTTCTTTATGGCAGCCAGTGTTGCGCCCATCCTCCTGGAGTACGGATGAAGCGTGAGTGCCAGCAGTAAGCAACCATGCTTGGCTCAGCAGCACTGCACAGCGAGGGGAGGAAAGCGGGAATTCGACTCATCATTCATCACATTACCTCTTGGAAAATCTGTTCCAAGTTCCAGGTAAACAACTTAAAAGTGTGTTTTGGGGGCTGGAGAGATAGCTCAGTGGTTAAGAGCACTGGCTCCTCTTCCAAAGAACCTGGGTTCAATTCCCAGCACCCACACAGCCGCTCATAACTGTCTGTAACTCCTATTCCAAAATAAAACTAAATAAAAATTATTTAGCCGGGCAGGGTAGCACATACCTTTAATCCCAGCCTTTCTGAGTTCAAGGCCAGCGTGGTCTACAAAGTGATTTCCGGAGCTACACAGACAAACCCTGTCTCCAAAAAACAAAACAAGCAAAGGGGAGTTTTGTCATAGCATGTCACCCAGTCAGCACACCTGGCTGTCACAGCTCTAAATGCTCTTCAGTAGATTTACTCTTTTTTTTTTTTTTTAAATCTTATGTGTATTTTGCCCACACGTATATTTGTTCTTCACACTCATGCCTGAGGCCCTAGAAGGTCAGAAAAGGATTTGGGATCCACTGAAATTGGAGTTACAGAGGGTTGCGACTCATCATTTGGGTGCTGAGGATTGAACCCAGATCTTCTGTAAGAACAAGTGTTCTTAACTGCTGAGCCATCTCTCCAGACCTTTTCTTTTCTTTCTTTGTATGTATCTTTTTTCTCTTTCTTTATTCCTCTCTCTCTCTCTCTTTGGTTTTTCAAGACAGGGTTTCTCTGTTGTAGCTTGGCTCTCCTGAGCTCACTTTGTAGAGGACTCTGGCCTTGAATTCACAAAGATCCACCTGCCTTTGCCTCCCAGAGTACTGAGATTACAGGTGTGAGTCACGGAGCCTCTCTCTCTCTCTCTCTCTCTCTCTCTCTCTCTCTCTCTCTCTCTCTCTCTCTCTCTCTCTCTCTGTAATTCTTTGAAAACAGGCTCTCACTGTGTAGCCCTGACTGTTCTGGAACTCTCTATGTAGAGCAGGCTGGACACAGAAATCCACTTGTTTCTGCCTCCCTAGCTCTGGGATTAAAGGTGTGCACCACTACCACCTGGCAAACTTTTTACGATCTCTAGAAGTACTTTTCTTTATTTGTTTGTGTGCTCACACATGCATGCACTCTCCACCATGCATGAACTTGAAGACACACATTCCTGCCATGTTTTACAGGCTGAAGTCACAGGGCATGGCAGAGAATAGTTTCACTTCACCTTGTGGGGCCTGAGAGGAATCACCCTTAGCTGATGAGTCTTGGGGAGCCATCTTGCCAATTTTTATAAACTTTGTAAAAAGAGGCAAACGCCTGCTTTCTAATATTCTCACCTGGATTTTTTTTCCTTCCTTTCTTAATTTTCTCTTCTTTCAGAGTCTCATGTGGCCCAGGGTGGCTTCAGATTTCCTGTGGAGCTAAGGATGACCTCAATTTCTCGATCCTGCTGCCTCCCTTCATCGGTGCTGGGATCCCAGCCTTCCACCACCATTACACTCACCATTAAAGTGTGTTTCTGAAGACTGTCTAATGACTCTGGAGGCAGAACTAGGTGGAGCTCTGTGAATTTGAGGCCAGACTGGTCTACACAGTGAGAGCCTGTCTCGAGAAAGGCAATGGCAATCAAATCAGTCGATCAGCAAGAATGCTTGAGAAGTTCTGACAAGTTAATTTCTGTGGCTGGAGAGACATGGAGAACCCTTGGGCAGTTCTGAGGATTGAGTCCAGGGCCCCCTGCACCCTGCACGGTAACACAAGCAAGCACTTTACGCTTTGTTTTGTTCCTTTTTAACTCTGTGTCTGGGTGGGGGGGACAAGTACATGTGCACTTGAGGGCAGTTTCCACAGAGGCCAGAGGTGCTGGACACCCTGCAGCTGGAATTACAGGTAGTTGTGAGCTGCCTGGTGTGGGTGCTGGGAACTGAACTGGGGTCCCCTGGAAGAGCAGCACATGTGCTTAAGCACTGAGACATTTTTTTCTAACCTGTTGTTCGTTTTTTTTTGAGACAGAGCCCCACCATTTAGCCCACACTAACCTCCGGGTCCTGACCCTCCTGCCTCGGCCTCCCAAGCATGTGGCCCACTGTACCTGGCTCTGTCATCTTAATTGTTTACGTGCTTGGGAGAGGTGATGGAATGGAGGAGGGGAGTGTTAGGGATTAAAGTGAGTGCCTCATACATGCTGGGCCAGCACCCGAGCCACACCTCGGGCCTAGACTCTGCTTTACAAGTTTCTGTTATGAGCACATTTGACATTTGAGCTGAGAAAAACAATCCCAGGAATCCATAAAAGCCAGAGCTAGGCCCCGTCTTGAGTGGGAAGTCAATCAGGTTGCCAAGGGGTCAGCGGCTTATTCAGCAAATATTTATCCAGTGCCTCTTCTGCACCAGGTGGGGGATGGAGGGAGCAAACGCTGGCACAGATGACTGCAAACCCTCCAGATGGACTGTCTTGCCGAGGCAGCGGTCCACCTGAGCCTGACCGCGTGCATGAGCGTAAAACCTAAGCAAGAACCAGAGAGAGAAAGCAAGCAGGAGGGTAGGGATCCAAGGCCAGCCCAAGTTATGTGGTAAATTCGAAGCTAACCCGTGCTGCCAGAGACAATGGACAGCCCCACCCTACTCCCCCTCCCCCCCCAAAAAAAACACCACCACAAAAACAAGAGCGAGAGAGAGAGAAAAAGAAGACTCACCCTGTGATAGAAATAACTGTTATACTCTGTCTGCAGGAAGCTTCTTTTGTAGGGCTTGTGGTTTTCAAGTTTGGCACTGAGAAAATAAAGAAGACAATATAAAGAAGCTTCTTTTCATACATCAAATGATCTGTATGCAAACAGAAAGAACGTTCTTTAGAGAGGTTCTGGACAAGAGCTAAAAATCTCTCAGCACTAGTGTTCGACCAGCTCTCCACGCCCTGGGCTTGTTTTGCTGTTTTGAGATAGAGTTGCAGGTAGCTCTGGTGGCTTTGAACTTGTCATTGGTTAAGGATGACTTTGAATTCTTGAGTCCCTGCCTCTGCCGCTTCAGTTCCTGGATTGCAGTGTGCACCACAACTCTTGGGTTCTATGTGGGGCTGCGGCTGGAACCCAGGGCCTCAAGGCAAGCATTGTACCAACCCAGCTGTCTCCAGCCCAGGGTCTGCTTGTCCGTGGAGTGGAAGTAACAGTGCTTCCATATCCCTTTACAGGGATGTTGTAAGGACAAGTCGTGTTTTCACTTGACAAATCATGAATTAAAATAGTACCTAGGACTAGGCACAATAGTGTAAGCCCAGCACCGGCAGGTGGATGCAAAAGAGTCACTACTGGATGTTAGCCCGTGAGCTTAGAGTTATGTGTCTCCTCTGATGGGTTAGATTAATGGCTCAGTGGCTTAAGAGTCATTAGCTGTTCTATTAGCGGAATACAGTGTTGATCACGGCACCCATGTTGGATGGCTCACAAACACTTGTAACTCCACCCACCTCCAAGGACCTGATGCCCCCTTTTAGCTTTTATTGAGTACTCATGTCGACATGCTCTCTCCCTCCTTACTCTTTTGCACTTCACACACACACACAAACATAAATAAAATAAAATAAAATAAAATAAATAATGCTTTTGTTTGCTTTTTGTTTTTTCGAGTCAGGGTCTCTCTGTGCAGCTCTGGCTGTCCAGGAACTTGCTCCGTAGACCAGGTAGGCCTCAAACAGAAAGATCTGCCTGCCTCTGCCTCTGCCTCTGCCTCCTGAGTGCTGGGTTTTCACCCCCTGAAAACAAAAAAATTTTAACTTGTTGCTGTTTTATTTTTTAAGACAGTTTCTGTGTTTAGCCCTGGCTGTCCTGGGACTTGCTCTGTAGACCTGGCCTGCCTCTGCCTCCTGAGTGCTGGGATTAAAGACATGACAGATGGCAAAAATAAAACAAAACCCAACGACTGAATTCTATAATCCACATTCCTGCTTGGAATCCTCTACTGCCCGCTGAATATTCTCTAAAAATCTGCAAACAATGTCATATTTTCTTCGATTTGTATGTAAAAGGGCAATGTCTGCCTGTTCAAGGAACTGCTGTGTCAGAGTCAGGGAAGAAAAGGCAGGGGGAGGAGATACCTGTCTTGTCCTGTCAGCGTGTCTTAAAGGTGGACCAAAGCCTCTGCCCCCGAAGTCGAGAGACGCTTCTCGAACCCCAGGGTTCAAATGCTAAGAAGCTCTTCCCTGTGCTGTACACATGCCAGCTAGCCAATAAACTCACTCTATTCCGAAGCGCCTTACAGATCAGTAGGCTGCTAGGCTGGGATGCCCCACCCTAGCTTCCTTCACACATTTCTGAGGTGGGGCAGGGTCGGGGAGACACAGGGGGAGGGTAGGAGGAGGCTACCTAACCAGGATCCGTCCAGAAAGAGTCCACCAACACCCCTGCAGGGTCTCTGCGGTCCTCCACAGTGAGACTAGCTAGCCTTATCTGAAGGGCTCAGAGAGGCCATAGCTGTGACTTGGAAGAGTTGAGGGGCAGTCACAGGACTGAGTCCTTCCTTTAACCACATTTGCTCAACCCCTCCATGGAACCCAGAGGGACAAAAGGCCTTAGCCCTGTCCTTAGTTATGTAAACTCTAATCTCTTCATCAGAAGTGCTGGTTCTGCGGCTTTGTTTAAACATGCTGCAGGCCTTTTTCTATTGGAAAGGAAAGTGGATTCTGATTTCGATTTCTTCCTTTTCCTACCTTCCTTCCTCCCTCTTTTCTTTGGACACCGGCTTCTCTATGTAGCCCTGGCTGTCGGTGTCAGGGAGCTTGCTTTGCTCAGAGATCCACCTGCCTCTGCCTCCAGAGTGCTGGGATTAAAGGTGTGCTCCACTAAGCCTGGCTTGCTTGCTAGCAGTCTTTCTTTCTTTTTTTCCTTTTTTCTATTAGTTTTTCCTTTTTTAAAGACTGAGTCTAACCCAGGCTGGCTTTGAACTCCTTGCCATGGCATTCCAAGTGTTGAGATTAGACTGTACCATTAGGCCCAGCTTAATCTACTTCTAAGTCCCATGTTTAAAAGACCAAAGTAAGACACCTGCCACGCTGCATACCTGGTGTCCCAACGTATTGGATGCTGAGGCAGGAGGATTACACATCCTGCCACAGAGTGAATTCAAGACCACCCAGGCTATTTCTGTAAGTTCCTATCTCAAAATAAAAAGACAAAAGAGGACTGGGAATAGAACTTGGTTAAGGAACACTCAGCACGTTTAAGACCCTATGTTCAATCTCCAGTTCTTCACACACCCACATACAGACACACCCTCATACAGACACACTGTTACACACACTCACACACATGGAGAGGGAGAGGAAGAGGCAGCGAGGCTGGGGGCTGCAGTTCTGTGATAGAGTGTCCATGTGACTGGCTCAAGGCGCAGAAATAAACAAACCAAGCCTCAATTTTCACACTCCAAAGACATGAAGGTGTCTTTGAAATGTTTGTGTTTGTTTTCCTTTTGTTTGTTTTCTTTTCTGAGGTGCAGAGGACAAGCGCCGGCATGCGCCAGACAACTGTCTGTCCTTGGGCTCCTCCCTGGTGCTGTTTACCCTCCTCACTGGGTCGCTGCCTGACCTGTAACCCACTAGGTAGCCCAGGCTGGCCTAGACATAGCAGAGCTGTGCCTGCCTCTGCCTCCTGTGTGAAGCACCTGCTCAGCCTCTGGAGGCAGCAGCGGCCCTGTCAGCTGTCAGAGGCAACATCAGCTCCAAGATAAGTTAGGCATCTCTGGCCCTTTTCAGCTACCAGGCCACTCAAATCTGTCACAGACATTGTCCACATTCAACAGCGAACACTGCACAATGTTAGTGCAGTGGTGGTGCAGGCTGTTAATTCTAATGACAGCGTTAAGGCAGAGGCAGGCTGACCTCCTGAGTTCAAGGCCAGCCTGAGTTAAACAGTGAGCTCCTGTCACACACACACACACACACACACACACACACACACACGTATGTATACATACTCCATTCCCTGCATCTGCCCTGGCTCTTGTCTTTGCTCTTACCCACTGTCTCTTTCCCCAGGGACCCGACCTCAAGCACCTTCCCTCACTCCTTTCCTCCCTTTCCCCCTCACCCAGACCTATTAACTATGCACAAAGCACAGGCTTCACAGGTTCCAAAGTCACAAGGACTTCAGGGTCTCTGCTACCCTCTAGACCCTACAAAAGCCCACTCTAACATCTGCTTTGTTTTGTTTTTTTTAATTTATAAATGAAATCAGTATCTCCGCCATTCTTAGTGGTGTTTTCCTGTAATTTCAGCACTCAGGAGGCTGAGGCAGGGGAACCACTGAGAATTGAAGGCCAGCCTGGTATTCATAGCAAGTTCCAGGTCAGTCAAAGCCTTGTACCACCCATCCCCATCCCACCCCCAAAAAGTGGGGTAAAGAGGAAGGGAAGCAGAAGGGAAAGAACATGAAAATTGAAATGAACAGTATCTCTGTAACTGGTTGAAGATCACATCTTGTCAAAAATCCCGCTGAGCACTAGAGGACAAGGTATATCCTAACCTCCTGGTGGCTTTAACTAAGACTTTCGTAACTGACCCCGGTTAAAGTGACAGGAACTCAGGCAGCAATTACAGCCGCAGCCATCCCCTCTCTTATCCTTCACGGCGGCGTTGCCACCCAAACATCTGCCAAGCCACTTTTACTCAGGGACCCACAAGAGCGGGGTTTCAGTGTGACTAAAACACAGCTAAGGCCAGCCCAAAGAGAGCTTCCTATCTATTGCTTCTCTCTGGGCGCTGCCTTCCCAGGCGGCGAACACTCCATTCAAATGAAGTAGCTCAGAAAAGCAGAGTTGTAAGCGAGGAGGGTTTGAACTCCCTTGTCTCCTTTTATGGACCAGCAGTAAAAGAAATGACCTGAACCGGCTAGAGCAACAAAAAGTAACTGCCCAGGGCTCTGGTTTTCTCAAGACCTAATTGTCCCTCCCGCTCTCTTTTGTTATGTCTTACCCTGGAGGAAAACAAATCTTCAAGAACATTAAACTCTAAAATCATGCCAGGTGTGTGGCACACGCCTGTAATCCCAGCACTTGGGAGGCTAAGGCAAGAGGGATCCCATGAGTTTGAGGCCAGGCTACATAATAAGACTTTATCTCAAAACCCAATAAAATTAGGAAAAGGAAAAGGAAGAGAGAGGGGCTGGAGAGTCGGCTCAGTGGCTAAGAACACTCGTTCTTGGAAAGGACCCCGGCTCGAATCCCAGCACCCACATGGAAGCTCCTCACCTCCTCAGGCACCAGGCACGCATCTGGGTCACAGACATACATGCAGGCAGAACACTCATACCCACAAAATAATAAAACAAATAAATAAATTAGCCAAGAAGGCACACATCTTTAATCCCAGCACTCAGAAGGTCGAGGCAGGCAGATCTCTGAGTTTGAGGCCAGCCTGGTCTACAGAGTGAGTTCTAGAACAGCCAGGGCTACACAGGGAAACCCTGTCTCAAAACAAAACAAAACAAAACAAAACAAAAAAGCAAGCAAATCACCCCTAGAGGAGAGCAGGGGCTGGAGGCAGCTCCGGAGAGATGGCTCAGCAGTTAACATTTGCTACTCTTTCGAAGGATCCAAGATTCAGATTCCCACACCCAGAGTGGCTCACATCTAACTGTAAAGTCAGCTCCAGGGGATCTGACACCCTTCCACGGAAGCACGCTCACGTGAATGCATGCACCCACACATGCACCCACACAAGTATTTAACAACAAAAAAACACAAAGTATGTCCTCCAGCTGCCTGCCCATCCACCCGTCTCAGCCAGGACGTTCAGGCGCGGGCTCTTCACACTGAAGAAAGCCCTCCACACTGTTGTCGTGGAGGTTTCGCCCTGTTGTTGCTGTCCGCTGCTAAGCGGCAGAGCAGAGAGGCACCTAGACTATCACACTTCAGCCAATAAGGACAATTATGCAAAAAGCTTACTGTTTCCCTGCTCCTCCACTGTTCACATTGAAATGACCGAAAGCGAGCGGACAACTGAGGGAAAGGATGGATTTAACATGCTGTTCCCAGGCCTCTGTGGTTAAGAGTTCACTGCTGGCCAGGCATGGCGGCGACACAGACCTCTAGTTCCAGCATGGCTTAGCTACGGGCTCTTTGCCTTTTCAGTCTTTCCCTCCTCCTTTCTTTCCTTCTTCCATTCTTTCCTTCTTCCTTCCTTCTTTTCTTTCTCCTTTTTCTTTTTTTGTTTGTCTTCTTATTTTGTAGTTATTGTTTTGAGACAGGGTTTCTCTGTGTAGCCCTGGCTGTTGTGGAACTCACTCTGTAGACCAGACTGGCCTCAGACTCTGAGATGCACCTGCCTCGGCCTCCCAAGTGCTAGGGAAGTCATGTGCCACCACTGCCTAGCTAATGTAATTTAAATTTTGAGACAGGGTCTGATTCCACAGCCCAGGATGGCTTTAAACTCTCAGCAATCCTCCTGCCTCAGCCACTGGAGATCTGGTATAACAAGCATGCACACCGTTCCTAGCAGCATTTGATCTTTATCTCACGTCGGTGGGAACAGCTGTAAGGACACTGAGGCCCAGAAGCCACAGGGCCAGGGCTCCAGTTCCACCCAATACAGGCTGCGGCCTCCTCTACCCTCACCAGCTCTCTGTGCACAGCCTACGGCACCCAGGAGCCAGCTGCCTTTCTGCTCGCCTCTTTTGCCTGTCTGGGGGACTTCGCTGCACAGCCTCTCATGCTTACATTTTTGTTTTTCTTCAAGTTCTATGAGTAACTTCTGAGGAAAGGTATGTGTGTGAGCGTGTGTTCACAGACTCATGCATGTGAGCGTGTGTGTGTGTGTGTGTGTGTGTGTGAGAGAGAGAGAGAGAAAGTAAGTTAATTGAGCAAGAAGAAATTCTAGATAGAGCTAAAGCGTCGTGTACTTGAATACACAGGGTTCTCTCTCTGCCTCAGGCGGGGGATGATGCCTCCTGAGCAGGAGAGGCTGACACTTGCCCCTTCTACCCCAAGGCTCAGTAGCAGGCCACCTTCAAGCCACCCTTCTGTCCTGGATAACTAGCATAAAGCGGGCAAGCATCTCCTCGAGGTGCCACAAAGCCAAGACCTGATACCTACAGGACTCTATGATGGACTGCTCGGCCCCCACAGTGGAAAGTGAGGTTCAGAGGCAGGGGCTCTGATCCCGGAAGTCCTATCTGCTGGGGAGCTCCCGCATGACACAGAGCATGATGGCTTCCCTCACTGGACTGTTGCAAAAGTTCATAAATACCCCAAAAACTCAATAGCTGGCTGGATCTGGGGGCTCACACCTGTAATCCCAACTGGGGCTGAGGCAGGAGGATTGCCACAAGTTTGAGAACTATACAATAAGACTGTCTTAAAAAAAAAAGAAAAGAAAAGAAACAGTCAAAAGTTTATAACTTAAAAACTGAAGGCTTTTTTTTTTTTTTTTTTTTTTGGAGTTGCAGGGAGGAGGTTTTGAAGGCTCATTTCATTGTTTTGTTTTTTAAGACAGGGTTTCTCTGTTAGCCCAGTCGTCATGAAAATTAAAGGTGTTCGCCACTACTGCCCGGCGGTGTCTTACATTCTAAGCTTGGAAGCTCAGAAGGCCTTTGCCCTTGACAGGAAGTGATTTGACTATGCCCCTGCATTTCTGCCACTTTTATCCAAAGAAGAAATGGGCACTAAAACCAAAGAAGTTGAACTTTGAAAGTATCCAAGAATGATAACAACTTGTCCACATAGTCATAAGAATCAAGTGTTAGAATCAAGTGTCAGCTGCCTGTGTTGAGACATAATCACAGTACTGGGATGTAATAAGACAGGAGAATCAAGAGTCTCAAGGCTAGCCTCAGCTGCACAGTAAATTTGAGGCCAGCCTGAGCTACATAAGGCCCTGTCTCAAAAATAAAACAAAACAAGAAACAAGGCCAGGGCATATAGCTCAGTGAGAGAGTGCTTGCCTAGCACACACAAGGTTCTGGGTTCAATCCCTAGTATCATTCTTCCCTCTGATCAAAATAATAATCAAGGCAAGGTAAGACATGGTCTCCTACTACAGCCTTAGGTGGCCTGGAACTCACTGTGTAGACCAGGTTGACTGCAAACTTACAGTTTCACCTGCCTCTGTCTCTGTGGTGCTGGGATTAAAGGCACGTGGCACCTTGCCCGACCAATAATTTTTTTTAACTATATGAGGTAGGGGGAGGAAGGGAAACAGAGAGAGAGAGCATAGCCTGGATTACTCTGACCTTAAATACATTGTTTAGCTTAGGCTGACCTCACACTTGTGATCCGTCTACCTCAGCGTCCTGAGTCCTTGGATTACAGGCCACAATGGCTGCTTTGTTGATATAATTAGGGCTAACATGACAGTATGACCAGTGCTTTCTTTTACTTTAAGGCCATTAAAGCACTCCAAACCCCACAGTCACTCTGCCCACCGGTGGACCTGTCAGTGGCTCCCTGTGCCTACAGAGAAAAGACGCCAGGCTCTTTGGCATTGTAGACACCCCATCCAAAGGCAATTTTTTTGTTTTCTGCTTTATCCCAACCGTTTTCTCCCTAACCTTGAACATGTTCTCCCCTAGAACTGCACTTTCTCTTCTTCATGCCCCTGAACTCTCATGCTGTTGGATTCTGTTCGAGTCTCACCTCTTTCCTGATCATCTGCCCTGCCAGGAGTGAGAACCCCCATGATCCCCACTGCAGCCTGGTGGGCTGGCCAGCTCCCTCTGTGAGCCTCAGGAGGCATTTAGAGGTTCGCCAGCTTGTCTTTGGCACCACCTTGAGATCTTAAGCCCAGGAGCTTGGTGCTGGCTCGGCTGTCTCTCACTTTTCTGGAAAGTAGAAGGCAGGGAGAATGAAATTTAAAAAATTTTTAATTAAAAAAATATATATATACCACTTCCCAAGTTGTTCATGACATTCTTGGCACATGAGTAAGCTCAGGGTGTAGACATGTAGACCCTACCCAGAATGTGCACTGACCCACTAGGTAGTGTCATACCATGAGTTTATCATGTGAATGCTGGAGCCTCCCGTTCCCAGCTGTTCGGAGTACATGGGGTTAACTTGTTCGAAGCTGAGGAGGAAAGGAAGCAGTTTGGAGGTAGTGCTGTGGACGTGTTCCTGACTCACTCTGCAGTTCGTGGCTCACCTTCCATAAGTCACCCGGGAATACTAATCACTGGCCCAGCCCACAAGGCAATCAGGCCCAGGAGAGCCAGCTGATAACGTTCTTGGAGCTCAGTCAGGAGCTCTTGAGGACTCACCAGGAGTCAGGAACAATGGTGAACATGGAAACAGGTCAGGAGCTTCCCTGGCTTTTGAAGATCTCAGTTTGATGTGGGCAGCAGACACGTGTAGAAGATACAATGACCCAAGCTAGAGTGTGATGGATGTTACAGCAGGAAGACAAGCACATCTCTCCAGAGTACAAGCGAGGGACCCCTGAGGGCCCAGGAGAGGAGGGCGCATGAGTGTTCTGTACTTGTCCTGGGCCACACGTGTTATATGGATTATCCTATGTTAGTCTTCTAATGGTGCAAAGTGAGGGCTTTAGCCCAGAGGCTGAGAGGAGGCTCAGTTTGCTGCATAAGCATAATGGTCTGAGTCAGAATCCCCTGCACTCACCTTATAAATAAATAAATAAATGCCTGCCAGGTGTGGAAATGTACACCTGTAATCTAAGCACAGGGGAAGTGGGGATAGGATGATTCCTGGGGCTTACTCACCACCAAGGGCAAGTAATGGGTGAGTTCCAGGTTCCAGTGGGTTTCAGCGAGAGATCCTGCCTCAAAACACAAGGTCGGCCAGGCACCATGGTGGACACCTTTAATCTCAGCACTCAGGCCAGGGTAAGTGGATCTCTGTGAGTTCAGGGTAGCTGGGGCTATGTAATAAGCCCCATCTCAAGAAAGAAAAAAAAATGTTTAAAGAAAGGGAGGCAAAACTATTGAGAATACCCAACATCAACCTCTGCCATCCACTTCCTTGAGACAGGAATGCATGAACACACTTGTGCATATCCATACACGCGCGTGTGCACACACACACACACACACACGCACACACGAGCTTTAGCTCAACTCAGCTGAGCAGTGAAAGGCTCGAAGGGACTAAGTAACTTGGCTGAATCCTACTAACAAACACTACCCTTCCAATGCTGTCCTTTCTGACTCAGTACACCAGCTCAGCCCCAGGTTGGCTGACATGCCCTCAGGGAGACAGTAAGAGAAAGTAGAGAGCGTTGGCCACCCCAGAGTGGGGCAGGTAGACAAAAAGACACAGCAAGTAAACCCTTAGTCTCAGCACTCAGGAAGCAGAGGCAGGAGCGAGTTCCAAGGACAGCCAAGGCTACACAGAGAAACCCTATCTTGAGGGGTGGAAGGAAGAAACCGCTGGTAGACTAGGGCCAGCTTATAGTATAGTGACCACTACCCCCTTAAGACCTGTGGGAAATTGGTTTGCTTTCAGGACCTTCAAAGATATCAGAATTCTCAAGTCTTTTATATAAAATGACATTTTATGTGCTTACTACCTAGGCACAACCCCTAGAATACTGTAAACTACCTTTAGAATAGTCACAATGTCTCACACAACAGAGTGACAAGGAAAGTGTGTCTAATACTATGAAAAGTCTCATTCTATTTATTTATTTGTGTGTGTGTCTGTGTCTGTGTGTCTGTGTGCTGGGGTGTGCATTGTAGATGTCAGAGGATAACTTATGGAAGTCAGTTCTCTCCTTTTATGTGGGTTCCAGAATTGAACTCAGGTCATTAGATTTGGCTGTGCGTGCCTTTACCTGCTGAATCATCTAACCAGCCCCATATAAGTAATTTTTCCAAATATTTTCAACCCACGCGCAGTTGAATCTTTAAAGGTAAAATCTTTAGACCCTGAGGACCGACTGCCCTTTGTGTTCAGCCCTAAAATAGCATTGCTTTTTAGATAATAGTAACGTTGTGCTAATCACACTAATTTGTGATTACAGTAATGCATTATTGAATAATTATAACTTATGTAAACCAGGCGTTGGTGCACGCCTTTAATCCCAGGACTCAGGAAGCAGGGGCAGGCAGATCTCTGTGAGTTTGTTCAGATTATTCAAGAGCAGCCAGAGCTACACAGAAAAACCCTGTCTTGGAAAACCAAAAAGGAAGTAAGTAAATAAACAGATAATGATGTCTTGATATTTTTCAAAATCATCACTATAATCAAAACTGATGAACACGTTTAAACCTCACTTTCTGTTGTTTGATGAGGAAAATCTATGTTCTACTCCTCTAGTGAATTTCAGGTCTGGACTACAGTGTTACTGAATATAGTCACCGTGTTGTACATCTGACCTTGAGAACTCATCTTGCCTAACTGAACATCCGTGCCCTTCGACCAACATCTCCCCAACCCCTGTCAGTCACCATGTTAGTGTCCCATCGTGCAAGTTCAATGTTCTTTAAATTCCAGGTGTAAGTGAAGTCGCGCTGAATTTGTCTTTCTGTGTCTGGCTTATTTCACTTAGCACAATGTCCTTCAGGTTCAACTATGATGCCTAATAGTTCCTTCCTTTTCTTTTATTTCTTTTTTTTTTTTAGTTTTTTTTTTGAGACAGGGTTTCTCTGTGTAGCCTTAGCTGTCCTAAATTCACTTTGTAGACCAGGCTTGCCCTCAAACTCACAGTGATCTGCCTGGCTCTGCTTCCTGAGTGTTGGGATGACAGGCATGTGCTATTTTTCCTTTCTTTCTTTCTTTCTCTCTTTCTTTCTTTCTTTCTGTCTGTCTGTCTGTCTTTCCTTCAGACTTATTTATTTTTATGTATGTGGGTATTTTGCTTGCATGTATATCTATGCATCATATCTGTGCCTGGTATCTTCAGAGGCCAGAAACGGCATTGGATCCCCTGGAACTGGAGTTGCAGATGTTTGTGAGCACCATGTGGGTGCTGGGAAACAAGCCTGAATCCTCTCAGGAAGAGCAACAAGGGCTCCTCACTGCTGAGCCCGATAGTTCCTTTCATAATCCAACTTAAAATATTTTATACCCGTGCTGTCAAATTTCCACTGGCATTTCCCCTATTTTATAAATCAAAATTCTTGGCTAAGAGATTGTTTCAGTAACATGTGCAAAGTCATGACAAGAGGCCCCGGAACGCCTTCATCACATGGTGCCTACAATCTCCGGAGCTCTGGACAAAATGGGAAGGATGTGAGGCCCGAGCCTTGGTTTCCACATCTCTGTAAGATGGATATGTTATCTCCATTGTTTCAAAAGATTTTTGCAACTTTACCAGATAGCACACCGGTAGGATGTTTTGTGGGCAAGATAAGCAAATGTCTTCTGTAACCCAGGAAATCTCTTCAGGGCCCTTGGGAACAGGGTTCTAAAGTTCAGAGACTCTTAAAAGACAGACATCTACAATTCAAAGACCTGGGTTCCGGTGGAAACCATCACCTTTTGCACATCTGAGCCACTAACAATGCCTTGTGACTGAATGGGCCACTTTGCTTCTAGGAGCGAAGCTTCGCCAAACAGGATATTGGTTTTCAGTGCTGTGAGGTCTCTATGAGTTCAAACTTCTGCTTTCGAAGGTTCTTACAAGATGCAGAGTTGGCACCGACTTAACAGACAATGTTTAATTGGAATCAGAAGGTGCTGGCTCCCACGGCCTTGTTTTAGATTGGTGTGTGCTCAGCAGTCACTCATTTATTTATGTTTGCCAGCAATGAGTGAAACCAAAACATACTCCATGGTGCTTCCTGGACCCAAGTGCAGCTTCCGCAGGGTAGGAAGAAGAAAGGGAGAACCACACTGGAGAAAGGATTCCTCTTAGGTGAGACAGGGCTGGCCCTGAGCTCAGGGACATGCTTGTGAGCCCAGCATGGGCTGCACTGGTCATTAAGGGAAGGAAAAGTCACCTTTGTATATAAAAATATACAAGATTCTCAGTCTAAAAAGACCGAGCAGGAAAATAGTGGGTAAATAGAGGATTTCCCTTCAATTATAATGTGACAATTAAGTTGCTTCAAGAACGTAGGTGTTTCCTTCCCTGAGTCAAAGGCTGAGGAGATGAGAGGCGCCTTTGAGGGTTCAGCTCTAGGAAGACAGGACAAAGAAATTCTTCCTTCTGAAAAGCGGGTTAGACCCCATACAGTGGCGTCAACTGCTCTGTGTGGCTAAGTTCTTGCCATTCTGCTTTAGGCCATTGGTTTCCCCAGAGCTTGCCAGTCACGTGCACTGAGTGCTAAGAGAATCTGCCAATGTTCTCAAAGAACTTGCTGTAGCTGGGTGTGGTGGCAGAGGCCTGCACTGGCGCCTGGGAGGCAAGACAGCGATGTTAGTCTCTCTTGTGATAATGAATTCCAGGTCCTGGGCTACAGAGTGAGGTTCTCTCAAAAAACAAACAAACAAACAAAAATAAATAAATAAATAAAAGGAAAAGAAAAAGAAGAATGGGGTGTGAGGATAAATCTTTTCAAAGCCAGTATCATGAATTGGGCATGATGGTACATGCCTGTAATTGTAACACTCAGAAGGCTGAGACAGGAGAATTGTGAGTTCAGGGATACAAAATGAGATCTTACCTCATAAAAACCAACAAAGTAAAACAAAGAAAATGGGCTGGAGCCCATTCAGAGTACCTGCTGCTCCTGCACAGGACCTGGACGGAATTCCCAGCACCACATGGCAGATCACACCATCCATGACAACTCTACTTCCATTAGATCCCACATGGACGCCAGGCACCCGTGTCACGCTTAACACACATGCAGACAAAACAGTCATCCATTCACATAATGCATAAGTAAATCTAAAAGGAAAGACAGATCTCAGTCTAGAGTACTTTGGTAGGAGGGTTGTGTATGTTCCCTGGAAAGTCTATTAAGATTAAGTTTCTGCTATCTTGAGCTATCTCGGTCCATGAAAATGATGAAAGTTCATCTGTTTTGGCTTTCAGAGTCTTGAATGCTGTGTGCCGTGGCCCCTGGATTTGGTGTCCTGGTGTGGACCAACGTGTCCCCCTTCTGCCAGCACCACCAGACCATCCCCCACCTCCTAGTCCCACTTCCTCTGGGAAGCAGAGGGAGCCCTGTTTGATAAGCCTATCTCCTCTGGGACTAAGGCCTGCGTATCTCAAGACCCACCCTTGGAATATTCAATTGACTAATCCACCAACCCACCTGCCTCCATTCCAGCACAATGGTGAGTTTCTGGGCATTGAAATTTTATGGCAAATGTCCTTCCCTTAGGCTGCCTTAGAAAAGATTTTCAGCGGAAGAGAACAGACTGGAAAGGTCTTATCTTTGTCGACTTTTCTTTGGCTCCGGACAAACTAAAGACAATTGCATCCAGCAAGTTCCCCATCCTTGGATTCCACAGTTTACAGATTAGAGACTTGCACAGACTTGTCCTCCTTCTCTGGATTTCCTAGACTGTTGAGGACAGCACCTGTGGACAGAGTTGACGTGGTACTTGCTATTGAAAGGCACCTCAGATGATTTCAAGTACACAGGGGAAGGCAGACATGGTACTACTTTCCTGTAATCCCAACACTTGGAAGGCAGGGTTGGAAAACCAGGACCAATTAGAGGCTGCCCTAGGCTATCCTGTAAATTCTAGCTCATTCAGGGCTATAGAGATGAGGCCCTGCCTAAAAAGCAAAACAAAAGCCAAATAAACAACAGCAACAAAGTCTTTCAATAAAATATATGGGAAATCAGGCTGGTTAGACACCTCGGTGGGTAAAGGCATGCCAAGACTCATGCCTGAGTTCCATCCCTACGACCCACTCATTGGAAGGAAAAAAACTATTCAAGTTGTCTTTTGACGACCACATACAAATTGTATGAAAATAAATAAATGCCACCCCCACCTCTGACAAGTAATTAAAAGTGTAAACTATACCGAAGGATATGTGTTATACTTGAGCATGTGCCTCCCTTGCTCGGGGCTCTGGCCACATTTATGACTCCTGTCAAGTACAATCCCACTCAGGGCCTTGACATATTTGTTGCATCTCCCTGGGTTTCTTCTCCCAGAAGCCTTCTTCAGTAACCCCTTACCTTTTGAGGGACAAGAGAGTGGGTCGAGGCGGGGGTGTTTGTCTGTCCGTCTGTTATTATTGGTGGTGCTTTGGTTTCTTAGGGTCATGCTATGTAGCCTAAGCTAGCCTCAAGCTAGTCTTTCCTCTCTGCACTGCAATACCAGGCCCTTTTCATCTTACTGGTGAGATCTCTCTAGCTCTCCTAGTTCACACTAAGACCCAGTTCTCACATTTTCTGTTTTCAAGACAGGTTTCTCTGTGTAGCCTTGGCTATTCTGGACCCACCTTGTAGACCAGGCTGGCCTGGAACTCACAGAGATCCACCTGCCTCTCCATTCTCACATCTTCTGTGTTCATCTTCTGGTGTCTTATCCGCTGTATCATATGCCACCACATAGCTAGTACGTGAATAATCCTTTATTTTATGTCCTGTCTCATTGTTCTTTACTAGAATGAGGCTCCATGAGGGTAAAAGTCATGTCTTCATCCTACAGTCTCCAGTGCTCAGAACAATGCCCAGCTGCCTAGCACTCAGCAGATGCTCAGATCATAGCTAGGCTCCATAAGGGAACGAGGAAGACGAACACCTTTCATTCCAGGTCAGGACCGATAGTCACTAGAGAACGGAAGTCATACCATGCTACTTTTGAATCCTATCTTCCACGTTTTCTGAACTGTGTGACCCTGAGCAGGACACCGGTCACCTCAGAGCCTCAGAGTGTTATCTTTGAAGTGTGTGCTTGCGTGACTGAGTCACTGGCACAAACTTTCTCTCTAATCCTTCAGTGAGTGCTATATCCAACCCTGGTAGCATAGATCTGTCATCCTGGCGCCCTGGCAGGCTGAGGCAGTGAAGCACATGGCCTGCCTGGGATACAGAGCAAGTTCCAAAGCAAACCAACCTCAGTTACTTAGTGATCTGAGCCTCAAAACAAAAAGTGAGAAGGGCTGTTGTTAGAGTGCTTGCCTAGCACAGGTGAAGCCCTGGGTTCCATTCCCAACACTACCTAAAGAAGGCATGGTGGCACACATCTGCAATCCCAACACTCCGGAGACAGGAACAGAAGGATCAGACGTTCTACGTCATGCTTGGGTACACAGGGTGCTCTGGAACAGCCTGGGCAACATGCTACAGGAAATAGAGGAAGAAGAGGAGGAGAAAAAGGAGGAGGAAGGGGAAAACCCACAAAAAAAATAAATAAATAAGTGTTCACTATGTTATTATTGCTGTTGCTTTTATTAATCTAAAGTCTCCTGACACCCAAGGTAGAAACTCTTTAGCCTCAAAGCAGGGAGAAAAAGCCTCTCCATCAACAGCTACCCACTGGAAGAATGGCCACGCCCTGGGCCACACTAGAAGCTGCTCCTTCATTAGCCAAGCACAGCTGCTCACATTTGTAATCCTAGTGCTTGGGAGACTGAGGCAGGAGGATTTCTTGGAGTTTGAAGACAGCCTAGGACACATAGTGAATTCCAGGCCAGGTTGGGCTAATGAATGAGTTCCTGTCTCAAACAATCTAGCAAATAAACAGAATTCAGGGTTCGGCAGTGCACGCCTGTGATCACAACACTTGGAGGTAGAGACGGGAAGGCCAGGAGTTATAAGTCATCCTGAGCTACTTAGCAAATCTGAGGCCATCCTTGGGCTACATGAAACACTGTTAAAAACTAACAACAATACCAAAATAAAATAAAGATGCTTGCCATTGTCACGATGGTGAAGCATGTCATCAGTAAGCTCCTTAGAGGAACAACAAGAAGCAGGACATGCAGACACTTGTCTATAATTCCAGCACTCGGGAGGCTGAGGCAGGAGGATTACCAACTTGAGCTACAGAGACACCTTGTGTCAAAGATACACAAAGAGACACTCATAGCTAAAACAGAAAATGCTTTCTTTCTTTCCTTTATTTTGTCTTCTTTTCTATCTCACATTTGTAAAATAACCTGTGTGTGTGTGTGTGAGTGTGCGTATGTGTGTGTGTACACAGACATTAATTCTCTTCTTTGACAGTGTACATCCCGAGCTTGCATTCAGGTTGTCAGGCTTGGCAATAACCGCCTTCACCCACTGAGCCATTTCACAGCTCCAGTTCTGTTGCTGTTTCTTTATTTGTTTTAAACAGAGTATTCTGTAACTCAGGCTTGCTTCAAACTCACCATATAGACAAAGATGACCTGGAACTCCTGATCCTCCTGCCCTAACCTCCCAAATGGTAGGATTACAAACATGCACCAACACACCCAAATGTGAAAACTGTTTTCTAACCACTGAACATCACAAAATCACCTCCCTGCTTTAATGAAGTGTTTTCTTCTTCCAGTGGGGTGTCTCGAGGATTCAATGCAAGAGGAAGCGCCACTGGATTCATGAAAAGATGTTTGTTTATCATGTTTATTTGCTCACAACCCTCCAAAATTCTCGTTCCAGGGGATCCAACATCATCCCGAGGCACTATAGCACCTATACAGTACACAGGCACACATGCAGGCAAAGCATCCATAAAGTAAAATAAAAAAATCAAATCTCAAACAAAAATTGGAAGAAAAAAGCAAAATGCATTAATATTTTTATAGTTAAGTATCCACCTACTGGAGCTGGGCGTGGTGGCACACGACTGTAATCTGAGCACTCTGGGAGGCAGAGTCAGGCGGATCTCTGTGAGTTCGAGGCCACCCGGATCTACAAAGTGAGTCCAGGACAGCCAAAGCTACACAGAGAAGCCCTGTCTCAAAAAAAAAAAAAGTAAGTATCCACCTTGAGCAGTCTTGAGGCCTGCTTCACTGGGACCCAAATATAAAAGCACTCAGGAACCCCTCTCCATCAGTACCCCACCCACACACCCAGGAAACCCTCCATCACCCAGGGAAGCACGTGAGATTCCAGAGCTACTGACCTCAGCCTGAAATCTCCAGTAATGCCCCTGGCTTCTTAATTCTAGAATACCTGAGATGGGTCCTTCTTTTCTAACAGTTTCGTCACTTAATCATGTACTTCAAAACAAAACGAAAACACTTACCGTGTTCTTCCCCCGAAACTAACACTGAGCACTAGTGTGGATCAGAGACTCCAGAACAAAAGACACCCCCTCCCCGAAAGGAAATACAGAAAGGATTATCCTTTTTCAAAGGCGCAATAATGAAATACTTTTCTTCCCCTGGACAGGCAATTTCATCAGGGTTCATGCAAGGGGAACAAGACGCCATTGTCTTGACTTAATTGGCATAATAGCTCCCCCTCCTCCAAATGATCACTCAGAGGCTATGACTGCCTTCTGCGGGCAGATGCAATCCCTTTTAAACACTGAACCTTTCACCTGGCAAACACCCGAGCCCTTCACAAGGCCCCACAAGGAAGAGTTCTTGCTTTGGCCTGGCACAACCTCTTCCGTGGAACTGTGAGTTCTGTCTCACAGGGCTCGGGCACCATTTCTGGCCAACTGTCTTATATCCCTCCTCTCCACCCAGTACAGGTACCAAACTGGCCAACACCGAGAGGTGGCCCTCACTGTCCCGGGGAAAGTGAAGACTTGAGAACATAGGGAGCGTGCGTCCCAGCTCCCCACCGAGACCCCACAGCTGCAGTGAGCGGACTGCAGGCAGGGACCCACTGAAGGAGCACTCTCACAAACCCCTGACCTTTTTGTCCCTTGGACCAGAAGAAAGGGAATTATTGAGCAATTGCTAGAGGAGTCCTGCTGGCCAAAGCATGCATGACCAGCTTGACCTACCTCTGCAGTCCCTCTTCCTTATTGTCCTTGCCAGACCCTGGCCGGCGGTCCTCAGCTAACACAGTCATCCTGGTTCCACCAGGACTCCGGGCTAGGGCTGGGCGGGTGACCAAAGCGCTTATCTCTACCACCTTCTGACTAAGAGAATGCAGAGGGCAGCTCCTGATGGTGGCTTTGGGAGGATAATTTTCAGAAAAGTTGAGAACGGAGAAGAGTGAAAGGGAATGGGGCCAGGTGAGGAGGTCCCGTAATAGCAGAGACAATGGGACACCCAGATGTTTGAGGGACAGACAGCAGGAGAACCCTACACAGGGGCATGTCTTGGTCCTTTCCCAAACCATAGCTGGGATACGATGATGAGTGGGCACTGCACCCCACCTACCCCCAAATCCTTTTACTGAGGAAGACTTGGTGCTCATGTTAGCCTGACCGGCTCCTCACCAATTCACCCACTCCTTGCACAAGAAGCTGACATACTCAGAACCTTCTTCTCCAGATCCAGCCCCGCCCCTCTAACTCAGCTTTCCTACAGCTGCTTCCACGGGCTTGTTGGCCTCCTCCACAGCTCACTGGTGGGCCACTAAGAAATGTAGAGGAAGACATGCCTCTGAGTCAGACTGCTGCATCCCCAAACAAACTGCCCCAAGAATTCAGCAGGCTTCAATGAGAGAAAGGAGAGGTTCACAGTATTCTCTTGCAGTGCTCAGTTTGGAGTTAAGTGGAAACAGGTCTTCATTGTGAGACACGGGCTCAAGCAGAGCTTCATTTCATGAAAAGTGTCCGGCCTTCACTCTGGGTTTGGGGAAAGGATAGTGACTCCCTCCTAACTCAACCCCACTGAGGAAAGCATTCAAACACACACTAGATGACACAGCAGGTAAAGGACAGAGAGGGGATTCTCAAGTCCCCATGACGTGGGCCAACATCCAAGAGCACTACGCAAGCCTTGTGTCTTAGGCGCTGATGGTCTGGCAGTAAGTCGCCTGAGAGGTCTCATTTTCTCGGAAAGCACAATCACCGAGAAGAGCAGTGCAGATTTAAAGGCAGAAGTGTAAGAGCGATCTTCACAGAACATGATGGTGTTTACAGGCCTTCCCAATTTCATTTTCCATTTTGATTTTTGGTTTTGTTTTGTTTTTGAGACAGGGTTCCTTGGCTGTCCTAGAATTCCCTCTGTAGACCAGGCTGCCCTCGAATTCTGCCTCCAGTCTCCTGGGGTCAAAAGGCATGAACCACCAACTGTCCAGCTCCATTTGGATTTTTTGATTTTGCCTTTTGTTTTAAACATGGTATGACTCTAGGTCCAAGCTGGCCTGCATCTCACTATGAAGCCTAGGCTGGCCTCATACTGGCAAAGATCTTGCCTTATCCGCCTAAATTCTGGGATTACAGGAGTGTGCCCCCACCATTTCTGGCTCCACCACCCCTTGAAAGTTCATTTCATAGCCCTGCCTTTAAAAGATGCTAAATGCCTTCCCAAAGCAACCTGGAAAAACAAAGCACAGCTATTGTATCCAAGTGCCAAGTCCAGCTGCAGAACGAAGAGCAGCTCAGCACACCAAGGTTTTGAGACCAGGCTGCTCCTGCCGACAAGCAAACACATTCAACCATTCTAGAAAACTGCTTACTTCCTGCCCATCAGAGATGGGGACACCTAGGATTCAGGTCCCCAATTCTGAATCTAGTATATGTGTCTATTTTGTGTGTTTGTTTTGAGAGAATATCTTGCTTGGTGGCTCCAGCTGGCCTGAAATTTAGGGCAAACACCTCGAATCAGCTGCCAGAGGGTCGGGATTACAGACACGAGCCACTGCTTTTGGTTTGTATCCATCCGCCTATTGCCACTTTTTATTATCAAGCAAAGAAACGAAAGCTTGAGTTACCACCAGCAACACCAACAACAGCAACAGTGCAGGCTGAATGTCCTACTGTGCTCCACACGGACATGATCCCACAAGTGGATCTTCCCACCCATGTGCATGTAAAATGCTGTATGAATTTACTTTCAGAGAAAGCACAAGGTGTGTAGAAAGCACAGGTTTTGAGTTTACACTGGGGTTCCTTCCCAGAATATCTTGCTACATATGGCAAGTGATTTTGTTTGTTTGTTTGTTTGTTTTTTAAATCCAAACTCCAGGTCACTTTTGGCCCAGCACACTTGGGTTAAGGATTGCTCATCACATACCAGGGAGTCTCATTTCACAGGCAGGCTTGGCAACTCACTCCAGCGGTTCCGACTTCCAGGAAGCTGAGACAGGGAGAGCGCTGCAACAGTGAGGCTAGCCTACATTACACAGTGAATTCAAAGCCAGTTTGTACAGTATTAAAGTGAGACTATTTCTAAAAACAGAAAGAACAAACACAATGAAATAAATTTCAGGAAAAAGTGCCAAGGGCTCATTTCCTCCCTTTTCCTTTCCCCATCTCTGCTGGCTTACCTTTCCAACTCTTCCTTTGCAAACTCTGGTCCTTCCCCTCCCCAAGGGGCACGGCCTCACTTGGGTCTCCTCTGGTTTTTCCTTAGAACAGGGTGTTGTAATTCCCTTTTGTAAGGGCCTACAGGTACTGCTGTCTGCTCTTGTCATGAGGACAACATTTTTATTTTGTCAATGATGGAACATTTTTATTCCCTCAGTTCTCTTCCAGGCTTTGATTTCTTTATTCTTTTTTTTAAAATCTATTTATTTTCTTTTAAGTTTGGGTATTTTGCCTGCGTGTATGCCTTTGCATCAGGATAATGCAGTGTGCTTGGAGGCCAGAGAGGAGTAGGATCCCCGGGAACTGGAGTTATGGATGTTTGTGAGGTACAGATGTGGGTGCTGAAAGAGGTGCCCTGGGAGAGGTGCCCTGGGAGAGGTGCCAAGCCCTCTTAACTGATGAGCCACCTCTCCATGTTTTGATTTTTAAAGAATTCTCCCTAAGGGAGATGCCAACCCATCCATAAAACTTTTAATCCAAAATTTGTCCTGCCTACAAGAAGTGGAGGGGTAAGGGCGGGGCAGAGATGGAAGGACAGACCAATGACTGGCCCAAATTAAGACCTACTCCATGGGAGGGAGCCGATCCCTGACACTATTAATGATGCTCTGCTATGCTTGCAGACAGGAGTCTAGCATGACTGTCCTCTGAGAGGCTTTATTCAGCAGCTGATGGAAACAAATGCAGAGACCCACAGCCAAACAATAGGCCAAGCTTGGGGAATCCTGTGGAAGAGTAGGAGGAAGGACTGAGGGAGAAGGAGGGGTCAAGGACAGCACAATCAGACCTACAGAGTCAACTAACCTGGGCCGATGGGGGTTCACAGAGACTGAAGCACCAACCAAAGAGTGTGCGTGGACTGGACCTACACGTATGTAGCAGATGTGCAGCTTGGTCATCAAAGGGGTCCCCTAACAATTGTCTTTGACTCTGTTGCCTGCCTTTGGATCCCTTTCCCATTGTCTGGGTTCAGTGGGAAAGGATGCGCTTAGTCCTGCTGTGAGTTGATGTGGCCCTATGGGTGGGGCAGTCTCCTCTTCTCTGAGGAGAAGGGGGAGGAAAGAATGGGGAAGAGGACTTATGAGGTAGGGCTGGGGGGAGGGGAGAGAGGGGGCTGGGATCAGGCTGTAACATGATTAAACAAATAAATTGATGAAAAAAGAGGAACTCTGATCATGGTCAAGTTCTGTGTGACACTGCAGTGAGACCTCAAGTTGAATAAAATTCGATAATATTCTAAAAAAAAAAGGATTCTCCTTAGATAAAGAAACCTGAGTTATTAATTATGGACAACTTATTCCTTAGTGTTTATTCCATAGTATTTTCTAAAAAAAAAAAAAAAAGATAACTAAGATGTAACATAATTTGTTTGGGTTTGGTTTAGATTTTTTTTTTTTTTTTTTTGAGACAGAGTTTCTCTGTGTGATCTTGCCTGTCCTGGACTCACTTTGTGGACCAGGCTGGCCTCGAACTCACAAAGATCCACCTACCTCTACCTCCCTCGTGCTGGGATTAAGGGCGTGCACCACCACTGCCTGGCTTGTTTTTTAAATGTTGAGGGAACAGTTAGCCATGTGAGAGATGTAAAGTCTAAGCCAGGATTGAGTGAATATCTGTTATTGTAGGTCTCCATCCATAGTTGTCCAACTGGAGCTGCATTCCCAGCCGAAAGAAAAAAAAGAGAGAGAGAGAGAGAAAAAAAAAGAAATGTGCCCAAGAATGGTTTAGCAGTAAACTGCTGCTAAATGCTTTCATGCATTCCTAGTTGGCCATAATTAACCAATTGAATCAGGAGTTTACAACGCACACTTGTTACTTTGATTGTTCTTTAGAGAGAGGGAGTGGCCAAGCATGGTGACACGTGCCTGCAATCCCAGCACTTAGAGGTGGAAAAATGAGGGTCAGGCATTCAAGGTCATCCTTGGCTACATAGTGACTCTGGGACCAACCGGAACAAAGACAGAGGCTGGAGAGATGGCTCAGCAGTTAGGAACACTTGCTACTGACTCTTCCAGAGGACCTGAGTTCTATTCTCAGCACCCACTTGGAGTTAATAGCCTCCTGGACCTCCAGGTCCAGGGCATCTGACACCCTTAGCCTCCACTGGCATGGCGCACACATTCAAATATAACACCTATACACACAGTAAATCAAAATAAATAAATCTTCAAAAAAAGACAGTAACAGTAACTCATTTTCTTAGAAGGTTTCTGCTTTCTTCTCTTAATTAAAAAAAAAGAACATATATTCATTTACATTTGCATAATTGTGAATGTGTATGTGTGTGTTGTATGTGTGGAGGTCAGAGGACAACTTTCAGGAGTTGGGTCTCTCTACCATATGGGTTCTAGGGATCGAACTCAGGTCCCCAGGTTTGCTAACAAGCGCGTTACCTCCTGAGCTACCTCACCAGCCTCCTCAAATGGACTCTTCCTGCCTGTCCACAAATCAAGGCCACAATAAAGCTGCTGGCAAGGAGAAAGTGGGGTTCATTTAGTTCCTCACCTAACCAGCATTTCACGTGGGCTGAGAGGACATGAAGCCTCTATTCTGACAGGGAGCATGTGATGTGTGTGGCCTGAGGTCTTGGCCCATCTAGCTGTGCCATCAAATGGTCCTCAGTTGGGTCAGGGGCATTTAGGGAGGAGGGCAGGACCAATTTCTCAAGTGACTCTAGCTATGATGTCAGCACTCAACACTCTGAGACCTGCTCTCCCTGTGGTCATCCTTACCACTGGCCAGTAAATATCAAAGAAAGAAATCATTATATGTTTTGAATTGTGCGCTGTGACCTGAAGGTGGCCATTCCTATGTTCCTGACAGGCACCTTTGTGAACAAACTGAATTCATAGTAATTGATAGGAAGCCGGCTGCCAGCTCTCTGTATCACACAGCCTTCCAGATGGTATGGAGAGTAGAGCTGCGTGCTGCAGGATTTGGCCGTGAGAGAACAGTGTAAAGACAACCCAAAACTGTGAAGAGACGTGGAAGAAAACAGTGTTTTCAGGGCCAGCGAGCTGACTCAGCAGGTATTGGTGGTACTGACATGGAGGCTTCAGTCAGCGTACAATCTTGTCGCTGTAAAGTCAGCCTACTCTCCCTTCCTACTGCTTCTATTCTTGTACACTGTTGTTAGGAAAAAATTTACTAATCATGACCCACATTCCAGATAGGGATGAATTTCAACTCTGGTGAGAAAAGCATCCATACGAATGACTTGGCAGTGCCTACACCATAGCTCAGTGACTAAAGACTCAATACGATATAGAAATAATCTCTAACTCCCCTTTTTCTTTATATTGATATCTGCAGAGATTCTTCAATCCTCACTGTATATTTTGGGTTGCAATCTATTGCCACATTATCTATTTCAGAACCCCAATTCTTCTGTCTGTGACCACTGGCATCTCCTGTGGTTGGCCCTGTGTCCACCGTTTTCTGTCATCTTCTGTTTGTTTCACTTTTGTTACTTCTGTCCTTCACACATGACTCGATGCTTCAGGCTTGCTTTGTATTTCCTTCAGCTCTTCCTCCAAGGAACTCTGGTTTTCTGTATTGGAAAATGACTTCAAACTGGAGATCTGAGCGTTGGGTTCATTTGTCATTTTGTTCCAACACCACCTTTCCAACCTTAGTTTTCATCAGTCTCTCTGTAGCATTCTACAGTTCAAGCCTTTAATCCCAGCCCTCTAGAAGCCAAGGCAGCAGGATTGCTATGAGTTCCCTGGTCTATGGAGTGAGACCCGTCCCAAAACAACCTGTGTAATTGTCAGTGTCCACAGAATGAAGTCCAGTTTCTCTGGCCTTCCATCAAAGCCCTCTCATGACCTGTCCCCAGTCCACTGTGCTCACAGGGATGCCTCCAACACCCACACAGTCTTCCACACTCAAGTGCCTCACACACAAAGGTATAACTCACAACCCTCCCCCCCCCCTTACCTTACCCTCACTGTTCTGCACCTGGCCTGGTTGTTTCTCTATAGCCTATCTCTTACCATGGATTATTTGCCCTCTGTCTCCTTTCCCTTAGGGTCTTCTCAAAAATCACAGATGTTTAGGCTCTACATGAAGAAGCTCACACAATTTACAAGTGGTTGAATCTTTAGTCTCATTTCATCTTCATTCAACTCACTTGGCAGGTGACAACGTAAAGTCCAAGACTGTAAAGCGGTTCTTCTAAATTCACAAAGCAACGGGTAGGAGAGCAGCTGAATCTTCTGGTCTTCAGTGCACCACCTCGGCCTCTCTCACACCGTGTCCTCCACAGGGATGAAAACGCCATCTCACATGTAGTTCTGATCTTCAAGATCATACTTGTTTTGTTATTATGTTAATGAGCATGAATAATTATATTCCTGTTTATTTGCTGTGTGCCTGTGTGTGCACACACTTGAATATGCATGAGCACAGGCACACAGGGCAACCTCTGAGACTTCTTTCTCTTCTTCCAGTATGTGGGTCCCAGGAAGTGAACTCAGGTGGCCAGGCTTGGTGGCAAGCACCTTGACTTGCTGAGCTACCTCACTGGCTCACCTCACCTCACTGCCACATATTCTTATAGTACTCTCCTTAGTTCATAAAATATGTTTGAGCGCCAGAAACGTAACACCTGCCTGTTAGGTAAATCAACCCACATGTTGAAAGTAAAGATTCACAATCAATGAATTTTCCACTGGGGCTTATGGGAAGATTACCCTCTTCAGCATTACATTTCCTGGTTTCATGGTATTTTTTTTTTTAACCTTTGCCGCCTTTAGAAATAAAAACAAACAAACAAAGAGATGTCATGTTTATTTATTTTCAATGCTGAATATCAAACCCAGGGCCTTCCAAATCCTAGCTGAGTGCATTAATGGTTCTGAGACATGTATAGTGGTACATAATTGTAATCTCGGCACTCAGGAGACAAGGTGCTCAAGAGTTCAAGACCAGCCTGAGATAATAACAAGACTCTGTCTCCTAAAACAGAAATTTTAATAAGAAAAATTTTAAATGGAATTGGGTAATTGTGCTTTCTTGTCCGCTTTTATATTAGGATTTTTATATGAAAAGAATTTAAACTCATATACAAAAAAAAATGTAGATCCTTTGTCTTTTTTCACAAATTCTAGTTTTTCCAGGGTTTAACACTTATTGTTTTAAATTATTATTATTGTGATTATCTTACTATATAGCTCTGGCTAACCTGTAACTGGTTATGTAGATTAGGCTGGCCTCAAACTCATCGAGGTCTGCCTGTGTCTTAGTTAAGGCAAAACACCAAGTCGAATAGAAAAGGGCTTATTGGGCTTACCCTTCCACATTGCTGTTCATCACTGAAGGAAGTCAAGGCAGGAACGCAAGCAGAGAGGAACCTGAGGCAGGAGCTGATGCAGAAGCCCTGGAAGGGTGCTGCTTACTGGCTGGTGCCACAGGGCTTTCTCTGCCTGCTTTCTTATAGAACCAGGAACACCCAGCCAGGGCCTTCCCCCTTCAATCACTAATTTTAAAAACTGCTCTACAGCTTGGCCCCAGCCCAATCTGTTTTCTTTTCATATTTTTCCTTTCTTCTTTTTTGTCTCTTTCTTTCTTTCTTTGAGACAGGATTTTTCTATGTTAACAGCCTTAGCTGTCCTGAAACTTGCTCTGTAGATCAGGCTGACCTCCAAACTCATAAAGATTACCTTCCTCTGCCTCCCAAGTGCTGGAATTAAAGTCATCCATTACCACCCTATATAATAAATCTTTTAAAGGTAGAATACCCATATACATTTCCATCTATAGAGCATGAAAAAGTATATACTATATAAAAAATTTCCCCAATTTCTTACAAACAAAGATAAATTTACGCAATTATTAAGGTAAGTATTATGGCTCCTATATATACCAGCACTCAGGATGCTAAGGCAAGGAGATATAGTTTAGGCTATAGCATGAGAACCTGTCTAAAACAAAATAAAAATGTACAAAATCCTTAGCACTCATGGAGGCAGAGGCATGCAGATCTCTGTGAAATTGAGGCCAGCCTGTACTACAAAGCGAGTTCAGGACTGCCAAGGCTACACAGGGAAACCCTGTCTGAAAAAAACTAAATAAAAAAAAATATATATGAAATCATTGGCAATAGCTATTCTCGAGTTAAAGAGGGTTCTCACCACATTCTCCTCCTTTTCCTTTTCTTAGGTTTTTGAGAGAGGGCATCAATCTAAGCCCCAGGAAAGCCTTAAAGTCAAGTTTAATGTCTAATGAATTGTCATGGTAGATACCTGTTATTACAGTGCTTGTGAGGCAGAGGCAGGAGGATCAGAAAACTGAGGTCTGCCTTGATCGCATAGAAGGTTTGAAATCAGCCTGGGCTACATAAGACCCTGTCTAAAATAATAGCAATAAATAATTTTTAAAAACCAATAATAATTAACATTTTTTAAAATTTTTTTCTCAGATAAGCATGTATTTATGAATAAGAAAATATATTTTAGCTGGGTGGTGGTGGTGCACGTCTTTAATCCCAACATTCAAGGAGGCAGAGGCAGGCAGGTCTCTATGAGTTTGAGGCCAGCCTGGTCTACAGAGTGAATTCTAGGGCAGCCAAAGTTACACAGAGAAACTTTGTCTTAATATTTATATTATATTACATATAATATAATATATTATTGTTAAACACCACAGTTTCTATTTGCCAGAGACATTTGGTCCAGGGCCACAAAGTGTCTCTCCCAAGGCGACCCAGAGGTGCTCAGTCTATAGCCTGCACTTCCAAGGACTTACTTGTGAATCTAGCCCAAGCTATCAAAAAACCTATACTCTCACACATCACTGGTGATAAGAAAAAAAGGCAGGGTATACAAACCCACACAAAAGGAATCATGCAACAGCCGTGGACTGACAGCAAAATGCCATAATCAGCTAAGTCTCCCTTTCATCATCACTGTGATTCAGCATTACCATCTTGAGCCAAATAGTGTGTGCTTTGTGGTTATCAAAGCATGCTAAATGCCACATCTCTGAGTGACTGGCAGAGGAATTCACAATCTGCTAATCCCAGCCCAGAATGTTCTTGGAAATACCGTTTGCTGAAGCCAACAGTTGCGAAAATAGAGCAGGGGGCCACAGCCACTGGTGAGGGACTCTGAATGTTGGTTAGGGATGAGTGTTTCCATGGGAACGCCAGTGCCTGGTATTGTTCCCTTCAGGGAGGATCACGCTCTCTGCCCTGCCACAGGCTCACCTCTCAAGTCTTCTTATTGGAAGCTGTCTTTTCCAGTCCTCTTCCTGCTCACCAGTTTTCAAAGAATGGGGATGCCCTAAGAAAGCCTCCACACTGTAGGGGCCAGATACCTTTGCTCCTCTCTGCAGTGTCTCTGTCACCAGGACAGGTAACAGAGCTAGCTATCTTGTGGGCTGAGTCCTAGAACCCATGTTAGTGGCATCTGCGTGGTTCAGCAGCGGCCAGCAAAAGGTTCTGTGGGAACTGGAAAGCAGTACACCCTGTCCCTCTTTCTGGGAGAGGACACTTCTCCTCCTGCAGTGTTCTGTCTTCAGGAACATGGACCCACAGTAGTTGCCTCTACTGGACTGCCCCAGCTCCCAGCGTCAAGTAGCATTGCCTTTTCCTCTAGTTTGGAATGGCAGTGGCTTCCTCTCTTCACCATCCCAGTTAGCTCTGGCTACACTATGCATCCTCAGCACTGAAGTCCCTCTTTTGGGACTAAGGAGAGGGGATTCCATTTTCTCTGCTAAAACACTGACCCAGGCAGGAGTAGGGGACATTGTCCCAGCAGTTTTCTGTCCTGGTTTCATTCTACAAGCCCCCCAAATAGGCGGAAGTCAGTCAGACTGAAGGCAAACACTTGATGGGCAAGTGGCCTTTCAGAGAAGCCCAGCTTCCCCCATAGCTGTCTTGACCCTGGAGGGTGGCACACTGGCACCAGATGCGGAGCAGCACTGACACAATGAACCACCTCACACATGCCAACTTCTGTAATCTACCTACCAAAGCTGGGCACGACCAGTGCTGGGTATAAAGCTCAGTTGGTTGAATGCTTGCCTGGCGTCCAAAAAGCCCTATGTTCAGCCCACATAAACCAGGCATGGCTGCAACATACCTTATGTGCCAATTCTCAGCAGACAGAGCCAGAAGGATCAGAAGTTCAAGGTCACCCTCAACTACAGAATAAGTGTGGGACCAGCCTGGGCTACACGAGACACTGTCTTAAAAACAAACAGGAGTATGGCAAGATATAAAGGAGTATAAAGGCACTTGCTGTATAATCGGACCAACCTGAGTTTGAGCCCCAGAACCCAGTGTGGTAAGTGTGGAAAGAGAACCAACTTCATAAAATTGTCTTCTAACAGTCACTTGCATGTCACATGGTATATGTTCCTCCCCAGTCTCTCTCTCTCTCTCTCTTTCACACACACACACACACACACTCACTCACTCACTCACACACAAATAATAAAAATTTTAAGAAGAATTCTAAAAAAAAAACTCTGGAAAAGTCAGTTATGTGGCTGGCTGCATGGAGATCTGGATCAGAGTTCCACACTGTGTCTTTACCCCTTCCTCGAAGAAAACACCCTCCTAAGGATGTTGTCCCTTTTGGTTCCTTCCCCAAAAAGCCATCAGAGGTTGATCAGAAAAGGCTCAGCATGGCCTCCCAGAGGAAGAAGGAAGGCAGAGGACATCAGGGACCATTTGTGACGGGCTCTGGTGCTCGCAGTCCTGACGTCCAGACTGGAGGAGCAAGGCTGGCCCATCACCTGCTTGGCCACAGAGCCTCTGGGCCGCACCACGGGGAAGCAGAGGAGAGCTCTTCTGCAAGTGCTGCACTGGGAGAAGCAGCAAGTGCAAGATCAAATGAGTTTCAGGTCAAGTGAAGGGCTCTGCCGACTGAAGATGTTTGAAGCCAAGGCCCCCAGGGCACATTTGTCAAGCTCTCAAAAACTAGAGACTAGGATCAAAGCAGAAGTACTTTCCAAATATAAACATTTGTCACCTACATTCACGTTTGATGTGCCCCGTTTTGAATGCATTTCTTCTTTATAAAAAGGACAGCTTAATCTCTCCACGCACACACTCGGGCCCTTCAAACAGAGCCTAAGGACAATTTGGGCGGCACAGGGGGAGGTGGGAAAGGAAGTTCCAGCCAGACAAAATAAAAGGGAGGAGGAGAAAAGAGCTTTCCAGAAGACTGAAACAGGAAGCCAGAAAGGAAGTCAGCACTTGCAAAGTTCCCTCACATTGGCTGTTAGTTCACATTTGCCTGCAGATGAACTGGAAAGATGTGTCGTTATTCCTGATTTGAGGAGCACTGATCAACCAGGGAGAGTTGATCAGATGCCTCTCTCAGTTCCGTCTGAGTCTGAACTAACAACCTGGATCTTCTGAGAAGGTAAGTTGGGCTTAGGAGAACATGCCCTGGGCGTGCAGAGTTCGCTCACATCCAAGTCCACCCTTGTGGAAAGCACCATGCACCTGCAGCCTAGCTGCATCCAGATGATCCCTCCATTCTGCGTCTACCTGGATTCTGCTGTCCAACTCCAGGAGCTCCAGGGCTTTGGCTGACCATGATGCTGCTTCCGACACCACCCAGCTCTTCCACAGGTTCCTACAAACCAGCACAAAGGCCCAGTTCCCGCCAAAAGGAGCATGACCGTGTCGGCGGGACGTTTCCCTTAGCTGTCATGTGGATCACAACCTCAGCCCCTCTCAGAGGCCAAAGGACCGGCATCTCCAGAAAGCCTTTTGAAATGCGCAGGCACCCATGCTCACCTTTCACCTTCTGTAGACTTATACACTCGGCCACAAGTGACAGCGCAATGCTCATGTTGTGCCCTATAGTATAAGCAATTTAAAGATGGTTTGAAATATACCTGCAGCTCAGTGACAGGGTGCTCGCTTAGCATGAGGGGCCAGATTCCATCCTCAGTACTGCAAAAATAATAAATTTTAAAAAGCATATCAGAGGATGCACACAGGTCACAGGCAAAAACTGTGACTTTATTTCTGTGTTGGTTTTAGGTTTTAGGTCCAGGGGCCTGTGTATACTAGGCAAACTGCTGTTTAGCTACACACCCCTAACCCCATGCCACTTTATTTCACTTTAAAGAAATTTATAACAGTTAGGGGTGGGGGTGCACACCTATTAGATCCCAGCACTCTGGGAGGCAGAGACAGGCAGATATCTGTGAGTTCAAGGCCAGCCTGGTCTACAAAGTGAGTCCAGGACAGCCAAGGCTACACAGAGAAACCCTGTCTCAAAAAACAAAAAAATTAACATATATTAATACATATGTATTATTTCACTATAACATTCTATACATGCATACAATGTATTTTGATGATATCTATCAGTCATGTCCTTTTCTTGTCCCCTTCCTGACTGCTACCAGTCCCTTCCTCTTCCCAAATGGTTCTCCATCAATTTGTGTGCCTGTGAGTGTGGGGGTGTGTGCTCCCATGTGTTTTTCATTAGAGTTGATTAGGAACGTAGGTGAGGGGTTATCTAGAGGAGCATGGCCACTTACCTGTGACTACATGACTGGAGAAAGTCTCTCCTTCCCCTGGCCACTGTTAGCTGCCTACTCACCCCAGAGAGGACAGGTGCTGTGAGTGCCTCCCGCCATGACAGGACTCTGAGAGCCCATTTTATGCAGGGATCTCTGATTCTGCTCGCATCATGCCGAAAAGACAGCGATCCACAGTGCTCTACATGTCCTTTCTGCCTTCCGTATTTCCTGTCCCTCTTCTGTGTGTTCTCTGAGCCTTGAAGGGGTTGCATCCACATCACCTTATATAAGGGACTTGAGTGTGCATAGATTTTTATCGACAGGGGTCCTGGAACCCATAAGCACTGAGGCAAGGGGTCTTTGTGGATTGGAGTCTGTCCTTTACCTGGGCTGTCAGTGGTCTGATGTGCTCTGAGTAAGGGGAACACACTTCACCAGGGACAATGCCCTTCAGAGCTGGGCTGTAAGGTCAGAAGCCAAGCTGCCGCTGGAGAGCCAAGAATGTTGGTGAGCTCAGGGCACTCACAGGCACAAGCGACTGGCTCTGTCTATCATCCCGGCAGGAGGAGAAGACAGCTGAGCTCTGCCCCCACCTCAGGATCCTGACAGCTTCACTGTAAAAGAAAAGAGACCAGGAGTCATTCAGGAGTGCAGGAGGGAGCTTCTCTCGGCCCACTCTGGCTCAGCTTCTGCTTCCACAGACCTAAGAATCAGCATGTACACAAGGCCACTGGGAAAGACTGGCTGCCTCCCTGACAGATTTCTCAGGATGAAAATTTAAGATGCCTCGTTACAACAGGGTGCAGTGTTAATTTAGGAATTCTGGTCATTGATGAACACGGGAAACCACCACCCAGAATCTCAGAGTCCTCTCAAGGTCCTCTCCCCTGTGTGAGTGTGTCATGGAGCCTGTGGAGAGCTCTTGGGCATTTTCAAGCCATCAGGTTATAGCAGGTGAGACAGAGTTGCCCAAGGCTGCTGGGATAGGGGGAACAGTGGCAACCAGGTGACATGCTGGTGACATCTTTAACAGAGGAAGCCTTCTCTTTGTTTCACTCCCACCTTCATATCTGAGAGCCTGTGCCCATAGACTGTGGTTTACAGCCCTCACCAGCAGGGCTAACAGCCCTAGGCTCCCTCTCCCTCCCTGAGCACAGCAAAACTTGAGCAGATTGTGTCCTCGCTCAGTAATAGTCAGCAAAGGCTGTGAGGAGCAATTTTTTTACAAAATAAATACATATTTTATAAGTTTTGCTTAATGAAATAAGTCAGTCTACCACCGGGCGTGGTGGTGCACGCCTTTAAGCCCAGCACTTGGGGGCGGGGCAGAGACAGGCTGATCTCTGTGAACTCAAGGCCAGCCTGGTCTTCAAAGAGTCCAGGACAACCAGGGCTACACAGAGAAACCCTGTTTTGAAAAACAGATAACAATAAAAATAATAAACAAAAATAAATAAGTCTAACTTTTCTTGTCTCAGCCTCCCAAATCCACCCACGATTGCATTATACCTCAGTTCCTTGAAGATAAATAATAAAGAAGAACTTGGGAGACAGGTCCTCATAGTCCAAAGAAGCCTTTGGATATCAGCAATGAGGAGGCTCGGGCTGGAGAAAGGACAGCTACAGGCCAGGCAGGGCTGCAGAGCCTGACATTGTTGAAAAGAAGGAACAAAGAGAAACAAGAATTGATGTGAGGAAAGAAAGGAAAGAAGGAAGGCTAGCGCATACCTATAATCTGAGTACTTGGAAGGCAGAAGCAGGAGGATCAAGAGTTCAAGGCTAGCTTATCTACTATACAGTGAATTCAAGGCCAGCTCCAGTTATGAGACCCAGTTTTACTTCAACAAAACAAAAGCCCACACCAAAAAACAAAAATGAGGGGAAAGAGGAGAGGGAAAAGGAGGGAGAGGGGGACGAAAGGAAGGAGGGAAAAGAGAATTTGAAGATGTTCCTAGGACACAAACATGTTTGGTGCGAAGTTTTTGTTTTCCTGTCCTGTCGTGGAAAAGGCTTTGAGGTGTACAGTACAGATATGCTTATTTTTTTTACCTAATGAAAACTTTAACTTGTCTTTCTCTTAAAATGCCCCGTTGGAGGAGGATGAGGGTCTAGTTCTCATCATGAGGCCATGGTTAGCAGTGATGTGGGTACAGCCTTTTCCTTCCTTTTGCCCTCTTACTTAACTGGAAGTCTTCTAGCACAGAGGCTGTTTCCACCATTGCTCTGGCTCCCACCCATAGGACAGGACCGCGTCCCTTCATAGGAAGTGCCGAAAGGAGAGGCCGGCTTCATCCTGTGAAGATTTTTTTTATGCATCACTTCATGCAGTGGGCATTCTATGAATTGCCCGCTTGGGGTTAACCACGGGGCTGCAGAAATTGAAGAGACACAGTCACTTCCTTTAAAGGGCTCTCTTGGGAAAGGCATATTAGGAAGCAATTATGAAATAATGGCTTTGTCCTGTCCCGGCCAGGGATAGGAAACTGGCAGGGCTACCTCTCCCTAGAGGAAGAACATGGCAGGAGAATCCACCAGTCCTGCTTCTGAGCCTTTGGTGCTCACTTTTCTCATAAGATCAAAACCCCAGGAGTGCTAATCACTGAGGCCCAAGACTTTGCAAGTAACTAGAGCCAGAGGCTTGTCAAAGGCCAGTTTCCAAGCCTGAGCTCCTTAGCCCAGGGCTAGAAGCACCAACCACGCCTGGAACTATGGCACGGCCCTGGTGACCTCTGATGACATTCACCCCCACAGCTCCTCACCACAAGCCTGAAACCTTGCAGTGGAGTAAATGACTGTGCCTCCTTCTCAGTCCACACATTGAAATCTTCGTTCCTAAAGTAGCAACATTAAGACGTGGGCCCTGGGCTTTTAGAACTAAATCAGGTCATGAGGGAGAAGCCTTTATTTTGTTTTTGATACAGTCTCACTATAGGGCTTTGGCTGACCATGAACTCAACACACAGACTGTTCTCACACTCACAGACACCTGCCTGCTTCTGCTGGATTAAAGGCATGCATGGTAAGTCAGGCCAGAAATTAGTGCTTTTATAAAAAAGATTTCAGGGGTCTGACACCTTATTTGGACACTGCACACGTGTGGTACAAGCAGGTAAAACACTCACACAAACAATGATTCTAAAAAGGGGGAGCAATCTCAGAGAGAGCACAGCTGAAGCCGCGTGAGGCTGCGATGTGGACCTGCTGTCCGCAGCCTCCCCAGGACAAGCCACGCTGACACCCTTGTCTCTCCCGTCCAGCCACTTGACCGAGAGCATTCCATTTCTGTTATTTCAAAGGCACCCGTTGTCTGGTGCTCCACTTCAGTAGCCCAAAGCTGAAGCCAGGTGGCCGGAGGAGCTGGGAGAGGGGGTCTCCCAGAAAATGCTCAAGGGCCAAGAGAAGAACAAGACCCAATAGCACAGGACCCACTGAGCAGTAAACTAGATGCCCAAGGCAACAGTGACTTTCCCTGGAAGACTTTCGCCTTCCACGCCAAAGAGAACAAAGGTCACTGTGGGAGTAAATTAAAGACTGCTTTTCCTTTCACCATATCGCTTGCTACATGGTCCAGACTGGCCTCAAATCTGAGGCTCTCCTGCCTCCACACTTCTAAGTGACTTCACAAGCTGGAGCCACCAGTCCGAGGAGTTCTTCTTGCCAAGTGTGGTGACTCACATCTGTTATCCCTGCACTCTGGAGGCTGAGGCAGGAAGGCCGTTGTGGGTTTGAGGGCATCCTAGCCAAGACAGACCCTGTCTCAAAACAAAACCCAAAATGGCTAGAGAGCTGGGGTGTGGTTCAGTTGATAGTTGCCTACTTTGCACAAAGTCCTGGGTTCAGTTCTCAGCACTGCATAAAACCAGGCACTTGGTACCCAACTGTAATCCTATCATGTTTTACTTCAGCTAAATAGGGAGTTTGAGGCCAGCCTGGGTTACCTGAGTCTCTGCCTCAAAACAAGCAAACAAACAAACAATACTCTCAAGGATTTCTTTCCACCATAGGACGGATTTTTTTCATTAAACTATTAACTTTGTAGAAAATTTTGTTTATCCTTGTGTATCTCATAGATCATTGTTCAGGCTGGAAATTACACAAGATGAGGCTTTGTGTTTCTCCAAACTGCAGCCCTGCCTGGGCATACCCTTAGGTGTAAAAAGAAGGACTGACCCCCAGGATTTCTGAGGTCTCTCATTTTATCACTGGCTTCTCTGCCCTAACAAACCGCCCTCCCCAAACTTCTACCAGCAAAGCCCAGTCACTGTTTGTCCTCATCGCCAAAGGACCTCTCTCAAAGAAAGGAAACAAATAAGAAAAGAAAAAATACAGGAAAAAAAAAAAAGAAAAAGGCCAGTCACCTCCCCAGATATTTATCTGTTCAGGTGCTTTGTGTGAATCGATTTTCCTGTTGTATTTAGATTACGATCACCCTGTTACAAAAATGCTATCAGTCTTTTCCTGCTCAGAGACCTTTGTCCCCTGTATTCGAAAAGCTATAAATACTACACTAGAATGTTTACATTTTATAAATCTACTTTCCTTGATCATGTGTTGAAGACAGAAAAAAAATCCCCAAACTAATGCACTTATTCATCCGAACTTTGCAAAAACTGTTTTCTCACAGAAATTACATTTGCACAAAGTCCCCACCTTCCATTCAGTTTCGTTCAGAGAGAGTTCAAGGTCAACCTGAGCAACTAGTAAGAAACCTGTCTTAAGATAAAACATCCAGCTTAGTGGCAGGGGTTCTGGAAAAACAATCGACCCCCAGGACCCCATGCACACATGGAGGACTACCTGTGGCTTGTTTCTGGACAGCCCTTGAGAGGAGAGACCGTAGAAAGAGACTGCAGAAGGAGGAGTGGTGTGGACTTCCAGGAGCACTGGAGAAATGAATGTCTAAGCACCTCTTTCCTGCCCTGCCCAGCTCCAGCCAGCACTTGGCCAGAGCAGGACTGTGCTCTTTTGAGGGACTGTCCTTGGCCTGCCCCCCAAGGTCATGGAAAGACAGACACCCAAATTCTCACGTGCAGAGGCCTGTGTGTCAAGGGCAGCACAGGGTCGTGCTGAGCCACCCAGCCAGGTGTGGTTTTCCTTCCAGGAAAGGCATCGGAGACAGCAGGGCAAGGCGGGTAAGATTCCCCTGAAGATGGGGGTAATGAGCAAGCGGCAGTGTAGCCTAGGGTTCAAGGATGAGAAGAGGCTGAGGGGATAGCTCACTGCTTGCCTAACACATAGGAGGCATTGAATTTAGTGAGAGAGAGAGAGCAAAAGAGGGTGAGAGAGAGGAAGGGATGAGAAGAAAGAAAAGGAAGCAGGGAGGGATGAGAAGAGAAGAGAGGCAGGCAAGGAATCGACATTTACACTGAAATTGGAAGATGGTTTGGCAGTGTGGGGGCAGGGGGTGGCAACAGGGCATAGGCACAGCTGCCCTGATGAGTATGGACAGGATGAACGGTGGCTTCATCTAAGAGCCAAGGGCGGGTTGAATGGATGAAAAAGACGCCTTCTGGAAACGACTCCAGCTACCCAGGGGTTTCTGGACTATGAAGGAAACAGGAGCATCTCAGTAAGGTCTGGGGTAGGCAGACACTAAAGAATCACTTGAGGCTTCAAGACGGAAGAGAAGATGGGAAAAGGGACAAGAGGGAAAAAAGGAAGCCAAGTGGACCTAGAAAGCAAGGGAAGGATGTACAGATGCCGAAACAGGTGAACTCGGGCTGCAGCATCCACTAGACGCTGGATCGAGGGATTCTACCCCCCACCCCCCACCCCAAGCCAGAGCAGATCCAACAGAGTGCTGGGCCTAAACCAGATTCCAGAGGTTTGCAGTCGAAATGGGGCTGAGGAAGCCGAGCGCTGAATGTAAACAGTTTTAGCCTGAAGCTGGCAATTAGAGGGAGCTGAGAGATAGCCTGCCAGGCTCGTTGTGAGGGTCAAATGAGATAATGTGTGTGGAAGGGCCGGTAACCACGGTGTTGTCTAAGACCTGCTCGATGTTATTAGAGCATGAAGCTGTGCAAGCGGGGCTCCGTGCCCTGCATACACCACCCCCTTTATTCTTCACCGTGGCTCTGTGAGATTGAGCCCTGTTCAATGGTGACTAGTGAAGGCTCAGAGGCCACACGCCCTTGGCTGTTACTAAGTCTGAGTCAGCAAAAGAAAGCAGGTGTGCTGGCCTCTGATGCCCTGATCTTTCCTTAAACCGGACTGCCCCTCCATGATATGGACACATTGTATCTTAGATGCCTCCCCAAAGGTCTTCCCTAAGGTCGCAGGAAATGGAGGCTACATTTGTTAGGCTCTATTTAGTCCTGCTACAAAGGGACACGCCCTGATATTACCAAAAGACTGGCTAGGTACCGGAGAATACAACGTGGGTTTAACTGGACCTGGGTTCAAATCCTGAACTAATGGATAAGTAATCCATGAGTTTTAATTTCTTTTTTACTTTATTTAAGTTTATTTACTTTCAGTTTTCATTTCTTTTCCGTAGAAAAATAAAACTTCCAGGCCACCAAAGGCTGCATAGCAAGATCTTGTCTCAAGAGAACAGGGGGACAAGGAAAAGAGAATGGGAGGGGGAGAGGGAGAGAGGGGAGGGAAGGGAGAGAGGGGGAAGAGGAGGAAGAGGGAGGGAAGGGAAAAGGATAGGGAAGAGAAAGAAAAAACTATTCAGGTGTTATCCACCTGTAATTTCAGCACTAGAGAGGATTGTGAGTTCAAGGTCAATGGTTACACAGTAAGATCATCGAAAAAAAGAAAGAGAGCGAGAGAAAGAGAGAGGGGGGGGGGAGGCTGTAGCCTAGTCGGTCATGTTTGCGTAGACTACATGAAGCCCTGGGCTTGGTTCCCAGACTCATCCCAGCATTTGAGACAGGGAAGCGTGAAGGTCAGACACATTCAATTCATTTCAATTACATAAAAAAATAGGGCTACACTGGAAGGTGAAGGCCACCGAGAGACTTTGTCTCATGAACAAATAAGTAAGTAAGAAAGAAAAAGAAAGAAGCCACCAGACGTGATGTTGTGTACCTATAATCCCAGCACTTGAGAACTAGAGGTGCCAAGACCAAGAGTTCAAGGTTATTCTTACACAGTGAGTCCAAGGCCCCTTTGAGCTAAGTGAAATCTAAAGACTCTGCAGCCAAAACCGAAGCTCACAGGAGGAATGTTCACGAAGATTGCACTCAGTGCTGATCCACTCAGCAAACGGTAGTTACAGGGCTCACACTGCGCTGTACCTTCTCCCCCCCCCCCCCCGCCCCGAGCCCAGGCTTTCTCTCCACAACAGCAGAACTAAGCAGAACAACTGCTTTAGGGTGTGCCACACCCTAATAACAGCCATCCGAACTGGACTCGGCCAGCCTGTGCCCCCAAACAGCGCCCAGGAAGCTCACAAACCAAAAGGTCCCCATCATCCTGCTTTTGGAGAACATTTTTCCATCTCTCAGAATATTTAAAACTTCAGAGTTGGGTGTGGGACCTGGAGAGGTGACTCAGTGGTTAACAGCCCTCGATGCTTTTTCTAGAAGACTAGAGTTCAATTCATAGCACTGATGTCAGAGGGCTTGTAACCCCCCATGCCTCCAGCTCCCAAGGATCTACTGCCCTCTTCTGGCCTCTTTGGGTACTGAATACACTACTGCAAACACACACACACACACACACACACACACACCACAGGCAGGCAGGCACAGACAATAAAAATTATAACTAATAAAATACAGTAAAAATAACAAAACAAATACTTTTTAAATGCAAGGAGGAGCCAGGGTGCACGCCCTTAATCGAAGCACTCAGGAGTGGAAGGCAGGCAGATCTCTCCGAGTTTGAAGCCAGCCTGCTCTACAGAATCCAGGACATCCAAGGCTGCACAGAGGGCAGAGAAGTAGATCAGATATTCACCAACATGCGCAAAGCTGTGCACTCTGTCCCCAGACCACAACGTGCCCAGCACGGTGGCACACTTTCAATCCTAGCACTTGAGAGGTACAGGCAGGAGGACTAGTAGTCCAAGGGTGACCTTGGACCCTTGGACTTCTACGTAATGAGTTTGAGGCTAGCCTAGTGAAAACCCTCATCTTAAAAAATAAAATTAAAAATAAATAGAACAGTGGAATGTGGTAACACACACCTGTATTCCCAGCACTCAGGAGGCAGAGACAGGAGGATCTCTGTGAGTCTAAAACCAGCCTGGTCTACCAAGTGAGTCCAGGACAGCCAAGGGTACACAGAGAAACCCTGTCTGAAAAAAAAGAAAGAAAGAAAGAAAGAAAGAAAGAAAGAAAGAAATGCAAGCAGGTGCCAGGACAGTTGTAAAAGACAAGAGAATTACACATTCAAGGTCTGCAGTGGGTCTTCAAGGCCAGCCTGGGTATATTAGCAAAATTTTGTCTAAAGAGGAGGAAGAGGAGAGAGAGAGAGAGAGAAAGAAAGAAAGAAAGAAAGAAAGAAAGAAAGAAAGAAAGAAAGAAAGAAAACAAGGCTGTCAATGACACAGCCTTTGCCTTAGGTTCTATCCCCTGTTCTGCTAAAAAGACAAAAAGCAAATACCCTAAAGAAAGAAAAACAAAGACCACACACACATACACAAAATTTGCACAGAGCACTAGGATGCTGCTTCTCCCATCTGCCCTGCTTCCCTTGATCCTGTGTCAGACCCACAAAGTCACTTGGTTTTTCAGGATTTCGTCTTTTCCACAGTAGCAATAGCCTGGTTCTTTGAACCAACAACTCTAATATTTTGTCCTCAAACACTGCATTTCCATGAGATGGAATCATGTGGTTCAGGTTGTTCTTAACAGCTGATTGTTAACACAAAATTGCCCTAGGGCTGGGTGTGGTAGACACGTGCCTAGAATCCAAGCACCCACAAGGCTGAGGCAACAGGATCTCTTGGGCAAGTCTGGGCAAGAAAGATCTAGTCTCTGAAACAAGAACAAAACAAAACAGAAAGTCCTTGAGGAAGGCTTTTCATCTTTCCCAGGTCAAGAACCCCTGGTCTTCACATTGATCACCAAATGGTTTAGGTTTTGTGGAGACGGATTTTGAAAAGCACTTAGAGCATATGAGTGAGATTTTCACTTAAAATGACTCAGCAAATAATTACCAAGAGCCTATGATCTGCCTCCTTTACATGCTACTAGAGACAGAAAAGTAAAAAAAAAAAAAAAAAGCCACCCCTGTGTTATTATCCACAGTCTGGAAAGGGGGGCAGATACTGGAAAGGGGGTCACACCGGGCCAGGGGGGATTCTGATCAGCTTGGAGAAATTGGTTGATGGGAAGACCGTTTGGACTCTAAGAGACCATATCCATATGATGGGATGGGATGCAGATAAGGGTTTATCCATCTATCTACCCAGATATTTTATGTACATTGGTGTTTTGACTGCGTGTATGTCTGTGTGAGGGTGTCGGATTCCCTGAAAGTGGGGTTACAGACAGTTGAGAGCTGCCAGGTGGGTGCTGGGAGTTGAACCTGGGTCCTCTGGAAGAGCAGTCAGTGCTCTTGACTGCTGAGCCACCTCTCTAGGCCCCAGGTTTGGATTTTTAGGAAACTCATGGTATATGAGTGAGGTGTAGTTCTGTGGAGGGATGCTGCTTGCTGGGTAGAGGATTGAAAATAGGTCATTAGCTAATGAGAAGGGAGAGAGGGATTGTCTCAGAGTTCTGCAGAATGGGACCCAGAAAGCTTTTCAGGCAAAAGGACAGAACAGTCATTGTGCCTTATTCGCCTGGGAGGTGGGGTTAAGTGGGAAGAGCTGTAAAGGTTAACAGGTTTCCCGAAGGCCACTGGGAACTCTTGAGATTTCACGGCTCTTTTTTATGTACTGAAGGCCAAGCAGACAGCGGTTGTAGATCCCTCAGAATGAGAAAAGAAGTCTCCTGGCAGTGATACCCCAGGCCTTGGGCTGAGGAGGTCTCTGAAGGAATAGAGGAGGAACCCACAAGGCCTTGGCCTTGGGCTCTGGAGGACTTTCCTGACCAGAGGCTCTATCTCCCAGTCTCACAAAGGGTCTATTCTCTGTTTGTAATCCCCTTAGCAGCCTTTGGAGGTGTGAAGGGAACAAATTCTGTAGCAGAATGTTAAGTAAGGCAGGGCATGTCTGCAAGTTCATTACCAGAAGGCCAAATATAAGGCCAGCCTGGGCTACACAGTGAGTTCAAGGCCATGCTGGGCTACAGAACAAACACCTCCCCACCCCTTAAAAATAAGTAAACAAAACAAACCCCAGATGCCGTGGTATGTACCTGCAATTCCGATACTCTGGGAGCTATGGAAGACCTTCAGGAATTCAAGGTCAGGCCCTGCTGTGTAAGTAGTGGAGGCTAACCTGAGCTATTAAGGCACTAAATTTCAAACACTAAACAAATAAACAGTTATAAAGTTCTTCAACAGGATCCAGGACTGGCAGTGCAAAGCGGCAATCCCAGCACTTGACCGCTGGGGGCAGGAAGATGCGAAGTTCAAGGCTGCCTTTGGCTACACAGTGAGTTAGAGCCTAGGCTACACTGCCTAAGACCCGTCTAAACAAAAGAGAACGTTCTTCAACAGACCCTAACTGTGACTAATTTAAAATGATTTTGGGGACATGTATTTTGAGTGACATCCAGTTCCTTAAGTTTTCCAAGGACCTACTCCCGGCTCACCCCCGGAAGAAAATGGGCTTCTTGAAGGACCCAAGCCTTAAGTCTTTTCTCTGCCCCCAACCTAGTCAGAAACTTGTTTTCTGAGGGCTGGAAATGAGCTCACCCTCCAGGGGTGTAATCCTGTATCGCCCCAACCAAGATGCACCTCAGAACATCGTCCCATGTTGGCTAGGTGCTCCCAACACACTACACAGACTAACAGAAGCCTGCATTGTAGTCCCCCAACCCGACCAACACCAGCCAGTTGGTGTAAACAGATCCTCCTCTGCTCCACTGAAGCCACGCAGGAACATCTAAAGGGGAGTTAACAACGCCACTTTGTGAGGCTGCTGGCACGGCGCCATCTTGCTTCTCACTCCCAAGAGGGCAATGGATGGCTCAGGCTGCCTGCTGTGCACAAGGCTCACTGCCATTTGAATAGATCTTGGGGGCAACAGGTTCACCCCAGGCAGAGAAGGCCCCGGATAGTGGCACAAGTCTTTTCTCCTCTACTCTGATGCGAGCACACTGGTCTAGCTCAAACGAATGAAGTGAAGCAAAAGAGCATGTGGCAGGGGGTACCCGTGGTGGCATCCTGTGTTCATTCCCACCCCACACACTTTGAGCCTCACACAAAGACCCTCCTTCAGGCAGCCAGGCAGAGCCAAGTCCATTCTGTTTTCACACCTCTACCCAGAGATAAGAGGTAACGCTTAGGGATCACATAACCCTGTTGCGAAATGAACCTGATCAGCTAAAATTGACCATTTTGAGTGCCAAACGGGGAGCTAGCTTGGTAGGCACTCAATGGGTCCCCTGTTTTCCTTCCTCCTCACCCAGAGCAGCACATTTCTGTCTGCCAGTCATTGGCTGGCCCGCTGGCGAAGGTCGAAAGCAGCCAGGGCTTTGTGCTCAGTCAAGTGCACCAACTTTGACTCAGTGCCTTTTGGAAGGCATTGGTTAGCTGACACCAGGAAGCTGCCTCTGACCCTCCCAGCAGCACAGGTAAGGGCTCGGTTTGGCAGGCAGCACCTGTCATCAGCTCCAATTCCCAGGAGCTTGAGGGGATGAAGTCTAAGCGTGGGTAGGCTCTTGAATCTTAGTCTCCTAAGAACAATACCTGGGACACTAACAGCCCAGAAAAGCAAGGTAAGAATGCCGTGTGCTCCCAGCTCCAGCTTGATCTACTGCCTGAAATTGGATGGGGGTTCACCTATGCCCCCCTGTAGGGGTGGAGCTATAGGGGTGCATACTTCTGGAAGAGACAAGTGTCTTGCGCTGATCTTGTCCATGCTACTTGCTTGCTTATCTTTATTTCTTTATTTACTTATTTGCTTATTCATTCATCATCCAATTTTGAGACAAGGTGTCATATAGTTCAGACTGGTCTCAAACTCTAACTGTAGCTAAGGATGACCTTGAACTTCATACCCTCCTAAAGCACACACTACCATACCTAGTTATGAGAGAGTAGAAATGAAACCCAGAGTTTTGTGCATGCTAAACAAACACTCTACCAAATGAGCTACATTCTCAGTCTAACTTATTATTTTTAAGATAATCTCACTGTATTCCAGGCTAGGCTTGAATTTAGGCTCCTCCTGCCTCTATATCCCCAGTGCTGGGATTGCAAGCATGTACCACAAGGCCTGGCCCATACGGTTTTTACAGTTCAGTTCTGGTTACAGCCTTTGCCTAGGACCCACCTTCATGAGCATCACACCTATGTGCTCACTCTGCCTGGCTGCTCTTCTAGCTTCCAACCAATGGGTCCCAAGCTGCCAGTTCATCACCATCCCATCAATGTCATGCAGTTTAGTATAGG
>CM053764.1:29157333-29167634 GCA_028658305.1 Pachyuromys duprasi
GTCTAGATTCATTAGAAGCAGCTCTTAGTTGTCATGCAAGAGGTTATGAGAGAGAAATTATAGGAACAAAAATGGTCAGATCACATAGTCAAGAAAGAGGAGGAAGAGAAGCGTCTGCCCTGGAAAATCTAGGTTAGAGTGTTGTCAGTAGAGAGTTGTCAGCCATGCAAGGCAGCAAGTAGGGACTGAGGAACGCTGGGAGAACCTGGAGCTGCTTGTCCTGGTCCTGAAGCACACCATTTCAGCCTTTTGTTAATAATAAGTGAATAACGGGCGTAGATTCTCTTCTGGCTACTTCCTGCTGACACTGGGGTTTCTGTAGGGGGGTCAAAAGGCTGAAATGCTGGCCAAGTCCGGGAAAAATAGGCTGTTTTGGTGCTTTCCAGGGTCTGTGAGAACATCCATGGCTGAGAGGGAAAGTGTAGGTCCAGCTTGTTAGAAGTCTGTAAGGTCAGAGTTGAACACTTGTAGCTGCTTTGGTGCTGTTGTGGCTATAGGAACATCTGTGTCTGGCAGGACACTGAAACACACATATATAGGCAAAAGATAAAGTTAAGTAGGTTATGGAGAAAATCCTTTAGGTATACATTAAAAACTTTTGGGATAGCAAACAGAAATGGAAAGTTTGAATCAATGAGACTTGTATATGGGAATCTCAGTTTACCTGGGGAACCTTTATTTACCCAATCACTGGCAGTAGCTAAGAAGGCTTTGCTCTAGATCTGTCATTGAGGCAAGGTTTGGTTACAGAAGGGTATAAACTTGGAGCCCCTAGTGCTAGCAGGCACTAGGTGAAGAAACCTGAAATTCTCCGGAAGACATCTCATGAGAGAATTTGGAGACCGGCGTTTGGGCACTTTCCTATTGGGAGGCAGGGCCAGGGACCTTCCTTTTGGCATCGCAAGAGGGCAGGTATAGCTCGGAACCAGACCCTATATGTCTGGACGACTCATCAGTTGTCCAGTCAGAAGGGCGTACCCCTGGGGGGTACCTAATGGTGGGTGCCTTACGTTAGGACTACTTTCAGCTTCAGCAATAGAGAGACCACGTGCGACAACGCCTCCCAAGGGAAAGTGAACCCTAAAATGAAAGTGAGCCTTAAAATGAAGGTCAGCAGAGGGTTAGCCCTAGACGTGGTTGGAAGGGTCCCTCCGTCTCAAAAGATAGTATGAAGTTGATCAAGCTTCTCCTACCAAGAGAGGCGTTTTATGCTGACAACTGAGATGAACTCATCAATGTAGGTGCTGGCAATGAGGAAGTCTCACCAATCCAGCCAGCTGCCTGGGTCTGGCCAACTCTACCCTTCGTCATCAGGTCCCTAAGAAAACCAAGGCCACTCCTTAAAGAGATGTGATTATTTACTAGGGATTTGTATCACCTAAGAAAGGATTTGAAAAAAGAAAGAAAGAAACAAACAAACAAAACCAGGTTCTTCCTTGTAGAAAAAATAGCATGGTTCCAGAGTGACATCAATGTTATCAGACCACCAAGAACTAAACACTGAATCTGGGTTTCCCAAATCCCTTCCTAGGAAGGAGAAAGAGAGAGAGAGAGAGAGAGAGGAAACAAAGACAATACAGAATGACACTAAGCAACATGAAGAACAAATTGTGCGCTTTTGTTTTGCTCATATCTTGCGGCACAAAGGCCCTCAGCCCACCGAGATAAACAAACCATTAAGAAGATAAATGTTAGCAGTAGTGAGGGCTTGCATCTTCTGGTTGGGTATAGACACTTCAGGACTAGTGCTTGTCATTTTGATTTCTTTTTTTTTCTGAGACAGTCTTGCTATGTAGCTCAGGAGGGCTTCAGACTCACTATGTAACCCAGACATGTCTTTAACTTGTGATCCTCTTGACTCCTCTGCCTGGGTTCTGGGATCACAGGTGTCAATTGCTATGCCTGGCTTTTTGCTTGTTACTTTGAGGCTCACACTTAAAATTAGTAGACAGGAGCTGGGGAGATGCCTGGGGAACTGGCTAGTTTTGTGTGTCAACTTGACACAAGCTAGAGTCGTCAGAGAGGAAGGAGCTTCAGTTGACGAAATGCCCCCATGAGATCCAGCGGTAACGGCACCGCCTTTTCTCAATTAGTGATTGATGGGGGAGGGCCCAGTTCATTGTGGGTGGTGCCATTCTTGGGCTGGTGGTCCTGATTCTATAAGAAAACAGGTTGAGCAAGCCGTGGAGAACAAGCCAGTAAGCAGCACCCCTCCCTGACCTCTGCATCAGCTCCTGCCTCCGAGCCTGCTGGCTTCCTCCAATGATGGATCTGGAAGTGTGAGCTAGACACATCATTTCCTCCTCAACTCGCTTTTGGTCATGGTGTTTTGCTGCAGCAATGGAAACTCTAATTAAGAAAGCTGGGCTTCCTCCTGATGACACCTGATAGACTAGGATCAGAAGGAAGGAGAGGAGGACCTCCCTGTCAGTGGACTTGGGGAGGGGCATGGGTGGAGAAGGGGGAAGGAGGGTGGGATTGGGAGGGGAGGAGGAGGGTACAGGGGGGATACAAAGTGAATAAACTGTAATTAATAAAAAAAAGAAAGAAAGACAGCTGGGCTTCACAGCGCTTGCTGTGTGAGCCGAGGACCCTCATGAAAGCCAGGCAAGGTGGCACATGTCTATAATTCTCCTGCTAGAGAGGTGGAGACTGGAGAGGTTAGTGCATGTGGAGGTCTAGGGGGCTTGCTGGCCAGCTGGCCTAGGTAGATCAGCAAGTTCCAGATTTAGAGAAATTTATATATATACATTGAAGGTTATCCTCAGATATATGAGAATATATAACCATATATAAAATTATATATATTTATATAGTTTATATATATATAAATTGAAGGTTATCCTCAGAGAGATATGAGGATATATGTGAGGCTCAGCCTTAAAATTAGTGGCAGAGCCTGGGGAGATGGCTGTGGTGCTGGCTGGTTTTTATATCCGTATCCATCCATCCATCTATCCATCTATCCATCTATCCATCTATCTATCTACCTATCTACCTATCTATCTATGGATAACTTTGAATTTATGATTCTCTTGCCTCCATTCCTGGTTTATTCAGTCCAGGTATTGAACCTATGCTAGGCAAGTGGTCTGCCAACTAAGCCACATCCCAGCCCTCCCAGCCATGCTTTGATGCACCCTGTAGAACCCTGCTTTTGGTGAGGAGAGGAAAGGAGGGCTTCCTTTGCTCCTAGGCAGTGTGGTTTTGCGCAGGCAGACTGCGGCCTGCTCTCATTTCACGGCATGGTGAACCGCAAGGTAAACAGTGCTACCGCAGGCAGGACAGAACGGTGGCTTTTTGTGTCATTTGGCAGGTCTGCTCTCCCGGGTCGTGAGGACTTCTTAAGGTAGCAGCCAAAGGCCTTTTGAGGAACAGACCATGATTGAGTTCTGGGGGGAACGGGGACACACCGGAAGGCTGCTCAGGCACTTCTAGAGGAAGGTCTCTGTCTAAGTGTGTACAGCCAGGCTGGCAGTGCAGTGTGGAGTGCAGACAAGGCCTGCTCATCCTTTGTCACAGGTGCAGAAGCCCGGGTGAGTGCTGGGCTCATCAGAGGGACTTCCATGCTGCAGAGCCGCTGGGGGGTGGACAGGCACCTCCATCAAACCACCAGGATCATTTGGACTATGAAATACATTTCCTGTTGGCCACTGAGAGTCTGAGCCAATGATGGGTGAACCGTTTATTTTTTCTTTCCTCTGGTGAAAATTTCATGGTGATCATTTTAAGAATAACTACTATTATTATAGTAAATAAAGGTAATAACATAATTTTGGCACCTGTTTTTATTATGGTATCCACGGATTGTTAAAAGTTAGTGGTTCGTGCTCTCGGTAGAGTTAAACTTCGTTGGCTTTCAAGATGGCGATTTACAGTTCACAAATACGCTGGTAATGAGTGTCCTTTCCTGTAGGTTTGTTTCAAAGACAAGGTGGCTGGCTACTCATGACTATTTCTATTTGCTAGGCTGGGTAGCTCCTGTGCCCGAGAGGACACTGCTTGTAGAGAGAGCTTTAGCATGGCCCATGCACACATGTTCTGTGGCTAGAGACCCCCTGGAGGAGACCTGAGTCTCCAGCTATGGAAAACGATCGCTTTGTTAACGAATGCAAATTATTTTGAACAGAATAATCACAGGTATTCGGTAGTCCGGGGTAGTGGCACACGCCTTTAATCCCAGCACTCCCGGAGGCAGAAGCAGGTGGATCTGTGGGAGTGTTAGGACAGCCTGATCTAAACAGTGATCTCCAGGCTAGTGGCAGTACGTTGTGAGACTCTGTCTCAAAAACAAGCAAGCAAGCAAGCAAGCAAGCAAACCAACTATAACATAAAAGAAACTCAAAATTGCCAGTCAGCTTAGCTTGAGCAATGTTCCCTCTCCTATATGGCTGAGGGCTACGAGGTTTATTTGGTTGCCAATGCTCCGTGGACAGACCCTAGCAGGCTGACTTGTCTCATGTTTCTAAGATGATCAAGACAGAAAAGAGGGAAAACAAGTTGAGTTTATTGAGTCTGGGGATCGGAGGGCATGGGGCAGGGATACATTACAAATGACTCATGTATGTGAAAAATGTGAAAGTGAAACACATTACTTTGTGTAATAGCTTAAAAAATTAAAACAAGTCAAGTGTGGTGGTGCACACCCTTAATCCCAGCACATGGAAGGCAGAAGCAGGTAGATCTCTGTGGGCTAGGGGCCAGCCTGGTCTACATAGCGAATGTCAGGCTAGCCAGGGCCACATAGTGCAAGTCTGTCTGCAAGCAAGCAAGCAAGCAAGCAAGCAAGCAAGCAAGCAAGCAAGCAAACCCAACACAGCCCATGCTCAGTCAAATTGGGTTAAGAAGAACATTTAGCTGTGTGTGGTGGCACAGGTCTGTAAATCCTGTACCTGCGAAGTGAAGCCACCAGGGTTAGGAGTTCAAGGTCCTCCTAAGCTACAAAGTGAGTTTGAGGCCAGCCTGGGCTACCAGGCCGACATCATGTCTCAAGCAAACAAAAACAAAAACCAAAGGCGGGAAGAAAGAACGAAGAAAGGAAGAAACATCACCTGTATGTACACAGCAGGTGCTCAATAGGAGAATGCTGCTGAACTGGCTCTGGCGGTGACGGCTGTGCTGTCTCTCTTCAGGCACATGAGGCTGGGAATGACAGAGACCGAGGACTGGATCCTGGCACCGCCTGACCAGCTCTGAGACTTGGAATCAGTTCTCTGGGCCATAATGTCTTCATCTGGAGAGCTGGAATTAAGAACGCCTTAAGGGCAGAGCTGTTGCAATGACAAATAGGGTAATTATGAAGATTGTCCCCCTTGGATAGCTGTGTGGCAGTTTGCTCTCCAAGCAGAATCTGGCTTCTTACTGAATAATGACTTCTTGAAGGCCCAACGCCCCTCCCCCACAACCTGGAGGCCAGGACCACTTTGGAAAGAGCCCTGGCAGGAGCAGCCTCAGACCTCTCTCTCACCAGGTGGCCTTTGGCCCTCATGATTTAGGAATCAGGAACTTGGACTCCCATCCTTCTGGCCCAGCCCTCTCTTGGGCTCATTGTTCTTGCGTTATTTGTTTGTCTAATCTCTTAGCAAAACTGCAGACCGACTAGTCTCCTCTGGGACCCCTGGTGGCTGCTGCCACCCTGTCTTTTCCTTTCTGGAAAGCAGTGTTCTGGAAATTGTCATGAGTCCTTGGGAATCACTGTGGTCCCCTCCTCCGGCTTGTGTGGTTCTAGGTCTTGGTCTCCGATGTTAAGAAAAGCTCCGAAAAAGCCCTAGACACAGTTGTGATGGGGTTGGGGGGGGGGCGGGGAGGTGATCCTGCTATAAAACATCTTAGAGCCTGGGCATGACAGAAACCCTTGGGAGGCTGAGACAGGAGGATTTCCATGAGTTCTAGGTCAGCCTGACAGAGTAATAAAAATAGCAGCAGCAACACAGAGCCTTGGGCCACCCCACCTTCTCTCACTGCGCTTCCCTTCAGGGATATGATGAAGAGGAGCAGCTGACCCAATGTCCTTTTGGCTCACTCCTGTAGGATATGGGTCACCAAGACTTGGGGGTCACAGCGACGTGGGTGTCAGCTGCTCAACACTCTACCCTCCTCAGTATCACTGGCATCCCCTTCACTGAGTTCTCTAAGAAATAGTGTGTGTATGTACATGTGCGTGTGCGTGTGTGTGTGTGTGTGTACATATACACCCATCAATTTCAATTAGGGCCTTCGATACAACGAAACAAAACAGCTCCACTAGAAGTCCTAGGCATGTTCAGGCAACTGCTGAAAGCATGTAATATGCAAATAGATGTGACCTGTCCCCTGTTATACCTAGTTCGTGGGGAAGGCAGGGTCCAGAACTCCTTTCTCCAATTGTGGATAGCCCACATACTCTGTACTCTCTGTCACCTTCCCCTATCACCTGGCCACTCTTTTTAGCATGACCTGCCAAGGAACCATATGGGTACTCAGGCCCCGACTCTGCAGGCAGCTCACCTAGATTTCTCTGCTTTTATGTGTAGCCAGCTCACTGTATTCCAAGAATACCTGGGGTTGCTTTCCATTACCCTAGACTGAATGGTCCCTGCTTTTTACCCCAACTACCAAACTCCACTCTTTCTTCCAATGCTGGGCTCCTCTCCTAACTTGCCCACCAGTTCCTGGGAGCCCCTTTTTTTGTTCATATAGCTTCCACTCTCCCCTCACAGGACTGCCCCTCATTAATAATTATCTGTATAGGGCTGGAAGGGAGGGTGGGCAGTTTGATTCCAGAGTGTTTGCTTAGCATTTCTGAAGTCCAAATTCTAGCTGCTGCATCCAGAGCAGCATCCAAATCAGTTGCCGCTCAGGCACGTGCATTTTCCGCTTGCATCTCTCTGCTGCAACCTCTCACTTCACACACATCTTCCAACTAGGACCTAAAATGCTGCCATCAAAGATGTCTACCTCCTTGGAGGAGCCAAGGCCACAGCCCTTTCTCACTGACTTAACATCCTGTTTCTCTATGTGAGGTGGCAATGAGTCATCATGAATGGTCCCTTCTAATCAGTTATAAAATGCTTTTCTGTGAGGTCCTTTCTGGGGTAGATTGCTGGATGGAATAAAAAGGTGTTAGAGTCAAAGGCTTTAATCACCACAGAGCTGGGCAGGGAGTCCTAGGGAAAATTCAAGGAGAGGCCTCTGGTTATGAGCAAGCCTGTCATACCAGAACCCTCTTGAATGTTCCAAGACATGTGGAGAGAGTGAGTTTACTGTGTGCTTACAACAATTCAGTACCAAACATTTTCTCTTGGTATTCATTCTGTTGAAGTGGGATGGAGAATGAAATCTCTTTGATATCGGGTATATATACACGTATACCTGCGTATGTGCACATGCCTGAATGCATCTTCCTTTTTCCTTTCACTTTCTCTTTCTTTCCATTTTCTGCATAGAATTGGAAAGACACAGTGAGATTGACATCCCAGCTTGTCACTCACTGGCTGTGGGGCCTCGGACTCTTAATACTTCTCCACTATTAAGAGACTTCTTTGAAAGACTTACTGAGATAATATGTACATTGAGATAATACATATGTGCTCCTGGAAACTAGAATTCTCAGGTCCCACCTTAGAGCCCTGGCATCAGAATCTTCTCCAAAGGGCTGTCAGAGACGTTGTCCATTGATGGTTAATAGTCTGTTCTCTGGGCTGGAGAGACGGCTCATCTCTTAAAAGCTATTCTCACAACCATAACTCTGAGAAATTCTGTCCTCAGCGCTGTCCACAGCAGCCCGGTGAGGCAGATTTAAAGGATGCAGGTTGGGCACAGCAGCACACAACCGCAGTGCCATCCCTTGGACAGTGAAGTAGGAGGATCTTGAATTTGAGCACAGCCAGTCTACCTGCAGAGAGCATGTCTCAGAATACGAGAAGCGGTGTATTACACACAGGGTATTATCCTGTTATAAAGAAGGGAATTATGTTTTCAGGGAATGTGAAGAGGAATAATAGAAGCAGTGTACATTTGTAGAATTCTTTTTGTCTGTTTGTGTTGAGGTAGGAAGAGTCTCACTATAGTCCTGTCTGGCCCAGAACTCATCACAACCCTCCTGTCAAAGTTGTCCTGAGTGCTGGGATTACAGGAGTGAGCCAATGTATTCATAGAGTTCTTCTTTTCTTAAAAAGTTTAAATGTGTCTGATGTGATGTGTGGCTAACACCGATTTTAATCTTTGTGTGTGTGTGTGTGTGTGTGTGTGCGTGCGCATCTTGGTGTACACACTGGCCTGTGGTCATATTCCCTGGGGCTGGAGCTATAGGTAGTTGTGAACCATCAGACATAGGTGCTGGGGTCAAACCTACATCCTCTTGAAGAATACAATACGTGTTCTTAGCTGCTGAGCCATTTCTTCAGCCCACATTTGTAGAAGTCTTCAGAGGGTGTTCGCAGTGACTCTGGACTCCGGGTGGTGTTACTGGTTGAGCGATCTGATCATTTAGATGCGGCCTTTAGGAATGGAGCGCTGTGGAGTATGGGGCACTATTGGAATGGCAGAGCGGGGTAGGGTCATGGACCCTGTTGGCACAAGGGAGATGTTAGGAAGGCAGACAGCATGTAAGAAGGGGCCTCTCAGATGTAGGACGAGTTCTCTGAAAGTATTAGAGGTACGAAAGGAATGACATGTTGAGAAATTACCTGCTTGTGAAGAACTGGCAGAGCAAAGCCTTTCATGAAAATCAGTATAGATCAGCTGTGTTTGCAATTTTTACTCCCCCTTTGGAGCTGAGGGCCCAGGGCCAAGCATTTGCTAGGTAAATGCTCTACCACCAAGCTAAACCTTCACCTCCAACCATCGCACTAGACCCAAATGTCTATTCACACATACAATAGATGGTAAGAACATAAAGTCTGTGTATATCAGGAATAATAAATCTCAGTGCTGGAAGGGGATCTTTTGTCTCCTGGGGCCCAACTAGGTATCTTTTACGGTCATTTACCTTGTGGTCTAGATGAAGTGACATTCCCTCAGTAAACCTTTTTTCTTTCCTTCTTTCTTTCTTTCCTTCTCTTTCTTTCTTTCTTTTTTTTCTTTCTTTCTTCCTCTCTCTCTTTCTCTCCTTCTTTCTTGCAGGGGAGGCTGTGAAATGAGAAAATACAGGTAGGTGAGTCCAGCAGTGATAATACATAGGAAGTACTAAGTGCATCTCATCAGGAGGGAGACATAGTGTGCGGTGTTGTCACTAATGACCTACAGGGCTCAAGCAGGGACAGTGTTGCCAGTGCTGACACCGCCATTGCAGAGGGCGAGACAGCAGAGCCCAGCATGCGGGAGGCCTTGCCTTTGGTGCCCAGCACTGCCCTCCACACTCAGGAGATCATCAGGAGGATGGTCAGAAGGTAAAGGTTATCTGAGACAGCCTAGGCTACATGAGACCCTGTCTCAAAAAAAAAAAAAAAAAAAAGATGAAGACAATAAACTTGAGAGTCAAGGAAGTGAACAGATTTTCTGTCCTCACCTCGGACAGCATTGTTAACATGAGAACAATAACAAACACTGGCCCCAGTAATGATAGCGGTATGGTGTAACGCAGCAGGCTAATCGTGGCTAACACTTTGTTAAACACTCCGAAAGCCACTTCCTTCAGGTTCTCTTTGCAATTTCCATACACACATGATATTGACAGCACAGGCTCACGTGCAGGCGAAGAAACTGAGGCCTAGGAGGAACAAGCCCTCGGCCCTCGGCCCAGGCTTGGAAGTGGAGCTGGAATTTGAATCCAGACTGACTGGCTCCATAGGCTGTTTTCTTAACCTCTACATGAGCTTTCATGTTTCTGAAAAAATGAACCAAGTGTTCTCTGCGCTGCTGACCACATACTCCCTGTTTGCTTTCTGGCTTGATTCTCTTCAGCGTTTTTTAAGAAAAATGCATCGCTGCAGGAGGAAGAGAGAGCCTCAAGAGGCCAGAGGAGCGCATAGAGGCGAGTCCCCTTCGTGATGTCAGGCATGGGGGTGTGGTGACCCTCTTGTTAGGTAGCATCTCTGTGGCTGTGACCTTAGCCCACTCAGTGGACACAAGGAAGGCTTTGAGGCAGAATCTTAGGTCCAGTTGAGACTCTAGCTCAGAAAAGGCCTGGATTCGTGTGGGTTCCTGGCCCCTCTCTCTCTTTCTCTCTCTCCCTCTCTCTCTCCCTCCTTCCCTCCCTCCCTCCATTTCGTGCACCTCCTCTTCACTTCTTCTCTTCCTTATCTTTAGTGACAGGGTCTCATAGTCCAGGCTGGCCTCAAAGCAGCTATGAAGTTGAAGATGACCTTGAATTACTAAAGTTG
>CM053764.1:29167734-29206712 GCA_028658305.1 Pachyuromys duprasi
AGTGTCTGGCATGCAAGGCCAGATGCAGCCCATCCTTTCCCAATTGTTATTGATTCTTTTTCAAAAGATTTACTTCTTCATACTATAATCTAATTATATAAGCTGGGTGGGCGGCGGTGCACACCTTTAGTCCTAGCACTCAGGAGACAGAGGCCGGTGGCTCTCTGTGAGTTCGAGGCCGGCCTGGTCTTCAGAGAGAGTTCCAGGACAGCCAGGACTACACATAGAAACCATGACTTAAAAATCCACATATATAAAAAAAATTATATAATATATAAAATATAATTATATAATATATATGATATATATATCATTATATATATATAATTATATTTTTCCTCTTTCTTGATTCTTTTGATTCTACCTCCTAGTGCTGGGAATCAAAGCATGTGCCACTCTACCTGACTCATGGCTTATAGTCTATAAACTCCAGATGTGGCAGAGACAGGTGAATCCCAGTGAGTTCAAGGCCAGCCTGGTCTACAAGTGAGTTACATGCCAGCCGGGTCTACACACTGTGACTCTGTATCAAAAAAAAAAAAAATAAAGTATTTGAACATTTTGAAGACAGTTTTCCTTCATGTGTTTGAAAGCCAAAGACATATACATAAGTATTTGACTTTTACTTAAGACTGTCCTGTATCTGTATGAATCTGAAGTGGCTTACAGATACATACTTGTATTCCAACAGTGCAGAAAAATAAGACAGGAGGTAGAATTCCTGCCTGGGGATGAGGTTAATTGCTAAAATGGACGCCGGGTGGCTCTGTCTCTGAAGAGGCTAGTTGGGCGGCATTTCACTTTTCTTTCTTCGTTTTGGTCTGAGATGGGTAGCTGTGATGTGTGGCTGTGTAGCTGTGAGCTGTGTAGCATGGACTAACCTTAAATTGGGATGCTTCTTCTGCCTCAGCCTTCTGAGTGCTAGGACGTTGGTGTGTGCCACCAGGCTTGGTTTGTTTGATGTGTGTGTGTGTGTGTGTGTGTGTGTTTGGGATTGAACCTGGGTCTTGTACATGCTATTCTGAGCTGTATTCCCAGACTTTCATTTTTCCTTTACTTTTGATGTTACATTAGGGTTTCCCTAAGTTGCCCAGGCTGGCCGTGAGCTCACTCTGTGGACCTGGCTTGAACCTGCAATTCTGGGTCACCGTTTTCTCTGTGATTGAGATTATAGGCCTGTGTTCTCAGGCCCAGTGTATGGACGGCTTTGTTCTTGTTATGTGGATACACAGTCTCCTATAGCCCAGCTGGTCCTGAGTCAGGAGCTTGAGCCTCCCTCTTTGCTTTCAAGTGCTGGGATTACAGGATGGAGCACCATGCCCAGGTCATGTGGTGCTGTGGATCAGCCCGCCTTCGTGTATGCTAGGCAGGCACTCTACCAGCTGAGCCATGGCCCCAGCCTGCTGCAGCATTAGGAGTCAAAGAGAATACTTATTACTCCAGAAAGATTAAAAACACAAAAATCCGAGTAACTTCCAGTATCCTTTCCAAAGCTCCTGGATCACATGAACTACTATAGAAAAACGGGGATAGACCAGGAAATGGGCTGGCCTTCAAACTGAAGCTCAAGTAGAGCATACAGTCCTGTCCTCAGGATGAGACAGCGGTTAGGTCAGGAGCTGCGGCCTCATGTGCTAAAGCAACTCCAGTTCTGAATGATTTTCCCCGTGATATCCATTGTGTAATAGTTCACTAAAATGCCTTTTCTTATGAATAGTCTCCTTTGCTATTAATAGCCCACAAACGGGGACAGGGGTAGGGGGTTAGATATCAACATTCTAAGAAAATTGGAGCTCCCGAGCTCGGGGCCAAAGGGCCTGTGGGGTTCTCTCATTTCTGGTTATCAGGAGAACAGGGTGGGACCGGGCTGCAACGCCGGGACCCCTCCTTGTATCAACAGGCCTCACAAACAGAAGAACCCAGCAGCCACCTTTTACACCGCCTGGTACTGTACACGGGAACCAGCTCGTAGGCTCCGCAGAAAGGAAAACAAGCGCTGGCCCTGTTCTGATGGCGGCCCGATAACGCTGTCCCTCCAGCCGGGCGCCATTGTTCTCTCCCCCTGTGCCCGCCCACGTCCACTCCAGGCAGAGCTGATAAGTCCGCGTGACGGGGCAGCCTTGTGTTTGAGTTGGGGTTGTCCAATCCATTAGTCAAAGGGAGGACGTGAGCCTGCTCTGGGAAGGGCGAACTCTGTTCTTAAGGTCTGGGAGAGAACAGTGATGATTTATGATTAACTAATGACTCCAAGGCTGACTTTGGTCTCACTGACAGCTGCTAGAATCATGACTCCTCTGTGTGGCCACCAGACCTCCATAGAGGTCTAGGCTGTGAATAAGCAGAGAGAGAGTCAGGAGAGAGCTTACCGTGTTGCAGCATGGTGCTGGGTGTTCCTGCATCCTGCCACCAGCAAGGGGACAGGGACATTGTACCTGAATGGGTATAACTGGGTTAGATCCTGCTGGCAAGATAGAGCTGGCAAGACAAGTTACATTATTTGTACAGTATTTGAATGAGATTAACATTTCATTTAACTTTTTTTCCAAAGTCAAAACTTTGGGTTTCTTAAACAAATTGTAACCTGCTCCCAGAGAGCAAACAAGAAATGCAGTGTTTCTCTGCGCCATCCGGAATTAGGGCAATGATGGGTATCGACAGTCGGTGTCTGGGACCCTGGGATTTCTGCTTGTTCCCATCAGTCTTGTTTCCGAGCAGGGCTTCATGCTTTAAAAGTGAAAGTGAAGGAAGTGAACGCATTTTAAAAACTGAAGTATTGCTTGAAAGGATGGCAGTTTTATTTGACCTTATGGTAGGAAGTGCTCGGAAGTCTGAGGCAGGAGGATCATGAAGTTGAGACCACCTTGGGCTGGTCCATAGTGAGACTCATCTGAAAAGCGAGAGGAGTTAGGAGGGCAGTGCTGGTTCTTATTTAGTGCTGACCGCGGGGCCTGTCTCTCTGGCAGAGCAGGGGCAGGACCTAGCGTGCTTCCTGCATTCCCGATGGAAGGACCGAGTCTCTGAGTTAGAAAGCAATCTGATCGAAAGGGTATGATTTTGGTTTAAAAGTTTCATAACTGCTTAAAAAATTTAATGGGGTTTTTACTTTTTAAAATAGAACTTGCACACATGGAGAAGACTGTGAAGGAACACACCTGTGTTTCAGCACTCAGGCTGGAAGTTTGCTAACCTGGGCTGCAGACCTGACCCCATTCTCAACAGCAGTGAACATCTCGGACACGGGAACAACCTGCATGCAGAAACCCATAGCTGTCTTTTCTCTTACAAGAGGCCCGAGGAAAACACTGTCTCCAAGTGGGCTTCCTTTCCTGCAGCAAGTAGACTGTGTATATATGTATGTATGTGTTTCTTATGCATGTTTGTGTATTTCTGTATTTCTGCATGTATGTATGTGTATACCTATGTGAGTATGTGTGTTTACATATGTGTGTATCTGTGTATGTATGTGGGCATATGTGTCTGTGTATTTCTGTATGTGTGTGTATATGTGTATATGTTTATTTCTATATGTGTGTATGTATGTGTTTATATATGTATGTGTCTATGTGCATATGTATATGTGTATATATGCACACATGCATGTGTATATATATGTATGTGTGTACATATGTATGTGTATATATGTATGTGTGTATATGTATATAAATGTGTGTATGTATGTATATGTATGTGTGTAAGTGTGTACATGTGTATGCATGCATGTATGTATATATGCACACGTGTTATGTGTGTATATATGTGTTTATACTTCATGTATGTGTATATATGTATGTGTGTACATATGTATGTGTATATATGTATGCATATATGTATGTGTGTATATGTATATAAGTATGTGTGTATATATATATGTATGTATGTATATGTATGTGTATAAGTGTATATATGTGTATGCATGCATGTATGTGTATATATATGTGTATGTGTTATGTGTGTATATATGTGTTTATACTTCATGTATGTGTATATATGTATGTGTATGTGCATATGTATGCATGTGTTTATGTGTATATATGTATGCATGTGTATATATGTGTGCTTCTATATGTATGTGTGTTTCTGCATGTGTGTGTATGCATGTATTTTAACTTTTTTTCTAAGTTCAAGTTCTAAAATGGAATTCAGCATCTCTTTTGCCTTGAAAACATTACTCCAAGCGGAGGCCAGCCAAGTGGCTCAGTGGGTAGAATTCTTGCTGTGGAGTGTGATGACGTTAGTTTGCTCCATGGAACTGTGTAAAAGTGGAAGGAAAGAACGGACACCGCAGGGTTCTCCTCTGGCACACACCACAGAGCATGTGCACCCCAGTAATGATGATGATAATTATACCAAATTATTTGGAAACATAAAAAGATGATCGTAAGTTAATTTACCTTGTAGCGTTTGTAATTTTATTCCAAGTGTAACCCATGGTTTAAAAAATCATAAGTTGCCAAAATTTCTTATGTATATATGTTTATTAAAAATAGCACACATGCCGATTAGAGATATTATTGCATAGAGTTTACAGGCTAGCACAGGAAAATGTTCTTTATTTGTACTACTGGGTTTAAAAAATTTTTTTGTTCTTTTGTTTTGTTTTCAAGACAGGGTTTCTTTGTGTAGCCTTGACTCTCCTGGATTCACTTTGTAGATCAGGTTGGCCTCGAACTCACAGCAATCCACCTGCCTCTGCCTTCTAAGTGCTGGGATTAAAGGCATGAACCACCATGCCCTGTACTACTGTTTTTATTACAAAAGATATTACAGGTTCCAAAAGCCAAACTAAACATTTCAAGAACGCTGACCACATGTTGATAGAAGTCTGTCATTGGCTAACTGACTGACTACTTAAGTCATTAAATAAGTAAATACATTAAGTAAGTATTTAATTAGCTAATGTTCCTTCTTACAAGTTTCTCGCATAGGTGGGGTCATGACCCAGCTAGGGCGTACCAGAAAATGTTCACAAAAAGATGAGCAGGAAGAACATACATCAGGGCTCATGAAAAAAGCCTGAAAAAGCCCAATGCCAAGACAGACCTGAATTCTATCCCTGCAACCCACGTGGTAGGAGACCACTAACTTGCAAACTGTCCTCTGATAGACACGTGAAAGACAGCATTTGAGTGCCCCGCACATAAATGAATAAATTGTCATTAAAAAAGAGAAAGCATAGATCCCAGGGGAGGACATTGCAGCCAGCCCTGAGGAGACAGGATAAGCTGGGGTTGGATGGAAGGGAAGGAGGTCCTCCCCTGATGGTGGACTTGGAGGGGGAGGGGAAGAGGGAGATGAGGGAGGGAGTGGGAGGGTAGGAGGGAATGGGGGAGGGGCTACACCTGGGATTCAAAGTACCTAACCTGTGATTGAGATAAAAATAAATAAATTAAAAAAAAAGAGAGAGAAAGCATGTCAAACGTGAAAGCAGATGGAAGATGCCAAATGCTCTGAACTCTTGCTCCTTATTCAAACAAACAAACAAAAACAAACAAACAAACAAACAACAAACCAAAACCCCTCTCTTTCTGCCTGTGCCCTTGAGGCCAGCTTCTCTAGCTTGTCAGTATTGTAGACGGCTGCCCCCGGCCCTCTCTAGACTGAGAGATCTCTGAAAGTGAAGAAAAGGCATCATGTGCTTAGCACTCAGAGCAACAGGAGCACAGAGGCCCCCTTGTCATGACAGACACCTTGCCTGCCTCCATCTTTACCTGTGACTTCCCCTTGCATACCGCCCTGGTGTGAGCTCTCCCTGTCCTTAGCGTTCGATCTGGATCGCTGTAGCCTCCAGAAGCATTAGCTGATGGGGACTCTCCTGCCATTTTGAAAGCTGTGAGAGCCACATTCTCATCTTCTGCCGGCCAGTCTGAGTTTTAAAACCATGGAGCCAGAGAGCAGTTGCTCGAGTCTGACAGGTAAATTAAGAAAGGACGGGGGTTATCGCTCAGCAGGTTACATTTAGAGATGGAGCCACCTCCCAGCCTGATACAGCCTTTGCGTCTGCACGCCCCCCTTTCCCATTTAGTCCTCCGTTCACTATTACTAATGTTTTTTATCCTGCCTTGTGGGCCAAGAGCTTATTAATTAGGAATTAGTCTCTAGATCCCTGTGGGGTCTTATTTGGACCTTGCTCTAGTTGATTCATGATGGGGCTGAAGGCCAACGGCGCTGAGTTGCAGCCCGTGAGACCCAGCGTTGGGATGGGAGCCTAGCGATTGGCTCTCCTGAGAGTCCCTAATGCTTTTGTAAATCTTTGATGCCTGTAAGTAGCCAAGCTCATAGGATAGCTTAAGCTCAGACCCGGAAAGCAGCCACTCTCAAGTCCTAATTCAAATGTTCTCCATCTAGACTCAATACTGCCTCTTTCCCAGGCATTTTCATACACAGTTATCCCTTGGGTCCGATCTTATTTAGAATAACTCCAATTTCTTCTCACAATTTTGGCATTTCAGGGTCTCTCTAATGTGACCCCAACTGATTTGCCTTGTTTCTAATGCTTACTTTAAAAAATCTTCTGTGCATTTATTTGTATGCGTGTATTTGTGTGAGGGTGCATGTGTGCCCTGGTGTGTCTGTGGAGGTCGGAGGACAAGCGTGATGTCAGTCTTTGACTTGTTTAAGACGTGGTCTTCCTTTTTTTGTGTTTGATGCTGCATACATGAGGCTAGTAGACCTGTGAGCTACATCAGAGAGAGGGAGGGATTCTGCCGTGTCCACAGCTCATCTCACTGTCTGACTGAGGGCCTCACAGACATGTGCGTTTACTCAGGTTCTGGAGAATCAGTCTCACTCCTTATATAGCAAGCACTCTGCCCACTGAGCCATCTTGCCTGCTGGGTTTCCCTGCTTTTATGCTTGTTCTGGCTGAAAGAGATGTCACACTTTCTCCCGAGACTCATGTTCTGGCTCAAATCCGTGCCTGTAAATCTAGACACTGTCCTCCACCCTTTGAGATGGGGTCTCTCTGGCCCTGAACTTGTGATGACCTCGGTCTTCTTAATGCTGGATCTCAGAGAAGCCTGCTTGGAAACTAGACTATGGATTGTCTGGTCACTGCCTTCTATAGCCACAAAAAGGTTCCTTTCTTCCCTAGAAGAATGGGAAATGACCCTGGTTAGAAGGCTCTGTGATCCAGATCCCTATCTGGTTCTTGAAGGCTCTTTATTTAGTACACTTATTTCTCATCTATCTATCTATCTATCTATCTATCTATCTATCTGTCTGTCTGTCTGTCTGTCTGTCTGTCTGTCTGTCTGTCTGTCTGTCTGTCTGTCTGTCTGTCTCCCACCTGTCTGTCTGTCTATCTATCTATCTAGATATCATTTTGTGTGTGTGTGTAACACGCAGAGGTTAGAGGACTACTTATGAAAGCAAGTCTCCTGTCAGGTGAGTTCCGGGGATTGAACTCAGGTCCTCAGGCTTAGCAGCAGATGGTTTTACCTGCTGAGCCATCTCTCTGGCTCCTGGGTGCTTTTTCTTAGCGCAGAACCTTGTTGTCAGCCGTTCCACCCTTGTCTTTTTTGCACATCCTGCTCCTTCACTATTATGCTGGAAGGGTCCGAATGTTTCTTCTACACTCACATTTTGAAACAGTGACTCCTGAAAGCAAAACATTTTCTCTCCAGAGAGGGCTGGATCTTCAGAAGCACGAATGAAACAAATGTGGCATTTATAAAACCCTCGGGGATGAAGCTGAAAAGGGCATTTAAGTAAACACTCAACAATGGAAAAGTCAATGAGTATGTTCTCAGGAAAAGAAACTGCCTGTCTGATTTTGTGGATGTCGCCTTTCTTTGCTCAAACAGCTTGCCCTCCCTCTGATAGTCACAAGGTGACATTAGGCTGCAGAGCAGCAAATGGCTTTGCAACTGGTTAGTCACTGTTTTACATGCAGCAGATTTCCCTACTCCATTGTGTGTGATGGTTGCGTCTTCAGTATGGTACGAATACTTACTTGTGAGCCTTTGGTTTTTTAGGGAGCAGCCCTAAGAATACTGAATTATTATTGGTTACTGTTCACTGAGAAGATGCTGCACCAGGCCACAACAGTCCTAGTTGCTGTAGCCTGCCTTCCTTGGCCAAGGTCAAAGAGAAAAGGTTCCGGTCCACAGGTGGAGAGCTAGCAGTAGTGAACACTGAGCAGATGAAGCAGCCACATGCGTTTGCATCTCATTATTGCTGGCTGGTGTCATTGTCTCACACTTTTGTTGTAGATTCCTTGAGGTGGGCATTGGAACCGGCTTCAAGTTTCTGAGGGTTTGATTACGCCTGTGGTCTACCATACCCAGAAGCGTCAGTCTCTTACTGTAACCTTAGCTCTGGCTGATAGCGTACCAGGCTGACACTGAGCAGCAAGGTTCACGCTTGTGTCAAGTAACAACATTTCAAAATAATCAGGCCAGAGTTTGGCTAAAGAGGTTTTGGTACATGCTTACAATAAAATACAATTCAATTAACAAAGAAAAAAAACTACGTTTTTTACACCTTTTCTTTATCTTAGTGCTTTTCGTTTTTATTATTTATTCATTAAATGTATTGGTTAAATTTCTATTGCTGTCATAAAACACCATGATCAAGGCAACTTATAGAAAAGAGCTTGGGCTTATGGTTCTAAAGGATTGGGGTCTGTTGTGATAGGAAAGAGCAGGAGGCAGAAAGGGCACACTCAAAATGGTTTGACTTGAACTTCTCAAAGTGTGCTTCCAGTGAAACACTTTCTCCTGCAAGCCCAGGATTCTCAAAACTCCCAAACTGTGCCATCAGCTGGGGTCCAAGTATTCAAATACCCAGACCCTGGGGGGCATTGCTCATCCTAACCATCACAGGAAGTTTTCAGGTTAGGATCAATGGTTTCTCCATGGGATCGTCATACATGTGTGTCATTAGCTTTTGCTCTCATCTGCTTCCCTCCTGGCTTTCCTCCCCATGTTCCCTAGCAGCGTCTCTCCACCTGGTTGTACCCAGTTAGTAGACCCTTCAGCTTTCTTCTCACATGTATCCCATCCTTCTTGTTTCCCCTCTTCCTTAAGCTCTCTTCTTCCTGTCTCATACTCCCTTTTCTAGTATCGTAACAGGCATACATACATACGCAAACGCACATGCTACCTCAAACAGTGATGCCACATATAAGAGAAAACGCTAGTCTTTGTCTTTTTGAATCTGGCTTATTTTGCTTAACACGTGTGTTTCAACTGTATCCGCGTTGCTGCAAACATCATGATTTTGTCTGTCTTTATGGCTGCACACATTCTGCTATTTACATGTACCACATTTTCTGTATCCATTCCTCTGCGGATGGATGCCTAGGCTGGCTCCATTTTCTGGCTGTTGTGAATAATGCAGCGGTGAATTCGAATGCACAGATTTCTGTGGGATGTTGACGCCTAACTCTTTGGGTGTACCTAGGAGAGGAACAGCTGTGTTCTATGACAGCTCTGTTTTCAGTTTTTGGAGTCGTCTCTAGATTGATTTCCGATTTCAATCTAGATTGATTGATGGCTGCTTCCTAATCTAAGTTTCCGCTTCCACTAGCAGTGATTAGGCAGGTCCCCTTCCACATGTTCAGCAGTATTTGTGAGACTTTATTTTCTTGATGACAGCCATTCTGACTAGGGTGGGATGAAATCCCAAGGTCCTTCTAATTTCCATTTCCCTCATGGCTGAGGGTGTCAGACACTTCTCCAAGCGTTTGCTGGCCATTTGTGTACTCTTCTTTTGAGAACTGTCCATTCAGTTCTTCAGCACAAAGGGTGTCTCCTAAAACACATTGTTTACTTCAAAGAAAAGAAGAGAAGATGCTGATCAGTGGGCACAATATGTGATTTATTTATGTGTTTACGTTAAGATAGTAAATATAATACAACCATCTGTGTGGCAGTGTGTGTGTGTGTGTGTGTGTGGTGTGCATGTGTGGGGGAGTGTGGCTGCTACTGAGCTTATGTTGAGGTCAAAACAAACTTTTGGAAGTTGGTTCTCGCCTTGATTTTGAGGGAGGGTCTCTCCTGCTGTTTCTGCCACTGCTGAGCTAAGTACAGGCTGACTCTCTTGTCTTGCCTCTTATCACACTGTAAGAGTTCTTGGACTGGCGTTATACAAGGGAGCCACCTCGTCTGGCTTTATTAATGTGGGTTTGGAGCTCAAACTCAGGTTCAGGGTTGTGTGGCAAGGGCTGCCACATACAGAGTCACCTTGCTGGCTCTGTACGTGTTATTTAGTTTAAAAGCAAGCACCAGATGGTTTTAAAATTAGGCTGATTATAGCTGGGTGGTGGTGGCACACACCTTTAATCCCACCACTTTGGAGGCAGAGGCAGGTGGACCTCTGAGTTCGAGGCCAGCCTGGTCTACAGAGTGAGTTCCAGGACAGCCAAGGCTACACGGAGAAACCCTGTTTCAAACAAAACAAAACAATACAGAACAAAAGGCTTATTTTGCTTAACATATGCTTTTCAAGTGTGAGTGTTGGATATTTTAGGTAGAAAATACAGGGAATTGTTAACTGAGGTGGGCTGTTGTCCAAGCACAGGGAAATGGAGGGGTAGGGTGTGAGAGACAAATTTTAATTAGAACCCTGTTACATGGCAGCAGCTCTGTGGTGTGTGTGGCTCAGGTATGTATTTCCCAGGATTCCTTGTGCTATGCCTTGCTAGTTACAGCAGGCCTCCGGAGAGATTGCTGGACGAGCTTCGGACATCGGACAGCAGAAGCAGACATCCTGCCTTGCATACTGTTGCTGTTTACCTGCTGGCTGCCAGCGTGGCGGGAGGCGGAGTGTGAGGTTCCATTGGGCCCTCTCCCTGGATAGAAATGTCAGCTTCTCTGACTTCCTGGCCAGTTTTGGCTCCTCTGTTGTGAAGAGCACACCAGCTTCTCCTGCAGTACGCCAAGGTCACAGCGCTGAGAACCTCCTGCAGGATACGAAGGCCACAGCACCGAGCATAGACATCTTTGATTCACCCTCCTTGATTCTTAAGCAGACTTGAGGTTTCAGCTTGTTCCTGACCTCCTCCACTTTCGGATCATCTTCTTTCGGATCCTAGCGTCAGAGGTTGAGATAATAGTGACACAGACTGCTTTCCCAGCCCCCGCTGTTAGATCATTATGAGCAACAGATCCTTTGTTGTGCGTGTACATAAGTCTGATGGCTCTTGGAATGAACTCTAATACAGAATTATTAGATTTTTTAAAAAGCATGTTCATGCATTATCCATTCAAATTAAATAAACATTTCAAGTACATATCTGAAAGTCGGGCATGAGTACCATTTTTCAGATCATGTTGGGGTTAAAGGGAGATGGCTGACGATGGCAGCCGGGGCTTACCGCTCTGCTGCTCCTCAACCTTCCGCCACTTCTTGAGATTTTCTCTTTCATTTTCAGCAAGTTGGGCATGGTGTGCTTAGCTCTGATGTTGTTGTTGTCCTGGCTAGTGTTCATAGAGACTGATGGGTAGGTAAGGTGAGATTTTTTTTTTTCTCCTCCTACCAAATTTGGGACAGTTTTAGTCATTGCTTCCGGTCCTGCACTTTCGATTTTTTTTTTTTTAAGATTTATGTTACTTTCATTCGTGTGCATGTGTGTGTGCGCGGTGCGTATGGGTGCTTCCTTGCACGAGCGGCCTCACTGAACAAAGCCTGTCTCTCACGGTGGGCTTTCCTGAGCTTACCAAGTGGTGCCTGCTTCTTACTCCAAACGGCAGCACTGCAGACCTCCTGCCCCACAGCCTCCGAGTTAACGTGGTCCTGTTCTCAGTCTTGACTCTTTCTTTGGTTTTGTGTTGGTTGTGCTGCACCCCAGAGTTATCTCAGCTGCTGCTTCACAAAAGGGGGACCAGCACACATGCCCTAACTTTGTCTCACCTCTTGTCTCTGTGCTCTTTCTTTCTTTCTTTCTTTCTTTCTTTCTTTCTTTCTTTCTTTCTTTCTTTCTTTCTTTCTTTCTCTCTTTCTTTCTTTCTTTCTTTCTTTCTTTCTTTCTCTTTCTTTCTTGTTTTTGTGAGAAGGGGCTCTCTCTATAGCTCTGGCTGTTCCTGGAACTCTCTACATAGACCAGGCTGGCCTCAAACTCAGAGAACCTCACGTTGCCTTTGCCTCCCCGGTGCCAGACTTAAAGGCATGTGCTACCACACCCTACTTCTTGCGTTATTTTCTTGAAATTTTTTTATTCTTTTCATTTTCTCTGTCAATCTATTTTTGGAAATTATTTTGGGGATAGAACTTCTTTTGTTTGGCTGCTCCGGAGAACAATTAAAACCAAACAACAACAAAACCCCCCAAAGCAGGATTCGTACTCTGAATAGCTAACTTCCTCTCTCTTACTTTTCCGTGAGAACTCGAGCTGCTGCCTCAGCAGCCCTGCTCTCCAGTGTGCTTCCGCCTCTGAGAAGGATGGCTGCAGTCCGTCTCTGGGCCCCCACTTCCTTGTGCTTTGGCTGGGGAAGTGCTCCCCTGCAGAACGCTGATGACTGGCACTCACCTTGTATACTTCCCTTCTCCAAGGACCACATCTGTGAGCTATTGTCTGATGCCTCAAATGAGTCACCAAATACATTTGTTTATGTTTATAATTATTTTAAGATTATGAAGGAAGCAATTATGGCTGAAGTGAAAGTCTGTCTCTTGCACTCGTGTTCCTAAATAAAACCGATATCCTTGACTCATCTGGTTTAGACATCCTTGGCTTCTTATCCTAGCTAGTTCAGACTCCCTTTTCCCTATCTTTATTGCCACAGTGTAATCAAATCTCTATTCGGATTACAGTGCTCAGATTTTTGTTGTTATGAATGCATGAACCTGACTCACTGATAAACTGTGCTCCCTGATGACAAATCTGTCTCTGCTCACTGGTTTTCCTGGGCTGAGGATCTGTTGGTTTCCCTTCTGCACTCATGTCTTTGCATGTTTCTGTTTCCTTTCACCCAGCGAACAATCCTTACTCTTAGTGTAGCTGTCCCTCAGGTGGCGTTCGGTATTTTCTCCTGGAGCCTTTGGCTTTCTGCATCCGTCTGACGCTTGCTCAGTTGGTCTGTGGTTTTCTAGGCGATGAGCTGCACTTTCCCGTCCCTCTTATCCTGGTGACTTCCTCTCTTCTCTGCTGACCTCTCTCTTTCTGGGACTGCACTTTGTTCTTTGGGCTCATTTTTTTTCTACACACACAATGGTGTAAAGGTCAGAGGACAACTTGTGGGAGTCTGTCCTATCATTCCATCATGTGGGTCCCAGGGCTTGAACTCAGGTCCTTGGTTACATGTAGTGTTACATGTCTTTACCTGTTAAGCCATCTCTTCACTTTTATGGCACATACACCTTTCTGAGAAAGAGTATACACTGTGTCTAAAATATATCTTGATTTTACTCTTTTCTTTTACACTTTAAATTTTTATATGTGTGAAGGTTTTGCCTCTATGTATGTCTGCACTATCTACATGCAGGGCCGGTGCCACTGGAGGCCAGAAGAGGGCTTCAGATCCCTGGAATTGGAGTTACAGATGGTTACTGGGAATCGAACCTGGGCGGTGTTCTTACTTCTGCAGCCATCTCTACAGGCCCCTATTTTACTCTCTTGATCAATAGTTAGCTGGGTATAAAATTCTATACGTGAAAATTTATACTCAAAGTTTTGAGTAAATTACTTTATTACCTTCTGGCATTTAAAAGGGCTACTGAAAGCCATGTGTGGCGCACTCCTTTAATCCTAGCACGTAGGAGGTAGAAGCAGGCCAATCTCTGTGAGTTCAGACTGTTCTAGAACAGCCAAGACTACACAAAGAAACTGTCTTGAGAAATGAAAAAAGAAAAGGAGGGAAGAAAGTGCTACTGAAAATCTTTCTCTCATTCTTCTATATAATCCTGTAAATATTACCTACATTTCTTCTCTAGAAGTTAAAAAAAAAAACAAACAACAGTCTCTTACTCAATTCAGTTGAGAAATACAACGATGTGTCTTGATGTGGGTATTCACTCTTTGGCTGAAACTTTCAAAGCCAATACTCGCGTCCTTACGTCCTTCAAATCTTCTTGTATTATTTCAGGAAGAGAACTCTCTTTTCATTTTCTATTTTTACCTATTTCTGGGATTCTTGTAGATTTTTTTTTCCTGGACCAAGCTTCTGTTATGTGACTTCTCTAGTTTTGTTACATGAACATATGAGGCAACGCAACCAGGACAGTGAGCGTTTGCTTGGCGGCAGTGCACAGGGTATGACTTCCGACACAGTCAGACAGCCCTGCTTCCGCGCTGTGGTTTATGGGCGTCTTCCTCATTGGCTGCCCACTCTGCCATGTCGCTTCTCTTCCCCATGCCACACTCTGACCTTCTTCTTTGTGTCTACTCATTGCCATTTGCCATTGGCTTTTCTTTTCTTTTTTTCTTGTTTGGATTGAACTTCTTAATTTTGCTAAACTTTGTTTTTCTTCATTTGGGGATTTATCTATATTTTTAAAAAGAAAATGGGAGTGCCTTTGTTCTGACACCTTAAAATAAATGTTTAAAAGGGTTGTCTGTGTGTGTGTGTGTGTGTGAGCATATGCCACACGTGTGCACTTGCCTGTGGAGGACAGAACAGAGCACTGTATCCTTTGGAGTTGCTCATGCTTCTATTTATTTAGCTACAAGTGTAGGTATGTTAATGAACCTGCTTAGAAATTGTCTCCAAGCATCCTTTCTGGATGTGGAGTTCAAGTTCAAATAGTATTTGATAAAAAGCCTTCTCTTTCTCTCTCTCTTATCTCTCAAGACAACTGATCTTCCTGTTTCAGCCTCTAGGGTGCTGGGATTACAGGCATAGGCCACTATAGCTGGCTAGAATTTAAGAACCCAGATTAAAAACAACCACTGCCGTCAACATCAAGAACAAGAAAACGTCTCGTGAACCATAAAAAGACTTTCCCTGGCCAGCTAAGAAATGAGGGGCCCTGTCAAGGGCCAGAGGCTACGGGGCTCTTCCTGAGCTAGGCTGGCTACTCACCTCATCATAGGGGACTTTAGCTCAGGCACTCCTCCTGCCTAAGAAAAGGATGAGTCAGCTTCCAAGCCTTCCTCCTGGGAGCTAATAATTAACTGTCCCCGCTTCTGCCCCACCTGGGACTTAGCTACCTCTCATCTCAAACCAGGGACCGTCTTGGGCACCAACCTTGGGGATGGCAAGGCTATACGTTTTCAATTACAGGGTGATACCCTTATCTCTGGTTGGTCTTTTCTTCATTAACTTACACCTCTTATCTTCTTTCATTTAGTGTCTCCTCGCAATGAGCTGTTGTCTGCCCAGTGCGCCTGCGCTCTGGGCAGGAGCCCTGTCCCTGGGCTGACCCCTCGGAGGGCCTCATTTGTCTCCCGGTGGCCCTCCTCATGCCTGACCTTGTCCAAGCTTTCTTTGATCTGTCCCTTGCCCCTCTGCCTTCACCTACAATTCTTCTTTCTCCTTTTCAGCCTGGGTCCCAGCCCATTCCAGGAATTCTCCTGACTCTAGGAGACACCGTTTCCTGGAGTCAGACTCCTTTGTCCCTCCAAAGGTAGGCAAGAAGCAGAAGTGAGCACTTGTGCTGTTAGAGAAATGGGCCTTGAGCACACGGAATGGGTCTTCTGTACTCCCAATCAAAAGAAATGGGGAGTTAAGACAGAGAAGCAGGAAGTGAGAGGCCTTGTCCGCAGCGGTACTTCATTATCCAGAGCATCTCATACTCTGTGCATCGTGCGCATGTGTGTGTGTGTGTGGGGCGGCAGCAAATATATGTGTTAGTGAATGAGCAGGCCCTCCTGAGCCCAGGGCCTCGGAGAGTAAGGACACGGGAGAAAGACCTTGGGTCTGCCGGTACCAGATGTGAGTCGCAATGCCCAGAGCCTGAGCCTGTGAAGGAGATGGAGGCCAGAACAAATGAGCTTTGGGTCCAAGCTGGGCTCACACTCTCCTGCAACACTCAGGTTCCAGATCACTACCGAGTGCAAACTCCAAGACCGCTGGGACCTCTGTGCCTTGGTGTCTCTTCAGGCTGGAGTTTCCCTAAATGCCAGCACTGGTCTGCCTCTGGGCATTCTGCCACCTACAGCAAATAGAAAAACAGAGTGTGCCCTTACTGTCGCCATCTGTGTTTGCCGAGGCCTGTGGGGGTGGGGTGGGAGGAGCAGGAACACCTGCTGGAGGGAGGACGTTTGAGCTCAGACACAGTTGTCCAGGTGACCTGGAGAGACCCTTTTCCAGGTGTGTGAGGAAAGCCAGGCGCTGCTCCAGCTTCGACAGCCAGTTCTGATTTTTAGGGAAAAACTTAAGATTGAAAAGCAAAGCCAAACCTGCCCACCTGCTATTTGCTTGTACCTGTGGGAGGCCAGGCTGTCTGAGAACATGATGAGGCACACACTTGGGGAAAGGCCTTGGGTTTGGTTCTTTGAAGGCTGGAGGTCATAGGAAGGCCTTGAGTAAAGGGAAACATGGTACTTGGGTGGCGCCAACTGCAAACAGATGCTACCAGATACATATTTGAAAAACTATTTACAAACGGGATATGATTATTTGGCAAAAACTACACTCTGAGTACATTTTAATCTGCTCATACAGAAGCCAGTGAAATATTTTAGCTTAGTCTTTTTCTTTTTTCGAGGCAGGGTGTCATGTAGCCCAGGCTGGCATCATGTAGCCCAGCTCTCCATGGAGCCAGACATAACTTTGAACTTCTCATCCCCCTGCCTCCACTTCCCAAGTGTTAGGATTATAGGTGTGTGCAGTCATGCCCAGCTGACTTGTCTCATATTTTATTAATTTTAAAAAATTAAATTATGTGGATGTGTGTGTTGGGGTGGGGTGTTGTGTACATGAGTGCAGGGACCTGTGGGGGCAAGAAGAAGTGTCAGATCTCCTAGAGGTAGAGCCTCTGGCAATGGTGAGCTACCTGAGGCAGGTGTGGAGAATCAAACTATGTCCTCTTAAAATACAGTCTGTGCCCTTAACCGCCAGGCCACTTCTCCAACCCCATCTCTCATGCTTTAAATAGGCATAGAAGCCCCTGTATCAGAGAAAGAGGGTGTTGTATTACATGATATAAGAGACAGAAATGATTAGGCACAGAAGCTCATTCACTTTTTCTCCCGGTCATAGCCCCTTCTTCCTCTCCTCCCTCTTTCCCCGATCTCCTTTCCCCAACTCCTCAGAAAAGGGGAACCCCTAGCCCCAACCCACCCGGGCACATCAGGACATCCTCTTTCCCTGTGGCCTGGCAAGGCAGTGTTTCCAGGGGAAAGTGATCAAAAAGCAGGCAACAGAGTCCATGTCAGAGGCAGTTCCAGCTCCCCATACTGGGGAAACCCATGTGAAGACTGAGCTGCCCATTGGCTACATCAACATGGGATTTTTCAACTTGAAGGGCTTTACACACACCAGGCAAGCATTTTGTCACTGAGCTCCACCCAGAATCTTTGTTTTGAGATGACACAAGGTTTTGATGTATTATGGGCCACAACCTCGTGGGTTTAAGTGATTCTAGACAGAACATTTCAAAGTATGTTAACAACACACACACAAACACACACACACACTGCCATATAGTGTTCCTTAGGGAAAATGTATTTTCAAAATGAAGATTAGCCTGGTGGTGAACACCTTGTATTCCCAGCACTTGGGAGGTTGAGGCAGGAGAACTGTTAATATCAGGCTAGCCTGGGCTACGTAGTTAATTCCATGTCAGCCTGAACTATATAAAAAATATTCTCAAAAAAAATTAGAAGAAGAAGGAAAGAAAGAAAGAGAAGAAAAAAGGAAGGAAGGAGAGAGTGGGCTGGAGAGCGAGGAGCCCTGGCTGCTTTTGTAGAGGATCTGGTTTTGTTCTCAGCACTGCCACGGCTCAGAAGCAACTGTAACTCCAGCTCCAGGGTATACAAGCTTGTCTGCTGGCTGAGAGCACGCTACAGTCGCGCTAGGAGTGCACAAGTGTACATGCAGGCCCTCACAGACACACACAGCACAAAATTTACAAAGTTTTTAGAGAAAAAGGACTGAAGGTTTAGACTGTTTGCTAGCATGCTTGCACGCACAAAGGTGTGAGTCCGATCCTCAGCTTAGACAGGATGCCACATGCCTGTGATTCCCTTGGAGTACAGAGGCAGGAGGATCAGGAATTTAAGGTCGTTTCCAGCTACGTAGTGTGTTTGAGGCCTGCCTAAGCTACACAAGCCTCTATAAGGAAGGAAGGAAGGAAGGAAGGAAGGAAGGAAGGAAGGAAGGAAGGAAGGAAGGAAGGAAGACTGTTTGATAAGTCTAACTGACCTAAGGTGATAAAAATGAAATACTTACGATCTAGAGTCCCACCTCCTCCCCTCCCCCATCCCCATCCCTACCCAGGACTCTCCAGGCCTCTCTAAATTCTCAGCAGACCTCTGAACTTCAGGGGGCCAAATGGTCCCCTGTAGTTCTGGACCTGGGTCTTTTTTCTAGATCTCATTCTTCCAGTATTTCCCTTGCGCCTTCCAGGCTCTGTTAGCTAAATTAGTTACAAGCCTGTTCTTTGGTAAGAGTGGGTCTCCTTCTTTCATGCCTTAGCCCGTATCGCAGACTTTGCTTTCTAACCAGATAAACGCCTGTTGGATGGGATGGAACTAGCGTGGGTGAGGATTTGAAGATCTTGCTGAGTCGCTGCGCTACCTGGGTTGCAATCTCCTGGTAGGCCTCGGCCCAGACCACTGGGTTGACCCTGTACCCTGCCTTATCTTTCACTGCTGCAGGTGCCAGACTGGGTGTCTTCCTCCCTGAGGGGACGCTGTGCCTGGGCTTGGCAAGCATGCAGCTAGGCCTTGTCTGAAGGTCACAGACCCACGGAGCACATACGGATAGCCCTGGAGCAGCATTTTCCCAAGGTTTAGCTAATTGTTCTTCCTCCAGGCCCTGCCAACCTTGGACTAGAAACTGAAGTCAAGGAAGGGGGTGAGGAAGGGCAGAGGAGAAGGGAAGGAGTTAGCAGGCAGAGCAAGGTCACCCATCTGCTGCTGCTTTCCACACTCTCTTATCTGTGACGCCACTGCCCGAAGGTCCTCTCTTTTCTTTAAAACACTTGAATCACTGAAAGTGATAAAAAAAAAAAAAAAGTAACTCAATTCTGGCCTTCTGTTTCAGACATAACAGAGCTTGCCTTGATATTAAGATGCCATGAGTTTCTCCCGTCTGTGTGACCACAGAGAACGGCAGGGGCTCTCCTGCTGGTGGAGACCACTGGGGGCAGCTGCCCTCAGGACTGTCGCCTGTGCAAGCAGTTAGCCGTGCTTGTCTGGCAGAGTGTATTCCTGGGCAGGGGAGGAACTGACCGGCCAGTGAATATTCTTTGACTATGATGATATCTTGTCATTCCATGCCTCTGCAGGGGACAGGGCCTGAGCTGGTCAGGACTCTCAAAGCCAGGAAGCCAGATGGCTTCAGAGGTCATATTAGCTCAGCGGCAGTCCTCTGTGCCACCATGTGACCCGTGAAAAAAATGACAAGAAACGGATGGCCATCCTGCCTTAATGGAGGTGCTAGTCTGGTGCAAAGGGAAGGGCTTGGTACCGGTGGATCAAGCAGAAGCCAAGAGGGTGCAGTGTCGTGCCAGCCAGAGCCTCAGGTTGGGTGACAGTGAAGGAGGAGTTGAAACCACAGTGTCACGGCACAGAAGGGAATGGTGTGCTGGTTTGGGTTCCAGCACTTGCCTGACAGGAAGTTGGTGCTCTAATTATGTTTGTTAGTCATTTCCAAAGCAAACCCACTATATAAATATTCATGTAATCACCAAAGCCACAGCCACCAAAGCAAAACAGAAAAAAGCCAGGGCAAGGCTGACCTGCAAATTCTCACTAGTTGTTTTAAAAACACAAATGGAAGCCCAACAGATACTATTATTTTCTGTTTTCTGTCTTGTAATCTATCCTGGAGATCATTTTGAGTCGGCCCCTTTCCTGCCTCGTTCTTTTAAAGATTGGTGGTAAGAATCTGGATGTGGTGGTGCATGCGTGGAATCACACTGAGGAAGGTGGAGCCAGGAGGATCACAGAAAAGGTGGGGCATGCTGGAGAGGTGGGCCAGCAGCAGTTAAGAGCACCAGCTGCTCTTCCAGAGGAGCCAGCTCTGAATCCCAGCATCCAAATGGTCACATAGTGAGCGTGAAGCCAGCCAGTCCCAATCATTTGATCAGTCAATCAACCAACCAATCAATCAATCATCAGTCAATCAAACAAGACTAAACGAGAGTCTATCATCTGGGCATACCAGGCTTATACAGTTGACGTGTACATAGTCTCTCGCTACATTAATGTTAGCCCATGAGTACCCTGTATGTACTGCTTAGAGCACACGTGCCGTTTATCTTGAGCAGGCCATCCAACATTTTAAGCAACCGTATGAGCAATGAATCACGGGGTCACATTTTAAATTTTGCTGCAAAGGGGAGTTCGTAAAACCAGCGGGCTAATTCCATGTCTGACTGTGTGAGGTCATCTTTCATATATCATACACAGGAGTAGTTATCACATATATAGCAAGTGCCAGCTAGATGTCTGCTTTGTGATAAGCCAGTAGGGGAAGGTGGATGAGGAACACAGCAAAGAAGGAAAGTACTGGCGTGTGAGGGGAAGTTACAGGAAACAAGGAGTGATAGAGCAGGCCACAGGGGCTCAGCGATCTGGGTAGAGGACGAGCGTGAAGCTGAGTTCCTGGGCACACCGCTAAGGGTTCATTTCAATCAGGCTGCCTAGGATCTGTGACTTTTAAAATCTCTCCAGCTGACCAGGTTTGCAGCCCCTCACTCTCTTGGCCATCTTCCTTTGAGAAAACTTTGGCATACCAGCAGCCTACTTCTCACGTGTCACTCAGAGAGTCGGGAGGGGCAGCAGCCATTTGTGAAGATGGTGACATCACACAACTGCCCCATACTGGATTTATGGTGGTCGGAGGCCCCGAGGGTGGCTGGGCTACTCCCTTTTATTTTTCAGGAAGCACCATTAAGCCAAATTATCCTTATTCTAGTTCACTTCAGCTTTTGGTTTTAAGGCTTGATGCAGGACATTTGTAAATCTTTGCCCTAATAGTTTCTTCTTTATATTTTATTTCATGTTTCTACTGTGTGGAGATGCTGGGTCTTGATTCTGGGTAAACAACATTTTTGATCTGTCTCTCATATTCATTCATATACATGTGGAGTAAGTAGTCTTCTAAAGTCTCTGTGAGGTGTGGTGGTCAACGCTGGGGTAGAGGGCAGAGGATGTAGAGATGTGGTTTTCAGGGTAACGGCAGAACTCTTCCAAAGGGTTGTTGCAATCCAGCCCAGGCACTGGCAGCAAGGCGCCTTGGGTGAGCGAGGTCTTCCACTGAGTGGCCAGGGATGGAACGGAGGTCTTCTCTCTTGAGGAGCTCAGAATCACACAGTGAATTTCAGAGCAAAATGCCCCCTGACTGAACTGCACGCTGACTAGGAGTACATACAGCAGCACAGAGCTGCAGAAAGCAGGAAGAAGGAAAAGCAGGAAGCAGGAAGAAGGAAAAACAGGAAGCAGGAAGATCATGGGGGTATGCCGATGCTTGCTTTATAGTCATAGGGCTTTGCTGGGTGGCTGAGGGCTATAATAAGTTCTAGACCAGCCCAGGGTATCTAACAAGTTCCAAGCCAGCCTGTCTCAAAGACACCAGCCAGACAAACAAATCCTCCTGAAAACAACAACAAAATGGTGATTTTTGTCAGAATGGGTAACGAAGAGGTGATCTTCCAGGTCCTTAGGGATGGGGAGATGGTACAGCAAGATCAGTTTACAGCCGAGTGAGGCCATAACTCTTCTACTATTCCCCTGGTCCATGCTGAGCCAGGCACGCATTCCTTCTTCCTGGACATCCCTCCTGGCTCAAGACCTTTACCACTGTGGACTCGGGGCCTGCACATTCCTCCCAGAATTCTCCACAGACCTTTCTCCCAGTGTCCATTTGCATTTCTGCTCAAACATCAGCTCTTTCACAGGTAGTTCTGACTCTCTTCTGTGAAGCGCAACTGCATCCAGCAGCCATGTCCCCGTTCCCGAAGCTCTCATCACCTCGCACGTTACGACATTTATGTGACTGCCGGCTGCCTCCCCCAACTAGCTGGCGCGTTCTGCCATGGCAAGGCTTTGCTCACTGCTGTAGATAGTGTCTGGCACGAAGGCAGTGCCCTGTGGATACTGGTAAAGTGTGTGAATGTGTTGAACAAACTCAGGGCACATGTTTAGGGGACCACAGAAGAGGAAGCTGCACTGTGCCTGGCTTGTTCACACATGGAAACTCTGGGTTGGACCAATGTTGTCACGGGCTAGATTGTAATTATTCTCCGAAGGTCTTGTGTCAAAAGCGTGGTCGCCAAGCTGGGGTGCTATTGAGAGGTGGGACCCGCTGGAAGGAAGTTAGATCACTGGAGGTCGTGACCCGGAAGGAAATAATGGGACTCCCGTCCCTTCTCGCTTCTCTCCTTCTCTTCCACCAGAAGACAGGCAGCGTGTCTCGGGTACGCTCTCCCCTCATGATGTTTTCCCCACAGGCATTAGACCAACAGAGTCACGAGACCATGGGCGAAAAAGCCTGTGATTCTGTGAGCCAAAATCACCTCTCCCTCTTTTAACTTGACTACCTCAGGTATCTTTGTCTTAGTGACAGAAAGCTGACTGAAGACGGTGGCAAACATGGGTGTTCTCCACCCCTGTCACTCTAGAGAGACAAAGTGAAAATTTTGCATTTTAAGAGAAAATATTTATTCAAGAAAAACAGGATCAGACCTCCCCTTTTCTGAAACAGACAACACACATTTCTATTTCTTTTGCAACCAGCAGCTTTTGACTCGAAAGATTTTTTTAAAGGACCTGTTGTGCTCTGAACCCCTGTTAGGTTTTGTGGGAGACCCCAGTGTATAAAGCAGGGGTGTGTAACCCTTTATTGCATGAGCCCTTCATCACCCTTACCCTCCCAGCCCCAGAAAGGCTGGTCAAATGTCAACTTTTAATTTTGCTTGTTAAAGGAACGAATCAATGAATGGACACGTGGTTTTGTTGAGGAGACAAAGCCAACGTGAGATAAAAGGATTTTATTGTCTCACAAAGCAATAAATTGAGTGTAAATTATTATTGAGGTTCAAAAGAGAAGGATGAACTTTGAAGCTATCCCTTCCCAGGCAGCAGAGGCTACATGCATTTTAAAGCCAGCCAGCCTAGGTTTAAAGCACGGCCTTACTGGTGTTGGCTGTGTGACCTTGGGCTTGGGTTTGGTCACGTGTAAAACAAGTGTAAAGACATCTCTCGCAGTCAAGGGACCCAGGCCCAGCCTTCCCCATGCCCAGCGCACAGGCACTGACTGCTTTTACAGTTGCGCCTAGTTTTAAACCCTGATTTCAGGCTGGAGTACAACAGTCTCTTTTTTTTTTTTTGTCTTTTCTTTTTCTTTTTTTACAGTGCTGGAATCAAACGTAGGTCCTCAGGAATCTTGCCACACTGAGATACAACCTTGGCCTAGACAGTTTTTAATGTTTGTGATTTTAATGTTTTCAAAGATTGTTTTTATTAGTGTGTGTCCTTGTGTGTGCTTGAAAACGTGTGGGCGTATGGACGCCTTCATAGGCTAAAAAGGTGTCACACACTCTGGAGCAGCTGGGGGCCAGACCTACATCCTTTGGAGGGGTAGTCTCTCCAGTCCCCCTCCTGTGAGACACTGTGCTCTGGCCGTGATCTGGAGCACTCTGTAGCTCAGATTACCTTCAAATTTGTGGAAATGTTTCTGCCTTAGTGCTGGGATTATGGCACGTAACACCATTCTCAGCATCCCTTTATGGGATAATAACCTTTCCTTGTAAGACTGACACAGAATTTAAACGAATTCCCTTGTTCCCATGTGAATGGATGATATGTGTGAATCATTACCGATAGTGAACCTTCCAGGAATGTGAGGCTGAGCATGATGGGGGCGGGGACAGAGACCGGAGTGTGCGCTGAGAGAGAACACTCCCGGTCAGACTTTGAAAGACAAGGTGTCAGAAAGAAGAGACAAGGCATTCTGGGTCGATGAAATAACTTGTGGAAAATCTCCAAGGATAGGGTATTTAGTTGCTAGTGGGAGAATGAAAAATCGGTTTGGTGTGATGGGAAGGCTGGTTTTCTCAACACAGAAAAGGTCAAGAATTCTTTGTAGTTCAGGGCCCCCAGTGAGTACTTCTGGGGCTGTGATTTGTCTCCTGTCCTGACCAATTAGATTTTAAAGCTCATCTATCACCAGGTCATGCCATTTCATATTAAGAAGGTAGACCTAGAGTAGTTAGGGTCACTGGTGTTGCTTTCTCAAGTCTACTAAGGACTGTAAGGGGTTTAAAAAAAAAGCAGCCTGGCTCAGGAGCTAGTGTCCGTGGTGGTGGAGCCATCATCCAGCATGTGAAAGGCTCTGGGGTCCATCCCCAGCACCACACAAACAAACAGAGGAAAAGACGGTGGCCGTGACTGACCAGGCCCATAATCCAACAGAAGCTGAGGCAGGGGGACTTCTGTGATTTTGAGCAGGGCCTGGGCTTCACAGTGAGTGAGCTCTGGGCCAGCATAGGCTACAGACTGAGCCTCTATCTAAGAAACAAAACCACCAACAACAATCAGTAACAAAAACCACCAAGGAAGAAGTGGGTCAAAAAGGGAAAGGAAATAGCTTAAAATTGTGGATGGTTGGAGAAACTCCTTGTGATTCTGAGAGTTTCCACACAAGCCAGAATTCTGTGAAAAATATCAACTCCACTGCCGACAATAAGATTTGTGTCAAGAGCTGAGGAGGGACAGGAGAGTCTGGAACCGCCTTTGAAGACTTTCAGTATGAACATGGGTGCTCCATCCAAAGTTCGGGACTGAGAACTGTGGAGCTTGGTCAGAAAAACGGGTGAAACCAGCTCAAACACGCCCCAGAACACTGTCACCCTTCCGGTTCCGGTCTCAAAGAGTCTTCACTTTATCTCTGTTGTTCCCCGGAAGAAGACAAAAATGTTAGACTGAACCTCTCTACCCTTCATTCCTGTGATCTCTGCCCTCATGGGTGACATGGGGCCCCACATCCACTAAGTTTCTAGGCACACACATGCACACTTGCTGGCCCACTGGCCTCTGCTAAACGCTCATGAGAAGAAGCCTGTCATCCCAGTACTCAAGAGGCTGAGTCAGGAAGGGTGTCATGAGTTTGAGACCAGCTCCATAGTGAGGCCTTGTCTTGAGAAAGTAAAAGAAAGGTCCGAAGAGAATGTAGCATGTGACAGTGTGGGCAGCCAAGCCCGATGCCCTGAGTTTGTGTTCTTAGAACCTACATAGTGGAGAGAACAGATTCCTGTGGGCTGTTCTGACTTGCGTGACATGACAGCTACGGATGCCTCCCGCCCCCCTCCCCCCAAAAACTAAACTAAAAGAAAAAACAAACAAAAAAAAGCAAACCCACACCTTTGTGACACTATGTCCTGTATCTCACAGAACTGTTTACATGTTTGTCTGTACAATGGGCTGATGACCTTCAAGGACAATGGGAAGCAGGGCTTACATTATCTTTTGTGCCCTAACCCTGACAGGCACTCTGACGCACTCTAGAGTTTCACCAAGTCTTTCCTGGTGGACTCCCGGCTTTGTTTAAAAATCAATATGCTAAGAATGATCTATACTTGTAGGGAATTAAGAGCTCAGGGAAGACTTGGTGAGCTGACCAGGGAACAGCAGCTGCCTCTGGCTGGCCCTCACACACCATGGGCTCTAGCTTCCATTTTCCCCCACAGAGGCTCCCCAAGAGAAATGCAGCACATAGCAGAACTATGACAAGGTAATCTTTAGAGATTTCCCCAGCCCCATGCCTGAAGCAGGGCACTTGAAATATCCTGGCTTCCCAGGACAGACTACTATGATGATAATCCAGGAAGTAGACTGCCCTTTGAAAAGCAAGGAAGAAACCAATCAACTAAGTATTTATTTCTATTTAATGCTCCTGGGCTTCTGGTTCCAGCTTTGAAGAGTTCCCGGCAAGTGCTTTTTGAAGTCAGTAATCCCAGGGTGCATATGAGTGGCTTGCAGGCTGCTCCTGGCCCTGGAGCCTGGCTCACTGTGTTTAGACCCTGCGTTCTTTCCAGAAATGCTGAATGTGGGATGGAAGGCCTAGTGACAGCAGGGAGGAGAGTGAGGGAGCTTAATTTGGAATCTGCCTTGCAAGCTTTGGTCATAGATGAGGCCTCTAGAATGAATTGGTTTGGTCTGCTTTGGATTGGGATGAATTGCCCACCCCTGAGGGCCCTGCAGTTGGGCGCAGACACTCAGTTGATGGCTCCATCTTTCTCCAGCTCCTGCCCATAGCTACCTGATGAGGTACCTGAGCTCTGATGTACTCCAGGGTGTCTGCATCCTCCTCCTCCTCCTCCTCATTATTGTAATGTTCATGAAATCATTGCTCATGGAACAAAGCCCAGAAATTTCAATTAAATAAAATTAAAAAGAACTCTGCATGATCCTCTCTGTAGGATAGATTATTGCCAGGTGTGGTGCAGCAAACCTGAAATCCCAACACTGGGTAGTAAAGCCAAGTGGCCAACCTGGGCTATGTGGTGAGTTCTTTCAGGATCAGACTGGGCTGCACAGTACAGTCCTGTCTCAAAAATCCAATGGTTGAGCAGGGGGTGGCCTGTGATTTTAGTTCCAACACTCAAGTTACAGAGCAGGCAGTACTCGGTAGATTCAAGGCCAGCCTGATCTACATAGGGAGTTTGGGGCCAGCCTAGGCTAGGTAATGAGACATTATCTTAATGACAACAACCTCTAAGTAAGTAATGACATCTGGGAATGTAGGTCAGTAGTAGAGTATTTAGAGCAGTAGAACACAGACGGTCCAGGGCTCCGTCCTGTTAGCCACTACCACAAGGAAACAAAATAAACAACAATGTAATCATGTTCTCCATCCTTTGTCTATACACAGGTAAAGAACTCAGTGCCTTTCTACGTATTTTATTTAGTAGACTGTTTTTCTCACTTCCATACTGTTTTATTGCAAGTCAGTAAATACATACGGAGCACAATTTTTTTTAACTGCTCACAGCGTTTTGTTGTCTGACTACACTGCAATAGATTGAACAGGTTCTACTTGATGGATGCGATGGTCTAGCAGCTGAGTTGACGTGCCAGGGCTACTGTGACAAAGCGTGACAGCCTGGGCGACTTAGACCACAACCAGCAGTTCCCTCCAGGCTGGACTTTCAAATTCCCAGTGCTGGGAGGCATGGGGGTGTAGGTTCTTCGGGGGCCCCTCTCCTTAGCCCGTGGCTTCTTCCCACCATCCTCACGTGACCCTCCCTGTGTGTGATGTGTCTATGTCCTGCTTCTTCCTTGTGATGACTTCAGTGACCTTGAACAGAGTCCGCTCAATGACCTCATTCTAACTCTATGTCTTCGCAGACCCTAGCTTCAGACAGAGCCACGTTCTGAGTCCTGGAGATGGGACTTCCACGTTCGTAGCTGATGGCAGAAAAGGAGCCCAGTGCAGCTCACCACAGGCCAGGAACCAGGCTGAGCTATCTCATTTAATTCCTTGATAGCCACGAGGTAGGCAGAGATGCCGTTTCTTTTCTCTGTCTCTCCTTCCTCCTCAGTGTGTGTGCATGTGTGTGTGTAGGGACCAGCGGATAGCCTCAGATATTGTACTTCAGATGCCCCTCACCTGTTTGTAGACTAAGTCTCTCACTGGCCTGGAACTCACCAAGTTGGCTAGCCGCAGGGACCTATCTGTGTCCTACTCTGGACTATAGGTACCCCAGGCCTGACACCCCACGGTGGGTTGAGTGTTAAGCTCAGGTGCTTGTTCACCAGTAGTTCACCAACTGAGCCATTTCCTCAGCTGTCCTCTTCTTGTCTTTGTTTTGAGTTTGGAGACAGGGCCTTGTTCCATAGCAGAGGCTAGCCCTGAACTAATTGCAGTCCCCCAGCCCTACCTTCCCCATGCTGGAACTGCAGGCATGCACCATGTCCGTGCAGACTGCAGGGGCAGAGTCAGGAACCTGTTCCAAAGCCGTGTAGACAGGAAGTGGTAGGGCGAGACCCAGGCCAAGCAGCACTGTTCTGGTGTCCTGCACGCTCTGAGTCCCCATGGTTTTCTGCATTGACTGTGATCTACTTGTCTAGGGAAAAAGGTAAACATTTGGATGTTTGAGCAAATTTGGCATTTTTAAATACCAGCTGGTCTCTGCAAAAGCCTGTAGCTTACAGCTCCAGCAACAGAGGGCTTCACAGCCAAGGCTGGGGCTACACACACCCCTTCTGTGTGTGATGTAGTTTATGTATGTATACATCTATGAACAAGGAGGGGTGGAGAGGGAACTCTTGGCTGAGGAGATGCACAGTGCTACAGAGCAACCTTGGCAACTCCTGACCCGAGTTCTATTCCTTTGGTTTTGGCATTTCTAGAGCATGATATTGATGAACTCTCTCATGTGATGGGGCTTCTTGAATGTAGGTTTAAAAAAATTAATTAATAATTAAAAGAAAACCACACCTGGATCCCTTTAATCACAGTTCTCAGCTGGCAGAGGCTAACCTCTGAGCTCAAGGCCAGCCTGGTCTACAGAGAGAGGTCCAGGACACCCAGGGCTACACAGGGGACTTGCTGTCTTGAAGAAACCAAACCAAACCAAAAAATAGAAATAACAGAAAAAAAAATGAACCTTGATGTGCAGGGATAAAGATGGAGCAGAAATTGAGGGAAGGGCCAAACAATGACTGGTCAAAGTTGAGACCCGCCCCATGAGAGAGAGCCAAGCCTGACACTAATAATGACACGTTGCTATGCTTGAAGACAGGAGCCTAGCATGACCGTCCTCTGAGGGGCTCCACCCAGCAGTTGATGGAACCAGATGCCGAGACTCACAGCCAAACATTAGGCAGAGCTCAGGAAGTCTTCCGGAAGAGTTGAGGGAAGGACAGAGGAGCCTAGAGGGAACAAGAACTCCACAGGAAGACCAACAGAGTCAAGTAAGTGAGGACCGTGGGGCTCACAGAGGCCGAACCACCAACCAGAGAGCATGCATGGACCCTTACACATATGTAGTCGATAGGCAGCTCCGTCTTCATGAGGATCCCCTAGCAATTAGAGTAGGGGCTGTCTCTGACATGGACTCTATTGCCTGCTTTTGGATTTCTCTCCCCTATCTGGGCTGCCTTAGTAGACCTCAGTGAAGAGGATATACTTAGTCCTGATGCAACTTGATGTACTGGGGTAGGTTGGTAAGATGGCGAGGGGGGGTGTCCCTTTTTCTGAGGAGAAGGGGAGGGGGAATGGGGGAAGAGGGTGTGAGTGTTGGACCAGGAGGAGAGAAGGGAGGGGCTGTGATAGGGATGCGAAGTGAATAAACAAAAATTTTAAAAAGAAAAAAAAAGAGATTTATTTATTTTTAAACAGCAACAATAACAACAAAAAAATCTTGGTATAATACACCTGGGATTCATCCATCTTACTGGCTGAGCCATTTCTCCAGCCCCAATACTTAAAGAAAATTTAACTGTGTGTATATGTGCGTCTCTGTGTGTGGTTATGTGAACATGTGTATGCATGTGTGTGGGTTCCCTTGGAGATCAAAAGCTTTGAATCTCCATGTAGCTGGAATTGCAGGCAGTAGTGACCTACCTAATCTGGTTCTGGGATCCAAGCTCAGATCCGTTGCAAGAAGCATTCTCTTAACTGCTAAGCCATCTCTCTAGCTCATCCTACAGTATTTTTAATCTCTTAGTTGAATGGATTGGTGACAGTTTTTATTTTACCGTTATGAATGAAGCTGCTACAAATATTCTTCTGCATGTTTTTGTTTGAACATTAACATTAATCTTAGGCATATTCCTTAGAAGTAGGATTCCTAGGTCAACTGAATAAGCATATACTTTATAAGTAAGTGACAAAGTGACAAACTGTTTTCCAAAGTGGCCAGACCATTTTGTATTCCTACTGTCAGTATAGAAGAATGTTAGTCCTTTTGCAATCTTGTTGGGACTTTCCTTTCTTTGTTTTTCCTTTTCTTTTTTCCCTTGAGTCAGTCACTGAATGAGGTATCTCCCTATGGTTTCAATTTGCATTTCTTTGCTACCTGGGTACTTAATATTTTTAATGTAAATTTATTTTTCATTTATTTACCTTTTTTGATAAAGTATCCGTTTAAATATTTGCCAGTTTCCTAAAGCTTTCTTCTTTTATTATTATTTTTATGATTTATTTTTATTTTGTGTGCATTGGTGTTTTGCCTTCATGTATGTCCGTGTGAAGATGCTGGATCCACTGGAAATGGAGTTACAGACAGTTGTGAGCTACCATATGGGTACTGGGAATCTAACCCAGATCCTCTGGAAGAGCAGCCTCTTCTCTCTCTGTCTCTCTGTCTCTGTCTCTGTCTCTCTCTCTCTCTCTCTCTCGTGCAAGAGGTTTATTGGGTGTTAGCAAAAAGCTGTCTAGGAGTGGGGACATGAGGGAGGGATGGAGACAGACAGGAAGATAGAGAAAGAACAAGACAGAGAATGAGGGACAGACGGAGAGGGAGTAAGAGAGAGGAGGAGGAGCTAGCAAGTACTCTTAGCCACTGAACCATCTCTCCAGCCCCCTTTTTATTATTTTTAATTATGTTTAATTAAAATTTTATTAATTTTAATTAAACTTTTTATTAAGCTTAATTAAAATTGTTATTAATTTTAATTATGTGTGTGTATCTGGTCTTTGTGTGGGTTTGTGAGAATGAGCACAGAGGCTCAAAGAGGTTGTACGCGTTGGATCCCCTTAAGCTGAAGTTACAGGTATTTGTGAGCAACACATCACAGGTGCTGGGAATCAAACTTAGGTCCTCTGCAGGAGCAGCACATGGTCCTAAACGCTGGCTGTCTCTCCGGCCCTGCTTGCTTGCTTGCTTGTTTCCTTCCTTCCTTCTTTCTTTCTTCCTTTCTTTTGTTTTTCAAGACAGGGATTCTCTGTGTAGCCTTGGCTATCCTGTAGTCACTTTGTAGACCAGGCTGGCCTCAGATTCATAGAGATCCACCTGCTTCTGCCTCCCAAGTGCTGGGGAAAAAGATGTGTGTCACCACTGCCTAGCCCCTGCTTGTTTCTTAGTTAGTTTTTTTTTTCCTAATAATATATTTTTCTAATTATATATTTTGGGTACTCTTCCTCTATTGGACCTTTTTTTTTTTTTTGGCAGATATCTTATCCCAATCTGGATTTTCCTTATCATTGTCTTAACTACTTCTTTGAAAGAATGCATGAGTCTCAGTCTACAAACTTTATTTTTAAAAAGTGATTTGTGCTTTTCATGTCCTACCTAAGGACTTTTTGCCTAACCAAGGGACAGAGAGAATTTTCTTTTCTATATTTTCCTTTAGAAGTTTCGTAGTTGTAATTATTTCAAATTAAAATTTTTCCTTTGCTTTGTTTTTTGTTTTGAAACAGGGTCTCACTATGTAGCGCTGGCTGTCCTGGAACTCACTATGTAGACCAGGCTGGCCTTGAACTCATAGAGATCTGCCTGCTTCTGCCTCTCAAGTGCTGGAATTAAAGGTGAGAACCACCATGCCTGGCTCAAGTTAAATTTTGTTCATGGTACTTGGTCAAGCCTTGTTTTAGTTTTTTTACACATGGCTATTTGATCATTCTAGCATTGCTTGTTAAACGTGAAGTCATTCACAATGTCTACTTTTTAGTAGGTCAGCAAAAGATGTTGACTGTTTCCACTGGGCTTTGTGGGGTTGAGTCTGCGGGGCTACAGAAAGCTTTTACTTCACTGACGTCACCTAGTGTGTGTGGGGGGGAGCAGCATCTCTCATTGCTAAGTGGTACCCACTGAAGGGAAAGCTCTCCAGGGGTCCAGGGTTTGGAGCAGTAAAGATGGTTCCTGAGGCAGAGCCGAGCTGGAGCCTCCAGAAGTCAGTGTGAGATTCAGGGCTGTGGCAGAGGTTGGTCTAACGTAATAATTACTGGCACTCAGGATCTGCTTACTGCCGGCCTGATACACCTATCCTTCTTTGTATAAAACCTGCCTAAAACATTATACCTGATTGGTTCATTAAATGGCCTATACCTGGGCAGGGCAGAATGAGGGAGGCATGGTTAGGTTCCTGGGCTTTTGAGGATGGAAGAATCACAAGAATCACCAGACAGACGAGGAGGAAGGAGGAGGCCACGATGGGTCAGTATGGAGAAAAAACCATGTGGGCAAGGAGAAAGGACTCCAATAATGGTGGAAAGGCCCAGAGGAAGAATAAAAGCAATTACCATGGGATTATATATGGAAGGTAGACCAGATAAGGAAAAGTAAGGCAGATGGCATTGGAAGGAGGCTAAGAGATGGATGGTGAGGATGTTGAAACAATGAAAAAAGAAATCTGCCTGGCCCAAGGTAAATAAGACAATTATAAATCTAACAGGTGGCTATGTTTCATTACTTGTGACAGCAGGTTAAATAATGCCACTGTAATAATTGCAAAGCTAATACTAAACAATAATATAGCCCAACACTATTTTGTATTTACAACAGCAGGGCTGCCGTCAGGTCTGGGTGTAAAGTACACTGGCATCCCAGGGTGCATTTCTTCAGTCTCACTTCAGAGGCCCAGGAACAAATCTCTGCAGCTCCTCCTGGGGAGGTGCAGGTGCAAGGCCTCCATGTGGCAGAGTGGGAGAGGGCTTTGGTGGGTCTGGGGCACACACTCTTCCTGTCTGTCTCAGTGGAAACAGGTTGTAGACATACACAGGCACCCTCTCCTATCCATAGACTCACACACAAATCTTCTCTGTAATTTGCATGAAGACTAAAGCTAGGAGAAGCTGAGCAATCTGCTCAAGGGCACATAGCAAGTTAGTGATCTAGGACACCCCAACACACACACACACATACGCAAACACACAGGCGCCTCCAGGATCAGAGCAGTTCCTGACGTCTACGGATCACTTTGAGAACACTGCTTGAGCCTGTGTGGTATTTCTGTCCCACCCCGATGCCCCCTTATTTCAGGGAGCCAACAATGGTTACCCAGGCTTTTGTAATGTCCTCCCAGCTGGCTCATTTTCTCCCCATCTCTGTTAACTAAGCCAATATCTTAGCTAATAGCATGGCTGCTGCAATGACCTTTCCAGAATGCGGTCTTGATAATGTCCAGTCTCCAGCTTCACAGTGGCTCCATGTTGTCTAGAGAAAGATGGAGTGCTGGACTTAGTACCCCATCCCTGTGTGTTGCTTTGAGCCTCTTGCCCTTTGCGCTTTAGTTATGAAGAGCCCTTCCTGTGTGGCTGAAGAGATGGCTCAGCAGTTAAGAGCACTCCATGTTCTCACGAGGGGCCCGAGTTTGGTTCCCAGCACTCACATGTCAACGTGGCAGTTACTCACTTGATGACTATTTGATAAATGCTCTGCAGTGTGCGGCAGATTTTCCACATGTGCTGAAGTGCTATGTCAGGCCTGCAGATGCAGTTCAGTTGGCTGAGGGCAGGTCTGGCAAGGTGAAGCCCTAGGATCCATCCTAAGCATTGTATGAGCCAGGCACCCAGAGTTCTAGCACCCAAGAACTAAAGGCAGGATGACCAAGGTTCAAGGTCATTTGGGGCTACTCAGTGAGGTCGAGGCTAGCCTGGGCTACATAAGACCCTGCTCTCTCCCCCCAGTTCCAAGAGATCCAACGCCGTCTCTGGCCTCTGTGGGCACCAGGCACATAGACATCCACGTTGAAAAATACATCTGCCCCCAGCAAGAAGTGGTGGCAACCCAGAGTTTCTGAAGCTGGGGGCGAGGTACTGGCAGTTCAAGGTCATCCACAGCTAGAGAGCAAGTCAGAGGCAAGTCTGGACTCCATGAAACCGTGTCTCAAATAAGAAGAGCAACAGCAGCAGCAAACCCAAAGGAACAATAACAGAAATAAGACAGGGACTGAGATCCGCCTGTAGCTCCATCTTCAGGGGATGTGTCTCTGCCCTCCTGGGGCACTGTGCTCATGCGCGCAATGATATAATTTAAAAAATAATAAAATTTAAAAAGTGAGTAAGGTCTCACAGCACAACAACACCCAATGTTGTTGTCTGACCTCCATCTGAACGCACATGTATTTACATGTATTGCACACACACACACACACACACACACACACAGTTCTTTGCTAGTTCATCATCTTTTCAGCCTCCTCAGGCAGTTGTGTCTGGACAGCAGGCCAGCAAGGCTAGCCCCTTGCCCTCTCCTCCTTGTGTCTTGTGTTCTAGACACGGGGACATTGTGAGTTCCTGAGCAGCGTGGACACTGTCACGTGTCCTAGCCTTTCTCCCTGCTGGGCCTACGGCCAGGGATGGACCTCTCCTGGACTCCAAGGAATCCACATTTGTCTTCACCATGCTTCTCCGTCTGCCTGAGTGTGTCTGTCTGTGTGTGTGCACATGTGTGTGTCTGCCTGTGTGTATGCGTGCTTGCCAGTGTGCTGGCTGTGTGTGCATATGAGTGTGTCTGCCTCTGTATGTGTCTATGCACTTGAGTGTGTCTGCCTGTGTGTGTATGAATGTGCATACCTGAGTGTGTCTGTCTCTGTGTGTGTGTGTGTGTATGTATGTGTGCATGTGAGTATGTCTTCATGTGCGTGTGTGTCTGTGTATGTGTGCCTGAGGGCATCTTCTTGTGCTTGTGTCTGAAGGTGTCTGCTTGTGTGTGTATCTGAGTGTGTCTGGCTGTGTACCTGTCTGAGGGTGTCTTCCTGTGTGTGTCTGAGTATATCTGCCCAAATGTGTGTGTATGTGAGTGTGAGTGTGTCTCTCTGTGTGTGCAGGTGCATGAGCGTCTGAGTTTTTGCTTCTTTGATCTTGTTCGACTGTCTTCCATACATAGGATCCTCTCAACTCTCCCAAAAATTAGGTAGAAGGACCTGGAGTTCGAGGCCAGCCTAGGCTACATGTCAAGGCCCTGACTCATTAAACAAAAGGAAGAATTCAGTGATCCTGGTGTCCGGTGTTCCTGACCCTCCCATTCAGATTCCACTGTCACACGCATCCCCAAGCCCCAGAGTTACATTTTCTGCCCTCCTCCTCTTCTTTCCTCCTTCCCTCCATTTCCCCTCCATTTCTTTCTTTTAAGACAAGAGCCCACTGCTGTAGCCCATGCTGGTCTCCAACTCACAGTGATTCCCTTGCCTCAGCCTCTTGAAGTGTGGAAGTTATAGACGTGGTCACTGAGCTTCACAGGATGGCACAGTGCTTGGCACAGAATATGCTTTGATTGACATATAATCCCTGAGGGCAGCAAGGGGAGAGTCATGCTTTCTTAATCTATCCCCCACTGTCCCCCCCCCCCAACCATAAAACCTCTTCCATGCAGCTGACAGAACTGTCTCCAGTCTGGGGCCTCTGTCCCTCTCTTCCTTTCCCACAGGGGGCTGAAATCATCTGTGTCCCCTCCACTTAACCTGCAACCTACCATCCATTAAAGGGCCGGCTCCAGCCCAGTGATGTCACCTTCCACGGATACCGAGGGAGCCTGCTGCCAACGGAAATGTCACATCCTATTGCTGGGCAGAACGCCACTGCTCTCATGCAGAAGCCTCTGCAGAACACACAAAGCCGTGAGCTCTGCTGACCAAGGCGCAAAGGAGAGCGATCACTTCCCCATCCCCACTTCTGAGCGCCTCGGACTTGAGTCTACCTATTTCCTGTGCCCTTCGCCTGAAGGAAATTTCTGAGGGCAGAAGTAATGGTTTAGTGTGTTTTCAAATGAATCCTCAATTTGCTGCTGCTGCTGCTGGGAGATGACAGAGCCTCTCACAGGACTCTAGTCAGGGCTGTGTTGAGTGGACCGACACCCACTAAACATATTTTGATTGATTTCTTGAGCTGGCCATTTGGTCGTTGACAAATATTAGCTATCTGTCTACAGAGGAAGTTGAATTTGATTATGACTTCTCTGCTCCAGCGGCACCCAAACCCAGTAAGCACCACCCTGTGCCCAAAGCAGGCCTGCGACCAACAATAGCTCCCTGGGAACAGGTTCCGCTGCCCGCAGCTCACCTTGAGCAGGGGCCAGGCTCACACGCTTGGGAACATGCACACAGAAAATGTGCCTGCCTGGTGGTATTTGCTCAGCCCCAGTCTCGCTGAAGTGTGGGTCTGTTGGTGAGAGCTGGGCCTTACAAAGTCAACAGCAGGCTCCTGGCGGCTTCTCCAGGACATTGGGCTGCTAGTAGTGCGTTCAGTGCAGATCCAGAACTTTCCGTCTCTGCAGCTAGAAGCCTCCAGCCTGGCCTCTCCAGCCTCAAGCCTGTGGTCAGACATGCTGCAGACCAAATGGTCTCCCTTGAAGAGGTTTCTACATGCACCCTGCTGAGGCCTCCTTAGTCTGCTCTTGCTTCTCTATCTGATTGTAGTTTCTACGGTTGAGTTTGAAATCTTTGTACAGTAGATGTGTGAACTCTGAGGGCTACTGAGGCAAAGTAAAGGACCAGTGGGAATGAATATTACTGCAAATGTTAAACCGCTCAGGTTTAAAGGCTTAGTCAATGATTACATATTTTATAATTTACCTGGTAAAAATTCCAGCACATAGACACTCACACTTACACACACATACAGAGAGAGAAGGAAGGAGAGAAAGAGGGAGGGAGAAGGAGGGAGACGGAGGGAGAGGGACAGGGAGAGAGAGAGAGAGAAGGAGGGAGGGAGAGGGAGAGAGAGGGAGAGAGAGACTGATTCATTCCTAGGCTTGGGGTATCATCTGGGTCCATGTTGCCCTTAGGTTCAGCTGAGCTCTCTGGCTTCTGGGCTGGACTCAGAACATGGCAATCATTTATGGGGGCCCAAACCTTGCAGACCTTAGCCCTGAGAGAGGATCTGTTGGAGGCAGAAAGTTCAGGAGATTCAGGGAGATGGTAGGTAGCCCAGCAAGGTAATTTTCCCAGCCTCAGATGACAAAGGTTGCCTTTACACCTGGCCAGGAGGTTTAATCATCTACCATTTCCAAACACAGCAGGCTAACAACAGGCAGGGTGAAAATCATAAAAAAAAAAAAAAAAAAAAAAAAAAAGGCACCAAGGGCCAGCACAGTGAAAGGGAGGGCTGTGTCTCTGCTGGTGGCCTGGAGTGAGGAATCATCCATGGGGCTTCAGGAAAGGAGTTCCAAACGCAGGCACCTTGAGCAGAGGCGGTCTTGAAGGGTCCTGATGGAAGGGCTTTGGTGGGAGACCGAGCCAGGGTGCTGCAGGCAGACCAGTTGCAAGGTGCCCCCAGAGAAAATGGTCGTCTGTGGATCCAGCCGTCTTTCTTAACATGTTTGAGAAGAAAGAGGGTTCCAGCTTTCTTTCCTTGTTGGGCACTTTGCTGTGGGAACTGAATCATGTCACTAGTTCTTATATGCCACTGTTTTCCTATCAGCTTTCTTTCTGTCACCCAGTCAGGTAGTGTTACCCATTCCTTCCCCCACTGGGCCAGCTGTCCTGGGTTCAAATCTTGGCTCCACCACTTCCTTGTGGCTTTAGAGAAATAACCTTGGTTCCCTGTGCCTTGTTTTCCCATCCACAAGGTCTGGACAGTAATAGTGCTTCCCTCATGGGAGTAACTTCGGCTGTGTGTTGAGGGTATCAGAACTTGATGTATGTGATACAAAAGATTGAAAAGTTCATGAGTATAAGTGGCTATGAATTATTTTTTTATATAGTGATCAAACTACAATAGCCACAAAACTCCATCAATGAACAGAATCTTCATAATAAAATTTTTATTCCGGGAGTCCTGATCCTCTAGGTAACTAGCCATTAAATATTGTCAGATGGTCCACTATATGTAAGACACTGCAGTCAGCGCAGGGGTAGGGGGCAGCAAAATTGCATTCAGGCCCTCCTCCCTCTGTAAATGTACATCCTGATAGGGGCACAAGGCATGCATGCAAACAGACAACCGATAACTCAAGATAATGTCTGTCAAACGCCTGCAGCACAGCAATGGACCCCACGTTATCTCCTGTGCTCAGTCGTGAAGGCAGACGCCGTCTGGCTGGCCCTGAGCACATTTCTCCTGCCGGCATCGTCACGGAGATTTACTGAGGCTTCTATGGCAGTGTCTTCAGAGGCTCTGAAGAGCAAGCTCCTTGAAGATGAGCACAGCAGTGATGATGTAGATGTCTTCATCAGCCCATCTTCTTGGTGGAAAGAGTTTGGACTCCAGGCTTCCCTGCCCTCGCTCTGTGTTCTGTGGAGAGAAGAGGAGACACTGAGTTCTGGTCCTGAGGAGGTAGTGAGGTCTAGGAATGATGTTCCATGCTTGTGTTCCCAGTACCCAGGAGGCAGAAGCAGGAAGATGGCTGAAGCTCTCAACCAGCCTGAGCCACACGGTGAGACCTTGCCTAAACAAACAAACAAATAAAAAGTTAGAAAAAAAATGCTTAAAGGATGTGGGGATCCACTCCTGCAATCTTAGCACTGGTCGAGGAGGGGATCGGGCGATCGCGGTCAGTCTCACCCGCACGGGGAGCTGGAGCTCTTCTTGTGTGCGTGGTGAAGGCTCACTTTAGACAAATACTCTCCCTGCCGGCCCACCCTTGCCTGTTCTCTTTTTCCAGACACAGCAGCTGTGGGCTCTCTGACCCTTTGGCTCCCTGGCAAGGTTTTTTTTGGGTGTGATTTGCACATGGTTTTATACCTTGATGAAAGTAGGAAATTCAGTGCTCATATGAATGTAGGAAAAATTTTATGGTAATTTCAAGTAAAGAAAAAAATGCCTGTAGAGAGAAGAGCAAGTCAGAAGGTCCTGTATATGATAGGTAAAAGCCTTTGATCATTTTGGGTCTGGTTGTGCGGACATGAGGTAATAGCAAATGTGGGAAGTGGGAGGTAACTTGCTAGTTAACACCCAGGCTGCTCCTTCAGAGCCCGATTAATAGACAAAACGGAACAGGAGAGGAACGGTGTGTGATCCTACAATCCCGGAACTCAGAGGGTGGAGGATCAGAAATGCAAAGTTGTCCTTGGCTACATGGGGAGTTTGAGGCAAGCCTGGCCT
>CM053764.1:29207212-29245338 GCA_028658305.1 Pachyuromys duprasi
CAAACTCATCACCCAAAATAAACGCAGTCACTGGGACGGCTGTCTTTCTGAGAACACATCCGACCCACTTCCTAGCTTCCCCGTTCCTTGTTCACCAGGCCCCGACTTTATTTTGCTTTTGCTTGTTTGAATTGGGTTTGGTTTTGGTTGACGCTGGGGGCCGACCCTCATGCATGCTGAGCATAAGTTCCCACCACTGAGCTGTCCCCTCTAGCCCCACATCTTATAATAGATGTATTAAGTCTACATGCATTCTTTTAAAACATACTCTGTTTTGTGTATGTGTGAATGGATGTCATCTGTGCTCTGGGGGGGGGGGGTCCCTTGAGACTGCCCTTACAGGCAGTTGTGAATTGATGTATGGGTGCTGGAAACCTAACTCAGGCCCTCTTACCTGTGACCTGTCTCCACAACTTCCTACGTGTCTTCTTGAGAATAGGCTTTCATTTCAGTTCAAAAACTTTTAGTGTAAGACTTTTATTTGTTATTTAAGAGTTTCATTCACAGGTACAGCACAGTTTAACCATAACCCCCATACAACCGTACACTCATAATCCCTATCTCCCTACAATATTTTTTTTCTGGGTCTCCCCTCAATGTTTTTATTTTATTTTATTTTATTTTATTTTTGAGAAAGGCATCATGCTATTTTAATCTTTAATCCTCACTTCGTCTACACTAAAGTTTATTCACACTGTTATAAGTTAGGACTTCGGACGAGGTTGGCTTCGATGGTGGCAGTCCAGCCAAACAGCCTTCCTGCTGAGCTCTGTCAGACAGCAAGAGCCCGGTGGGGCTGAGGCAGGCTGAGGCAGCCAGCTCTCCTGGGTCTTCCCAGCCCTGCCCTCTGGCCCCTGCAGCAGCCCATCCTGGGCCTGGGCCAGGTACTTCCCTGGGCTTTCCACAGGCGCGGCCAGCAGCCCTCAGCCCCCAGGTCTCTGTAGCATTGCTTCTGGTGAGACAAAAACAGGTCCAGATTTCTACCCAAATGACTTGGCAACCGGAGAGAGAACTCTGGCCCCAGCCGGTGGGAAACACTGGCTTTCTAGAGATTTCTGGGACATTCAGGAAGAACAAATGCGGGTGCAAATTTTCCTGTTCGTATGTAGGACACTGAAGGCTGGGAGCTTAACGAAAACACATTTAAATTCAAGATGAGGTAAATAGGAAGCTGCTGAGAGCGTCCCCTTCCTGCTCAGCGCCAGCTGGCCTCTGCTACAGCGAGGACACCCAGGACTGTCCATCAGCAGTCCTTCACCCAAATGGGAAAGAATGGCAACTTCCCGCTCCCCAGACCTTCTGTCACACTGGGCATCGCAGCACACGCCTACCATTCCTGCACGTGGGAGGTAGAGGCAGGAGGACCCAGAGTTCAAGGTCATCCTCAGCTGTGTGCCAAGTTTGAGGCCATGGCCACCATGAGCGACATGAGACTCTGTGGAAACAAAACAGACACTGCTCCGTCCTGTGGGTCCGTTGTTTCTTTTGACCTTACATGCCTTGCCTTGCCTTGCGCCAAGGACCCACTTCCTTGCCTGCCCTGTCACCAGCATTTGGCATCAGCCTGTCTTCTCCAGACACAGGCGGGGGGGGGGGGGTTTAAATGAATCTGTGCCCACTGGGCTCCTGGCCAAAGTCCAGAAGGTTTGGTACCCAGCTAGAGGTGAAGGGAGAGTGAAGTCATTTTGATGCCCTGATGCTTTCTAAATTTGAATTGGAAATCGTAAAAGAAAATGCCTTCTCTAGTGCGGTACAGTCACAAACACGTGTGCACTTGCCGCCAAGGGACGATGCGAAGCAAACGGCCTCTTTAATCACACTGACTGTACTTTCCACGGCACCTTGTGCATTCGAGACGTGTTGCAGCCGTCCGCACCACACTTCTCTGGAGCATTCTTCTGCTCCTCCCGCTCCGGATGAACACTGTTCTCCTGCCTCTGTTGGAGTGTGCAAACTGTCTCACAGAAGATCGCCCAGCACCTAACATCTGTGTCTGGTCGCTTCACTCAGCAAAAACTGTTTTCAGGGTCACCCATGCTGTATGAGAACCTCGCCCCCTCCTAAGGCCAGCATACACTTCCAGTTCTGCTCCTCTGCCTGTGGACACTACACCACTTGCTCCTTTCGGTGATCATGAAAGTCTGTTATGGACGTGAGGACACGGATCGGGATTCTGTTTGTTCCAGGGATTGGTGCTGCTATAGTGGTCGTAGTCTTTTGGGTTTTGAAAGACAAGATCCTATACTGTCTGTGATCACTGAGGCTAGCCTGCAGCCAACCCTGATGCTCCTGCCCCCATCTTCCAAATGCTGGGGTTGTAGGATTGTGCCACCAGCCCATATCAGCTATCTCAATTAGCCTGTGTGAGTGTGTGTAAGAGCGTGTGTGTGTGCGTGCGTGTGTGTGTGTGCGTGTGTGCGTGTGTGTGTGTGTGTGTGTGTGTGAGAGAGAGAGAGAGAGAATGAATGTAAGTGCATGTGAGTGTATGAGTGAGCATGTTTATGTGTGTCTATGGGTGAGTATGTGTGTGTGAGTGAGTGTGTGAGTATGTGTACAGGTACATGCATATGGAGATTAGGCAAACAGCTTTGGAGAGTCAGTTCTCTCCTTTGGAGGGTAGGGCTTGCCTTGGCTGTCCTGGAACTTGCTCTTCAGACCAGGCTGGCCTTGAACTCATAGCGGTCCAGCTGTGTCTGCTTCTTGAGTGCTAGGGTTAAAGGCGCCCCACCCCCACTCTCCCCTGTGACGTTGACTCCTGAGATTGGACGTGGGCATCCTTCCACTTGCGTGCTTGCCCGAGAAGCCACCTCTCCAGGCCAGTAATGTTTCTCAACATTTAAAACTTCTACAACTCACATACAAACTGCATTGCTCTTATCCAAAAACCTAGTAAAACACTTGCAGCCAGCAGCACAAGTGGAAAGTACAGTTCAGTGGCCAAGTGCTTGCCTGAGCGTGGAGGGAAAGCAGTCAGAAGAGAGCAGAGCAAAGCCAGCCTAGGTCACCCCATCAAGAGATCAATTAAAGGATGAGAGGTGAAGTCCTGAAGCCTCTTCCTGATTCTCAGCGGCTAAGGTCCAGTGGCTGGGTATGCTGAGGGCACACACAACAGGCATCACAGGGCAACTGCCCTGGTTAGCCCTCAAAAAGCCCGAGGCCAGCTCCAGACCCACCATAGCGTGGCCTGCTCACAAGGTTATTTTCCTCTTATGTTGATGAGCCAAGCACTTCGTAGCCAATTACTAACAAGTCTTTCCACCATCAATAATAATTACCCAAAGCCAGGCAGAGGTGGTGCACGCCTGTAATCCCAGCAGGCAGAGGCAGGCAGTTCGAGGCCAGCCTGGCCTATACAATGAATTCCAGGACAGCCAAGGCTACACAGAGAAACCTTGTCTCAAAAAACCAATCATTACTAAGTATGTGAAAATGGAGCATCTGGATAGGAAGGGAAAAAATTTTATGTTGCATTTATATGTAAATATGAAAGCAATCATAGAGACTGAACTTGCTTTGCTCTGGGGAAATTCCAGCTGAGCATAAGAGTTAAGCCGGTTTTTGTTTTTTGTTTTTGTTTTTTTGTTTTTGTTTTTGTTTTGAGCACTGAGACTGACATGTGGCTGACATGTACCTAACCACAGAATTAAGAACTTGCCGTCATAGGGCTAGGGAAGTGGCTCAGAAGATGAACGCATGCCGTGTTCTTACAGAGAACCCAGGTTCGGTTCCCAGCACACACATAGAAGTTCGAAACCATCAGTAACTCCAGTTTCAGAGGATCTGATGTCCTTTTCTGACCTCTGAGGGTACCAGGCATGCACAAGGTGCACGTGCAGGCATGCAAAACAATCATACACACAAAATATAATAAATCAACGTAAAAGCAAAAACAATAGCAGAAAAAGAACACATCCCAAAGGATAGCATTAAGCTGGCCATGTGTGTTTTAAGTTTAAATGATGGTGTTTAGAGGATCTACAAAACAAAAACGCCTCTAACCTGTAAGCCCCACTTGCCCACGGACAGATACCTTCCTGGGGTGCTGGAGTGGTTGTTCGCGGAAGAGAACAATCTGTGTGTCCTCACTTTTGTAAACAAGGTTGGCTGCCTCAACTGCACAGAATGTACTTGATCGCGTGTGGTAGGAGGTACATAGGCAGGAAGTATGTCAGGATGTATGCTTGTCCCTAACTGGGCGAAGGTAGGAAGTATGTAGCCGTGTGGGTAAGCCTCTGCCTAATGTAATTTGTTGCCGTACTCTAGGAAACCTGGGTGAAGGCCTGGCCAGGGCCCACTGTCTTGGCCAGTGTTTAATGAAGCCTGCTTCAGATTTGGCTCGAAAATGTGGTAAAGACACAGTGTCTCACACTTGTAATTTTAGCACTCAGGAGGCAGAGGCAGAAGGATGTCAGGAGACTAGCCTAGGCTATATAGTGATACACTATCTACACACTCACAGACAGAAACACACACACACATGCATACACACACAGAGTACACATAACAGACATACACAGATACACACATACAGACACACACACATGACTTAAGCACTATGAGCCTGCACTTGCTCTCACCCCTAATCTCCTCTAAGTTTAGGGCTCGTCATGAATGATTAAAGAAGCAGCAATGAAGATTACATCCCATAATAGCTGATCCCAAGACCATGACTTCAGTTGGATAACCATGGAGCAACTACCTCAGTGACCTTTTAAGAGCACCCTTGTATTCAACAACGCCAGCGGGTGTTTTCAAATCCACCCTGAACTTCCATCTCCACCGCTCTTCACTGGTCCTTAGCATGTGGGGTTCCAGACACCATTTCATTCCTAAAACAGGCATGTCTTACATAGAAAATGAGATGTGTCTCGTTGGAGAGTATCTTACCATATAAAAGCCAACAGCACTGGGAGTCGTCATCAGAGTCTATACATCTGGTATGTGCTTTGTGCATGTAGAACATTCCAGAACAAACTTAAACACTAGTTTACAAGCACTAGATATACTTACGCTGTGTGTTCCCACTGCCTGGGCACAGTATTTCCATTATGTATTTCCACATCATGCAGCTAGTTTCTTTAGGAACTCTAGCTGCACATCTCCGGCCTAAGGAACAGGGCACCAGATGGTAACAAGCAAGTGCCAGAAAGTGCATTTACACAAAAGTTATGGAATTTCTTATTACTATCTGAAATGGAAACCCATGGCTGGGAACCTGTATCTTTTGGCTCATGGGCTGGGTAGCCAAAAGTTAATGACTTCATTTAATGTGTTCACTCTTTGTCTTTCAACATTTATCACATAGGTCTTTATTAAACTTTTTGTGTGCATATGGGTGTTTCACTGCAAAAATGTATGCATACCATGTGTCTGCCTGGCGCCTGTGAGACCAGAAGAGAACAATGGATCTCTCAGAACTGAAGTTACAGGTGGTTGTGAGTGGGAATTGAACCTAGGTCCTCTACAGAAGCAACAAGTCCTCTTAACCACTAAGCCAAGTCTCCTGCCATGAACATTTTTAAATGTTTATTTATTTGTTTGTGTTTTTTATGTATATGTGTGTGAGTCTATCCCACATGGAAGTTGGTATCATGTGTGTGTGGGGGGATGCTTGTTGTGAATGGGTGCCTTCAGAGGCCGGAAGAGAGCATTGGATCCCTTGGGGCTGGAGTCCCAGGTGGTTATGACTCACCTAACATGAACGCTGGGACCTGAGCCAGAAGAGTGAGAAGTGTTCTGTACTGCTGAGCCATCTCTCTAGTCCCAAATGTCTTCCCTACCTCCCCAATCTCTCCCAGATAGGATGACCTTGAGCTCACTGTGTAGCCCAGGCTGGCCTCACATCACAATTCCCATATATCTTGAAATCTGGGATTGTAAGTGCACTCCACCATGCCTAGTTTAAAATGCCTTTGATACAACAAGAATCAGAAGCCAGCAAGATGAATAAGGACCCCTTCCAAAGAGACTGTCAAATCACTCAGCGGCGATGTCAAATCTCTCCAGAAGGGAGAGCATCTTCCGGGCAGAAGCAGCCAATACCCCAAAGCATGGTCAGGCCTGCATGTCTGAGGCACTGCTCCGTGTGAACTGGACAGGGCATGCTATGGTCCACTGGTGACCAGCGTGGAGGGTGGGGGTAGTGAGTTCTCTGTCATCACACATCCTTCCTTAGCATGTGCCTTGGGCACGGACACCTCCTTCTAGTCCCACCCAGATACCTCACATGACAGGCATGTACCACCCATCATGGTCACCAGCTCCATGTGGCTCTTGGGTATAACCATGTGGGCAATTCAATAAAGATGCTCTGAAAACAAAATTTATGTTGTATTTCAGAAACATTTTTTAAAGTATGTTAAAGAAAAAAAACAACAAGAAGGAAATATAAAGACAAAGTGTAACATGCCTCAATAATTTTATATCAGCTACATGCCTAAACAATACCCTAGATAGTTTGGATAAGATGAAATAGGAATAGAGAGATGACTCAGAGGTTAAAAGCATTGGCTATTCTTCCAAAGATCCTGAGTTCAATTCCTAGCGTGGTGGCTCACAACCATCTATAATGAGATCTGGTGCCCTCTTCCAGCATGCAGGCACACATGCAGGCAGGAAATTGTATAAATAGTAAATAAATTAAAAAACAGGTTACAGTATTTTATATTGATTTTGTTTGTTCCTTTTTACTTTTTACAATATGACTGGCGGAAGTTTTGTGGGATTGTGTTTGTTTGGTTGGTTGATTGGTTGGTTTGGTTTGGTTTGGTTGAGACAGACCCCCACTCTATAGTTCAGGCTGGCCTGAAACTCGCTACGTAGCCCATGCTGACCTAGAACTCATGGCAAGTCTTCTGCCTCAGCATCCCAGCTGGTGAGATTTCAGATGTGAGCCGTCAGAGAGGGTTAATTTTTATTCACCTGATACAATTGTTATCTTGGAGGCTTACTGCCTCCATCTCCAACCTAGGTTTAGTCCTGGAAACTTCTAGCCTCCATACAATATGATCTACTCCCAGAATGTTTTCAAGCCCTGAGACTTACTGCTGAATAAGCTCACCCTTTCTAGCTCTTTCTGAACTCTAACTGGCTGGTTCAACCCAGCTGTATTGGCTGAAAACTTCTTTCCAAGCTGACTGATTCAATCTGACTTCTCTCTCAGCTTCCAACTGAATTGCTCTGATTGGTCTCAAACTAAGTCTAGCAATCTGTTCTAATCTTCTGGCTCCTTCTCACTCTCTGACTCATCCTGTTCTCACCTGTGTCTAGCTTTTCTCTGTGCAGCAGATCTCGTACACTGTCCCTGTAAACCTGCCTCTGAACTCCACAAACCAACCCCACTGCACTGTCTCAACTCACTGACTCTACCGAACTGCCTCAGCAGAACTGACTAAAACTCGGAGATGTGCATGCCTCTGTCTCCTGAGTGCTAGGACTAAAGGCGTGTACTCCTGAACCTAAGATTTTCTTTACCTGAAACCTGCTCTATACCAAACTGGACTTGAACTCGGAGATCTGCTTGCCGCTGTCTCTTGGGATGAAAGGTGTGTCTGTATTCCAGCCAGGATACCACGTTGCTGGATTAAAATTCCTCTACAATGCACAGCTCTATTTCACTGTAGAGACAGACACTGTCCAAGGCCTCTTGGGAAGATGGCTCTGGTCCCCTTGATCCGGAGCTCAGGTACACGGCTGCTCAGTTGAGAAGAGGACTTCTAAACACACCATTGAAATCCTCAGAGCCCCTGTGGCTGGAAAGTCCCGTTCCCCCAAAGTATCAAAGCCAATTCTAAAATGGTCCTGGAAAAAAGACAGAAGAGGGCAGAGGCCGAGCGGGAGTGGCATGTGTCTCTAGCACCAGCTCCGTGTTCTTGGCGCGGCTGATGGGAACCCACATGCCCCAGTGCCTGCTTCTCACACGCAGTTACCATATGCTGAAGGAATGTTTCACCCACAAGCAGGCCAGCTCTGCATCAGAGCGGAGCCGTATCCAATCCATCCTTATCTATGTGTCCAGCTATCTTACAATGTCGCTGGCACAGAGGGAGACGTAACTCACGAGTGACCTGCTAACTTGAAATATGGCTACGTGCCTCCCTCCACACCCCCTCCACGAGCACACATTCAGATGTGTATTAAAGGGGAGCTGACAGACGTTAGCCAGGATCCTGATGTGTGGTCCAGGCTGGCCTGAAATTCACAGCCTTCTTGCTTCTGTCTCCTGAGTTCAGGGATCACAGGTGCGCGCCGCAGTGATGTACTCTGTGCCCGTTGAAGTCCTGCGGCTACACTGCTGCCTGGTAGTTAGGGAATTACCGAGCTGGAAAGGGAGGAAGCGTGTAGGAAGGGAAAGGGTGGAGAAAGGTGGCAGTGGGAAGAGCTGAAGGCAGGCCAGCAGAAGAATGTGAAATTAAAGAGCTGGCTGCTTCTGCTACACGCTATTGCTCCGCGGTGGCTCTTCAAACTGGCTGGCTCAGATTTCAGTCAGCTCAGCCTCTCCTTAGGCATCGACCCTCGCAAGTCATTTCATCTGTATGAGTTTCCATTTACTCTCCTGTAAGAGTGAGAATGGTGATGTTTCCTTGAATTGTTTTTCTTTTTTCTTTTCTTTTTTTTTTTTTTTTTTTTGGTCAATGATTGAATGAGAAAATATAGAAAATGCCTCCTTGTGGTAAGATCAATCAGTTCTGATTTTATTCTCTTTCTTTTCTTTCCTACTGAGACAGAGGGGTTTTTCCATATTTTGGTTTTCAAGCTTTTGTTATGTGTAGCGTGTGCCTGAGGAGCATGTGGTTGTGGCCATGGCAGACGTGTGGAGGTCCGAGGAAGGGTCTTTCATGTGTCTGTCCCCCTGTGCCATGACCCAGGCTACCTGGCTTGCTTCCATGTGGTTCTTCTGTCTCAGAGTAAAACTGCATCTTCAGAAACGAGGTCTTTTTGTTTTGTTTTGTTTTACAATGGTGGACAAGGTCTCACTGTGTGGCCCTTGCTGGCTGCAAGCTCACTGAAATCCTCCTACACCTGCCTCCCAAGCGCTGCGATTAAAGGCATGCAGCACCTTCCCCAAATTCCTCTTTCTTAATTACCAAAATGTTATTTCTAGAATGTCCTTGGTATCTAGGTTCTGTCCGGGTAGAACATGTTAGAATGTCCCTCTCTTCATCGAGGAGGCTGAGGTGGGAAGGGAGAACCCTCCTGCACACAGTGATGATGCCGGCTCCTTGTCAGATCTGTGACCAAGACCTGAGGCTCAAAGCAAGCGGAGGAACGCTGGCCCGGCAGCCCACTGGTGGCCCTCAGGACTTAGAAATCCAAAGACAGTGTCATCTAAGGAACAGAAGGCCATGAGGGCATCAGCTGAGGTGTGTGAATTTCTCTCTCCGTGTATTCTGCCCACCAACTTACTCCCTAAAGCATCAGAAAACAGCAAGGACAGCGTCTAATGGGCTCCTCACTAAGGCCAGCCCCTGAATCCACTCACTTGGTCCTCAGAACAGCCCTGTGGAGCAGCGGCCCACCATGCATGAGAGGCCACTAAATGAGAAGGAAAAACGAAGTGGTACGTGGCCAGTGGAAAGTGGGCTGCTGAGAGGTTACCACCTCCCAACTTAGAGCCATCTCCTCAGCCACCTACAAGCCTGGGTTTTACCTGCCCTTGTGTTTTCTTGGCCTCTCCTTTTCCTTCAGATAAGAAAGCATTTGGACTGGTTTTAAAGACACCTTGACCTGAACCAGAAATGACAGCTGGTCAGACGTTAGCCATTTTTTCCCCCTGAGAAACTTTGGCAATCTCATTTCAGCATTCTTGCGGGTCCTACCTCTCTACCCACAAAAGCACCCCTCACACCACAAATCCATTCATGTGCTTGAGGGCCTTTGTGTATCTGCTCCAAGCTAGGCACTGTGCTCTGCAGAAAGACAAGCCTGAGGGGCCAGTGAGATGGCTCAGTGGCAAAGGCACCTTCCACATGGAGCCAGACAACCTGAATTCAATCCCTAGAACCTACGTGGTGAAGGAGGATACCAACCCACTAGCTGTCTCTGGTCTCCACGTGGGCCATGCCACATTTTATATCCCACACACATACGCAAACACACACTTGAAAACACACAGATATTTAAACTTTTTAATAAGGTAGACAAATATAAGTAAACTCTCACCCCTAAGGGGCTCTGAGGCTCATGGGAAAGACTCATGCATCAGACTTCTTTGCTCTTCATTTAAGCAGTGTCTTCCTAGATAGTCCAGGCTGGTTTCGAACTCATGGCCCTCCCGTCTCAGGCTCCTCTGTGTTACGATCACAGAAAAGCATCATCAGCACCAAGAAACCATTTCAGTGACGTTTGGAGACATTGGTACTATGCTGTGGTCCTGCCTGGAGAGCAAGAGGGGCCAGCAGAGGCCTCGGCAGGAGATCTGAGGAAGTGGCTGACGTTCCCATGGATGGCTTCTTTGGTAGGCGCCCCAATGAGGAGCGACAGTGTCTGGAGTGTCTCAGGAATGTCTTCGGACTATGGACAGCAGACACTCAGGCGATGAGAGAGGAGTTAGGAGAGGAAGGCCAGGCCACAGATGGCAGGCCTGCTGGGCTCAGGAGTTTAGACTCCACGGGAAGTTTAACTTGGGGGGATGGTGGGATGGGATGATGAGATTCTGAAGAACTTCCTGGAAGTAAGAAAAGCCGGAGCAGTGAGAGGGACGCAATGGCATGGCTGTACCACAAAACCGGCGTAAGAGGGGCTTCGTAGAAGGGGCTAGAGGGCCATGTTAGCAGAAAAGGCTAAGCCAGCAACAGCAGTTCGGGAAGGGTTTGGGAGCTGAGTTTAGGCTAACTCGAAGTGTCTCCCCGGGGTCCGGTGGATGGTGACATTAATAAAATGGGGTTTCCTGTTGGAAGAGCAGGCTGAGAGTGTTAAGAAGCCATTCTTTGTCCCAGACTGGCCTTAAACCTGCTGTGTAACTGAAGATGAGATTGAACTCCTATCGTCCTGACTCCACCTGCTGACGCCAGGACTGGAGGCCCGCGCCACCCTGCTGCAATCTGTGTGCTGCTGGAGACTGCGCGTGTTAGGCCAGCGCTCTACCAACAGAGCTACGTCCCAGCTGCTTCCCACCCCAACTCTTAAAGGTAGGTACCAATGCCTGGGTCCTGGCAGGAGATCCTGAGCTGTAATCTAAACATTAATTAGGTGTAGTCTAAAACACTGAGATTCTGTGAAATCTCTTTCAGTGACTCTAAAGAGAAGTCAAGTTGATAAGCGGGGGGAGGGGGGTGTAACTCAGTCAGCAAGCTACTTGCGTAGCAAGCGTGATGACCCGAGTTCAATTCCCAGAACCCACATTTAAAAAGCCAGGCATGGCGATGCCTGCTTCTAATCCCAGGGAAGAGGAGGCAGAGGCAGGTGCGTCTTCGGGGCTCCCTGGCCAGCCAGGCTAGCCTGCTTGTTGGAAAGTAAGGTGGATGACATCTGAGGAACAGCAAGCAAGATTGTGCCCTGGCCTCCGCGAGCATGTGAGCTCACACAAGAAGCCAGGTGGTGAGCCATCTTTCCATGGGATCTGACGGCACCGCAAACAGCACGGTTCAGAAAGGCCTGAAGAACAACCCAAGTGAGGAGAGAGAGCGTAAGGGTTTGGTGAGTTGTGTGACTCAGAACTCTGAGTGTCAGGGGAGGTAAGGGCCTTTGCCCCAGAGCTATTGTATCACATGTAGCCGTGCGCTTGGCCGCAGTGCAGGGAACAGGGAACTGAGAGGTGCCAGCTGTGGGTAATGGGCTGGAGGTATGGCTCATTGACAGAGGGAGGGCTTAGCGTGGGCAAAGCCCCGCGATTCAGTCCCCAGCACAAGAGTGTCTGTGTGTGTGATGTATGTATGTATATGTATAGGTGGGGTATGTGTGTGATATACGTATATGTGGTGTGCGTAAGAGAGAGGAGAGGAGAGGGGGAGAGGAAAAAGCATATAATATGGGGCCAGCAAGATGGTTAGTTGGGTGAAGAGGCTTGCCAACAAGTCTAACAACCTGAGTTCAATCCTCCAGGACCCACATTATGGAAGATGAAAGCCAACCCCTGCACACTGGCTTCTGACTGCCACACATGCATCATGGCCTGCTGTGTACACACATTTTAAGTATATAGTAGCTTGTGAACTGGGAAGGAGGCATAGAGTCAAAGCCATTCTGAACCTATGGCGGGGTTAGCACATTTCAGCTTCCAAGTCTCTTGGTGTCGATATGAGGTTGCACAGAGACCGGCCTCTGAGAGAGGGGGCTAGTTCAAGATACTGGGGAAGCCTCGAAGGCTAAGGGAGATGGGCGCTGAGAGAGGTCAGCAGGAATCGCTTGCTTTCTTAGCTCCTCTGGGTACAGCACTGAAACCCAGGAGCCAGAAAGAAATCGGGACATTATAGGAAGGCTGGCGCTCGGGAACGTGACTGAGAGGGTTGCTTGTGAGTGCCTGGATTCTCAGCTGGCAGCACCATGACTGACCCAAGAGCTTTGAGAGCTCCCAGATTGACCATTAGGGGGCGCACACACAGGCCCGCTCTCAACAACCTCCAAAGACTGAAAGGGGAACTGGCTGGTACATCTGCTTGTATCCCAGCACTTGGGAAACTGAGGCAAGGGGACTACCTCAGTGTGAAACCAACCTGGAGAACATAGTGAGTTTCAGGCCACAGAGTGAGACCTCGTCCTAAAAAAAAAATAAAATCTAACCCATAGAAGGTTGATGGACTCTGCAGCTGGGTCTCAAAAGACTACATACATACATACATAGCCCATATGTTACATGGGATTTGTGTATCTGTGGTTCTGAGAATCAGTCCAGGACCTCCCGCATGCTAGGAAGCAACTGAGCTACACCCTGAGCTGCGACCACAGGATTTTGGAGGTCTAATAGCCCATTGTACCACAGAGACACTTCTGCTATAGGATTTAGATTAAGAGAAGGAAGTTAACAATATTAATATTCAAAGTGCCCAGACTGCAATGCAAAATTAATTGGCATACTAAGAACTTGGAAATTTTAAATATACATCCAAGATTTTACAGATGTTGGAATTACCTGACAAGGACTGGCAAGGCAGCTCAAGTGAAGGTGAGGACCAGTTCCTGAGAATTCTCCTCTGACTTCCTCAAGCACCCTGTGGCACATGCACCCTCCCACCACATACAAAAACAGCAAAGTGAAAATAAGGAAGAAACATCAAAAACAAGGCCAGCGTTAAGTGAACGGAAAGGTGGGCCATCTCAGTAAAGAGACAGAAAGTGTAAGCATGAAATAAAATGAAAAGCTAAGTGGAAGGATTTTTGCTGTCATTTCACCCATCTCCATCCTTTTGGGTGTTTGCTCTGTTTTTGTTTGGTTTTGTGGACCGAGGATCTAACCAAGGGCTTTAGACATACTGAGGAAGCGTATACTCACCTGCATCCTGGTAAATGGGGGGATATTTTTTGTTTCTTAATGACACTTTGTTTATTTGTTTGGTGGGGGGTGTATGCATGTGACCCATGGCATATCAGAAGACAGCTTTCAGAAGTTGGTTCTTTCCTTTTACCATGTGTGTCCTGGAAGTCAAACTCAGGTTGTCAGGCTTGGCTAACGACTAAGCTATTTTGCCAGCCCAACTGGAAGTTTTAGAGCTAAAAATACCATGATTAATATATTGAAACCAACTGATGGGTGGAGAGATAACAAAGGAAAGGATCAATGAGCCTGAAGATGGAGAAAGAAGGTCTCTCTACCTAAACAGCAAATAAATCAATAAAAATGGCGGTGGGAAGATGAGCAAGGTTCCGGACCCTGAGGAGACACTACAGGGATTCACATTTGGTGTCAGTGTGTGAGAGGGCAAAAGGAAAGTGTGCCATGCAAGAAAAACCAAAAGACAAAGACAATATCAGAAAACCCTCTCTGATTCCAGATTTAAGAAATTCGGCAAACCAAATTATTTTAGAGAAAAATATGAAAATTACAACCAAACTACTTAAGATTAAAGACAACAAACAACAAACAAAAACTCAGAACAAACCAGAAAAGGATGACTCCTTCCTTAAACAGTGTGAGGAGGGCATGAGAGCAGCTCAAGTGACCTAAATCCTTCCTCAGAAGCCACCGGGGCTGAAAGGAGGTGGAACCTCATTGTAAAAATGCCAAGAGAAAACATTCAACCCAGAATGCCTCATCCAAGGGCTTCAGCTCGGCAGGAGACTGCTTGCCTACTGTGCACAGGGCCCTGTGTGTGATCCTAGTACCAAAAAGATAAGAGGAAGATTTAATATCCAGCAAAAATATATACTTTAAGGATGCAGATTAAATAAACATCTCAGAATAAAAAAATAGAATTTGTTGAGTATATATGCTCTAAAAATAAGTATCTTAAGTAAAGGGGGAATGTCATCAGGAAGACCATGGAACAATACGAGTGAAGACAGAGAAAACATGAAATAAATATACAGTTAAACATTAATGGACAATTATTATTTTTTTTCTCGTGTTCTTGAAAACAAGCTGGGCGGCTGAACACCGGTGAGCTTGTCTGGTATGTGAACAGACGGCGAGGACCCTGCGCCATGGTGAGGTTTCTCCATCTTGTGGGCTTCAGAGTCTGCGTGGGACAGAAAGCTGTGTTTTCTCATGTTTAAGACAACTTCTGAAAACAGTCTCCACAACAGAGGGCTAGGGAAATACCTCAGTGGGCAAAGCACCCGCCGCAGCGGCATTCATGACAGCTCCAGATGGAAACAGCCTAAATGTCTATTAGCCAACTAGGGGGCATCCATAATTGGAATACTACTCAGCAAGTAAAAGGAACGGATTATTGATAGTTTCTAGAGAGAATACTGTAGCCGTAGAGGCAGCCAGACCATAAGACTCTATTCATATAGATGAACAGTGGTCAGGGCTGAAGAGTAGGGAAAGGAAGGCCATGACTACAGCTTTAAAGGGTTAAACACAGACATCTTTGTGATGGGGAGTCCCAGATCTTTCCTATAGCCAAATGATCTCACCAAGAAAATACAAACACACACAGTAGACATGAAATTAATGAGATCCCAGTAAGGTCGATGGATTGTAGCAATTCCTTCCCAGTGGTTGCACTCTAATAATGCAGGCTGTCCGCATCAACCAGAGCTGGTTTTGGTATAACCAGGGCTGCCATAACAAAAGAGCACCCTGGTGAGGGTCTTCGACAATGGCGATTTATCTCTCACCGTCTGGAGTCCAGAAGTCGGAAGTCAGAGTGTCAGAGGGGCTGGCCGGTTCTGCCTGCTGCGAGAGAGAACTTGCCGGAGGCCTCTCTCCTCCACAGCATCCCTCCTGCTGGTCTCAGCACCTAAGTCGCCTGCTTTTCGTATTTAGGCGTTTAGTTGTTATATTTTGTACGGATGCGGGTGCAGGCACACATGTGCCATGACACCCTTGTGACAGCTCTCAGGATTTGGTTCTCTCCTGCCACCTTGTGGGTCTTCATCCTAGCAGCAAGTACCTTTACCTGCTGAGCCATTTTGCCTGCCCCAAGTTTCCTATTTTTGTAAGGAAGCGGGTTACTTTGCATGAGGAACTATCTCTTCTAAAGACCTGATTTTAGCTTGATCCCTTCTCTGAAGACATTTCTTGCCAATCCTCACATTCAAAGATAGTGAACATTAAGTCTTAAATATGAACTTGGGAGGAAACAGAATTCAGCCTATAAGCAGGCAGATGGAATCTTTATGAGTTATTTCATACAACTGCATGCAAATCTATACCTCAAAACTAATTTTTAAAAGATTTCCAAATACAGGGAAGAAAGAAAAGAGATGAGAAGAATTAAATTCATACGAAGTATTTTCTCTGATCGCCAGAGACTCAGACGACAGAAACATATCCAAGTATTTAAAAGTTATAAAACATACTTCTGCATAAATAGATACACAATGAATTGTATAAAAAAATCATAATGTAATTGAAAGTTCTGGGGTGCAAATGAAACAGTGCTTCTGGAAAGTTGTATGTTGTAGCATAACTTATACTAAATAAACCATGCTGGCTCTTAGTTTTGGGACAGGATCTTGCTACATAGTGCAGGCTAGCCTTTAACCATGTGGTTCGAGCCAGCCTTGAACTAGCCATCCTTTCTGCCTCGGCCTCCCAGGTGCTGGGATTACAAGCATGCACCATCACTGCAAGCCTTAAACTTTTACATCTGCTCGGTGGAACGGTACAGAACTAAGCAACACTGAGGAGTAAGGCCATGTGGGCTGAGGCAGAAGGGCGTTGAGAAGAGTTCAAGCCCAGGCTTGTGGTGCCCCATCTTCAGGTATCTATATAGGGAGAGAAAATGGGCAGGAACACAAGTTTTCAATATACATCTTGATATTTGTATTTTGTGTGATTAAACTTCAGATAGCCAATCATCCTGAGTGAGGTATCCCAAAAGCAGAAAGAAACACTTGGTATATACTCACTTATATAGACCTATAGGATAGGATGGACATGCTGAAATCTATACACCTAGGGAAGATAAGCAAGAAGGAGGACCCAGGGTGGGATGATCAATCCTCGCTTAGATGGACAAATGGGATGGACATTGAATGTAGGAGAAAACAAGCAACAGGACAGAAGCCTACCAAAGAGGGCCTCTGAAAGACTCTATATAGCAATGAATCAAAGCAGATATTAAGACACACAAGCAAGCCATCAGCAGAGCACAGGGAATCATATGAAAAAAAAGGGGGAGTTAGTAAGACTTGGAGAGGACAAGAGCTCCACAAAGACCAAATAGATCAGGGCACAGGGGTCTTCTATGAGACTGTTTCTCTAACCAAGGACCATGTATGGATATAAACTAGAACCCCTGCTTGGATGTGGCCCATGGTAGGTCAGTACCCAACTGGGTACCCTAGTAAGGGGAATAGGGACTATTTCTGTCATGAACTCAATGGCTGGCTTGTCGACCGTCCCCCTCCCCCCTCCCAAGGGAGGAGCAGCCTTGCTAGACCGCAGAAGAGGACATTGCAGCCAGCCCTGAAGAGACATGATAAGCTAGGGTCAGATGGAAGCGGGGGAGGTCCTCCCCTATCAGTGGACTTGAAGGGGGCAGGGAGAAGATGAGGGAAGGATGGGGAGAGTGGGAGGGAATAAGAGAGGGGGCTATGGCTGGGATACAAAGTATATAACCTGTGATTAATACAAAATAAATAAATAAATAAATAAATAAATAAATAAATAAATAAATAAATAAATAAATAAAAATTTAAAAGTTCAGATAGCATAAGCATGAACTATTTTAAAGGGCCTGAGTGGCACATTCACAGTGTTACCCGTCCACCCTCCAAACATTTCATCACAAAACAAAATCCTGTGGCTGTCAAACTTACTCTCTACCTGCTTGTCTCTGTCCGCAGCAACCACAGATTTGCCTTCTGTCTCCTTGGATTCTCCTGTTCTGGACAGTTTAGATAAATGGAATCATACAGTGTACATCTTTGTTCTTCAGTATGCGCAGACAATAATCCCCAACACCACGGGACTCAGCCCCTCCTGTCACTTTGATAATTCATTGCTTGTCTTGTTTTGTCTCGGGAAGCACGGGGGACTGGACCTAGGACCTCAGCACGTTCTTCTGCTGAGCCCTAGCCCTACACCCACACGGCTGCTGACGGACAGCTAGTCGCAGTGCTGCTGTAAACTCGAGCTCTTGTGTTCCTCTCTCTCGGTTTTACATTTAGGAGTGGAAGGGCTGAGTGGTAGGGTCATTCTAGGTTTCATTTTTCAAAGAATCACGAATCTGTTTTCAGCGTGACTACATCACTTGCCACTCGGACCAGCAGTGTGCTAGGATTCTAGTTCCCCGTCCTCACCAGTGCTCATGGGCCTCTAGATTTCCGTTTAATCCCCTGTGTGAGTGTGCTTGTTATCTTAGACTATTGTGCACTGCTGTACCAGAATGTCCGAGGCTGTGTAATTTATAATAAGTAAAAACGTAACGTCCACAATTCTAGAGGCTGCAAAACCCAAGGTCAAAGTGCTTACATTTATCATTTAGGTAAATCAACCATTGAAGGTGGGAGTTAGGGAAAGGGACAGAGACAGACACACGTACGGGCAAGGGTCCAGGAGAAGGAGGGATGGGAACTGAGCACACGCTTTTACTAAGGAACCCTCTTAGCAGATGATGTGCGCACAGTCTGACAGTAAGACGGTAATCCTTCTGTGAGCTCAGAGCCTGTGATCACATCTTAAGGCCCCAGCCCTTACTGCCCGCGCTCAGTGATTAAGATTCCCACGAGTGCTTTGTGAGGGATCCATTCAAACCGCTACATTCACTGTGGCCCTGACTTAGCATTTCCCTGGTGACTAATGATGCTGAAGGTTGTACAATGGACTTGTCTGACCTTCACGCAATGTTCTTTGTCAATACATTCTTTGTGAATATGTTCTCTCAGAAATAAAACAAGAAACCAATTGTTTATTTATTGTGTTCATTGATTTTTGGTTTGTTTTTTTTTTCAGATGAGATGTCATTGGAGATTAGACTGGCCAGAACTCATTATGTAGCCCAGGCTGCCTCCAACTCCTATTCTTATAGCGACCTTCCCTGCTTCCCCTCTCGAATGCAGGGATTATAGCAATGAGCCTTTAAGCCTAGCTAAACAAACTAATATTTTTTAAAGGCTTATTTGTGTTTTTGTGTTGTATGTGTGAGTGCTTTGGCTGTGTGAGTTTACATGTGTATACCACCCAATGCCTGGGGAGGCCAGAAGGTGTTGCCCTCCCGAAGCTGAAGCTGCAGGCAGTTGCATGTTTCCATGCGGGTGCTGGGAACCAGATCCAGGTCCTCTGGAAGAGCAGCCAGTGCCCTTCACTACCGATGCATCTCTCCAGCCCCTACATAAATCAGTTTTAAAGAAACAATAACTATGATTAAGTACAAGAAGAAATGGCTATAATAGAATAGTGACCCCTGATGACCTTGACATTCTAGTTCCTGAAGTCTTTGAATGCATTGCTTAACTGATCAAGGGGACTTGACAGATGACCAGGATCCGGGTCTAGAAATGGTCCTGGATTACACGGGACTGATAGACTCCCAAGTGCAGGTAGCGTCCAAAGGGCAAAATCAGAAAAGGAGAAAGGACTGCAGAAGACAAAGATCTAAGGCAAAGGCACAGAGACAGAAGACGACTTGGGGCAGCTGAGCTCCCTGGACAGCCATGAGCCCAGGAACGCAGCTAATTCTGCAAGCCAAGCAGGAAAGCTGAGGAAGCAGGCTCCGCCCTCGAGCCTCTGAAAAGCCGGCCAGACCTTGGCTCCACACGATAGACTTTCAGTACTCTCAGCCATTGAGTTTGTGACTTCCAATTTGTTACAGCAGCAACAGCAAACTAATACAAACACAAACGTACTTCTTGTCAAGAACAGTGGTTGTCATCATTCCTCATGTGGTGGTGACCCCAACCACAAAATTATTTTCATTTCTGCCTCGTAACTGTAATTTTGCTACTGTTATGAATTGTAATGTAAATATCTGATATGCGATATATCCGATATGTGACCCTTGTGAAAGGCTTGTTCGGGCCCCCAAAGCGGTCGCCCCCCTCCACAGGCTGAGACCCACTGCTTTAGATCATGGTGCAATCCATCAGTCTCCTTCTGTGTTTCGCTCTCAAGAGATACAGCTGAGACCCACAAGCCTTCTGACTCCTTGACAGAAAGCAGGAACCACAGAACGGAAAGCATTACTGTGTCCTGAGTTGAAAGACATCGGTGGCAAAAGAACCCATTTCTGGAGGAATGCTGGGCGTGGCGGCTCATGTCGGCCATCCCAGTGTATGAAAGGATGAGGTAGGAGAACCGCCATAAGCTTGTAAACTGGTCAACACAGGAGTTCCAGGACAAACTGAGCTAAAAAATAAGCCAGTGTTCCCTGCAAAGACAAATAATTAACAATGAGATAGCCATCTTCACAGACAATGGTGAGTCTGGATTCTTGTTAGGTACTCATATGTGACAGGCAAGCTTTGGACACCTTATAAAAGTGCAGGAAACCATTAACTTCCACAGGCGATGAGTTCCAGAATCCAAAGCCAAGTGTCTCCATTTTTATTCCCAGCAGGCGAGCTATGGATCGTGGATGGCCTCCCTTCCATCTCTGCTCCTGATCTGGTTGGCTGCTCTGTGGAAGCTCACTTCATGGAGGTGGTACCCAGAGGTAAAAGACCCAAAGTGGCCTGGGTGGCAGGTCCAAACTGCTGCCGGCCTGTCCATGCTTTCCGGCTTTTCTTGACTTAGACGGATGAGGACACCACCACCACCTCCGTGGAAAAGAGAGCCTTGGCTCTAGGCCAGCTGTCTCCTTGCCCACTGTAGGAACTCCGGGGTCACTGCTGTACACCAACCAGCTTCACATGGTTCTGAGATTCAAAGTCAGATCCTCAGGACAGCACGGCAACACTTTAGCACACTACACCACCTCCCTGGTCCCAAGAGAGGTTTTGAAGCCCTTTAGTTTACCGTAGAAATGACCCCTGAGTGGTAGCACACACCTATGACCCTGGCAGAGGAGCTACAGGTTCACTGGCTCATAAACCAATCCTTCGTCTAGCACCAGAACTCAGTATAGTCCCATATATTGATACACATTTATACTTCATGCACACACACACACACACACACCCCTCTATGTGTACCTCTTGTTTTTCCAGAAATCACCAATTTGTAGGCGCAGCTGGATTATTTATCAAGAACCAGCACAGACTGAGCTATATTAAGATCTTGTCTCAAAAATAAAGAAATTTTTAGAAGCTTAACTTTAAAAAAAAAAACACTTTACACTTGGTAGTTTTGGATTTTAATTCTGTCTGTTTGTTTGTTTGAGGGGCAGTCAAGATAAGGTCTTGCTGTGTAGGCCTAGCTGGACTGGAACTCCGTACGTAAATAACCCAGGAAGGCTTCAAAAACTGATCAGTCCTCCGGCTTCACTCAGGGTCCCAATTGCTAAGATTACAGGTATGAGTTCATCATGCCTGGCTTCACACTGAACATAAACACAAGAAACGTATGGAGGGCAGAGGGTCCAAGACACAGGCACCCAGCAGGTCCGAGACCTGGAAAAGGTGCATTGTGGTCTCATGGGGCAGAAATGGCCAAGGAGTTCACTGTGGCCTCCCCCACAGAGAAGCAAATCCTCCCGTGTGTGAGTGCACAGTTCTCGTGATCTACTCCTTCCTGAAGGCCCTAGTGGACCAGTCTGTCCCAGTGCAGCCCCAGTGAGAATTGGGTTCTAACACAGACCTTCTGGGAGGGTGCCAGCATTCAGATCTTAGCAGGGATGAGGGTACAAGCTGAAGGAGACCTTCCCTCAGGGTGTGAGATTCCGTTATTAATAAGAAAAACAGGGGCAGGAGAAATAATAATAGCTAAGTGGTAAAGAGCACTGTCTGCTCTTCCAGATGACCCAGGTTCAACTCTCTCAACCCACCTGATGGCTCACAACCACCTGTAGCTTCAGTTCTGGGGTTTCCACAGGCACCCAACACACATGTGGTGCACAGGCACACATTCAGGCAGAACACTCACATACATAAAAGTAAATAAATAAATATCTTAGAAGCCAAGAATAATAATGAGGACACAGCAACTTTTTCTGTCGCTATGACACCACGACCAAGAAGAAAGCATTTATTTAGCCTTGCAGTTCCTTACAGCAAGAGCTGGAGCCCACAGTGACAAGGGCAGCAGGTGGCAGGAGCAAAGGCGGTTCAGAGCTCACATCCTGAACCACAGGCAGGGAGCAGCGTGAACCGGAAGAGGCTGGAGCATTTCCTCTCTCAAAGCTCACCCAGAGTCACTCGCTTCCTCCAGCACGGCTGTACCACCTAACCCTCTGCAAACTGCTCACCAGCTGGGATCAAGCATTCAAATGCCCGAAGTGCTGAGGACGGTTCTCATTCAGACCGTCAAACCTTGGGCATCGCCATGGCTAGAGGGCTGGCTCGCCACGCACGAAACCCTGGCACAGCACTCCCTGTGCTGGGACGCACCTCTGCTGCACAGAAGGAAAACGGCTTCCCATCCGGTCTGCCCTCTGCTGCACGCTGGGGATCTTGAAAACACGGACCACGCCCACCTCCAGGCATGAAATCTGCATTGGACTTCTCCACCGTCAGATCAATCTGTGAGCCTTGATGTAGACCCAAGGCCTTCAGCTGTTCTTCCTCCTGCGTGTAGTGATTGGTTCAGGGTCAGGCACCCAACGCAGACTGAGCCTAACATGTGTCCAGTGTGGACTCTGCAATGAGACTGTCTCAAAACACAAAGCCAAATGCAGTATAGATGAAAACATAAAATAACCTAAGCCACGAGGCAAAGTGTTAATTGTTAATATTAGAAAGACCTCTCTCCCAGAGATGAGAAAATTGTAAGTTGAAATCTTAGAGATTTTACTTAACGGCAGCACAGGGCATTACAATTACATCCCAACAGCACCTGTCCTCAGATTGCTCAGAGGCTTGTTATTAGAGGCTTAATAAGGTGCAGAAGGCTGTGCTTGGAGCTAAGGCTGCAGCTCACCGGCAGAGCCCAGCACACAGGTTTCCACCCCAGAGACACGTAAAATCAAGGTGCTGCGGTACAGGTACAGGCTTCAAATCATCAAACCTGGGAATCTGGGAGACTAGAAATTCAAGGTCAAACTAAGCTATTTAGTGAGTCTGAGGCTATATGAGAAGTTATCATGTGTGCGTGAGTGCGTGTGTGCATGTACGGCTTCCTTTTTTCTTTATTGTAAACTATACTGAACATGGGGGCTGTTCTGCTCAGGCAGAACACAGGCAGTATACTGAACTGCTCAGGAGTTAAGAGGAGAGGACACAAGTTCAGTTCCCAGCATCCAATTACAACCATCTGTAATTCCGGCTCTGAGGAATCTGAGGTCCTCTTCCGGCCTCTTCGGGTACCTGCACGTGCTGAGTGCACAAACCTGTACTCAGACACAGACACATGTACATAAAAGAAATAATAAAATAAATCTTTTTTTCATTTTAAATATATATGTTGGACACAAAATTCGCCATTTTTGATTATTAGTATACAACCCAATGGCGTCAGTAACGGTCACATTGTGTGTGACCTTCATCATCAGCCATCTCCAGAATTCTTCATTACATTCAACTGAAACTACATAGCCAGTAAGTAATAATTTCCCCCAAGCTCTGAGGAAACTTGGTTTTGCTTTCTGTCTCGGAATCTACCTGTTCCATGCATCTCACGTAAGAGGACTCACGGGATGTCTTTTTGTGACCATTTGGTTTAGCATAATGTTGCGGAGTTTTATCAATATACCAAAATTTCATGCCTTCAGAGTGCCTCGTAATATTCCATTACTAGTGTACATTTTTACCTCACAGATCCATTTATCTGTGGATGAATTTGGGTGGTCTCCACCTTTTAGTTACTGGAAACAATGCTGCTCTTAAATGTGCCTGTTTTTTGCTTTGCTTTCTTTCTTTTTAAAACACATGAGTATACACATAGATTATTAGAACAATGCTCTTTCCATCTTTAGGTTGTTTGAGAAGTGGTCATACGTGGCTGCCACGTTCCATACTCCCACTAGCAACCTGAAGGGTTCTGGTTCTTCCGCATGCCTCCCAGTATGTTCTTTTCCATTGATGTTTTTAGTGACCGTCCTTATAGATATGCAGGGACATCCACTCTGGCTTTCATTTTCATTTCCCCAGGACCTCACATCAGCTTCTAACTAAGATTGCACAGCAGTTAAAGAGAGCGAGATTGGCCTCTGCAGGAAGTTCAGAAAAGACCTGTTATTCCCCAGCCTTAAGACTAACATCTGCATCACATTCCTAAATCAGGCACATTTCCGCACACAGTCGTTAGTTAATAAGGTTAAAGCTGAGGAGAGTCCCCAGGTTTAAATGAAGACAAAAGAGGGTGGATACCATGGCCTGGTATGAGCAGAATTCGAATTCAGGATGAGGATCTTGAGCAGGCATACCTAGTGGATGAGCAAACCGGAGACAATAGAAACCTGTGCTCCCTAATCTGACCTGAGCTGCCTATCTAAACTTTAAATTCCGTGGTAAGGAGTAACAGACGTCTGAGGCACGTAAGTCTCTAGCTCTGAAAATCAGGCAAGATTTCGGAGCGGAGCAGACACAATGGATACTGGGAGCCTCCCCAGTGCTGGAGCGAGGAGCTGATAGTGGGGCGATGCTGGAGGGACGCGGTGCCTGCAGCGACTGAGCGTCCCGGGCGTGGGGCCAGAGCTCTCACCTCCCAGGACACCAACTGTGTGGCCTGGCCAAGCCTCGTCCCCTCCTCCATAAAATGGGCACACATTTTATTGACTGCACACCTACTATGTGCCAGGCACTAGGTGGCTTCTGGATAGTATAGGTGCCGTCTTTATGGTGGGTTAAAACTGGAAAGGGGATCCAGAAATCTACACCTGTATAAGTTAATTAAAACTTTCAGACTAGGGACGGGGCTCAGTTAGTATGCATCAGCACGCATGAAGCCCTGGCTTCGAAACCCTGGTGTGTGCCTGCAATCCCAGCACCCAGGACATGAAGACAGGAGGACCAGATGCTCAGGATCATCCTCAGCTATGTAGCAATTTCAAGGCCAGCTTGGGATACATGAAATCCCGTCTCAGAATCAATAAATAACAAGCTAGGGAGATGACTCGTTGCTCACAGTGAAAATGAAAAGATCCGAGTTCAGGTCCCCAGATCCCATGTAAACGCTGGGCATGACCATGCATGCCTATGACACCTAAAATAAGGGAGAGAGTGATGGAGGAAATGCAACATGTATATACACAGTGAGTAAGTAAACAAATAAATAAAAGGAGGCTTTCCAGACGTGTTCAAGAGAGGGTAAAGGAGAGAGTGAGCAGAGAGGAGACTGACACAAGGGAAGGCCTTTCTGAGGAGGTTCCACGAAGGTTCTAAGGATTCCTAGGAGCCAGGGAAGAGAGGGGCTTCCCACCAAAAACCAACAGAGGTGCCTGAGTGAAGGGTTGGACAAGCCAGGGAGAGAGAGGATCCAGGACAGGAGGTCAGCTACCCGTCACTGCCACTGACATAGACTACAGTGTGGCTGTGCCTGGAACAGGGTGCAGGCCCAGAGAGGTGTCAGGACCACGTGGGCTAGAAAAGCAGGGCCGCTGTGGTCAGAGAAGATATCCAAAAGCCAGCAGGGGCAAGGAGATTGCCCCTCTCAGGGAGGGAGGACCAAACCAAGTAAGCTAAACACCAGCTCAGCTCCTCACCCGTGACTGGGCGATCAGGCACTCCTTGGTGGCTCTGGAGCTGCCTTGAGAGTTCTAACACTTGATTCCATAGCTAAGGGCTGAGAGTCTGTGTCCCGCGTCTCAGGTGCAGGTGAGGGTCCAGGAAAAGGCTTTCCTTTTTTGTTCTTGGTTTGTTGGTTTGTTTTTTTTTTTTCAAGACAGGGTTTTTCTGTGTAGCCTTGGCTGTTTTGGAACTCAATCTGTAGACCAGGCTGGCCTTGAACTCACAGCAATCCACCTGCCTCTAAATCCCAAGGGCTGGGATTATAGGTGTTTGCCACCACAAACACCTATAAGCAAAGCTGGCTTTGCTTTCTTCGTGTGTGTGTGTGTGTGTGTGTGTGTGTGTGTGTGTGTGTGTCTGTACCTGCACATGTGCTCCGAGGTCAGAGGACAACCAACAATATTCAGAAGTCCACTCTCTCCTTCAACCATATGGGTCCCAAAGAACTAACTTCAGGTCAGCAGCCAACACCCTCACCAGCTAAATCATCTCTCTGTCCCCAGCTTTGGGGTTCCTACCCTTCCAGAGGGCCAAGCTATGGGATTTCTGCATGTGAAATCCCAGCAGGGTGTGGCTGAAGAGGGCCCACCTTGCCCTTCACCCCACCAGAACGGCAGAGGAATCGGGGTGATTGGTGGCCGGTCAGAAAGTAAAGAAGGCCAAAGGTCACTGGAGCCTGAGACTTATCTGTGGTGGCTGGGATTAAACTTTTTGACAGCTGCCATCTGTGTGAATGTTGCCTCTTGCCAGACTCTGTCCTTTCCTCTCACACCATGAGTGGAGTGACAGGCCTGGGGAGGGGTTGGAGAGATGGGACAAGAAAGCACCTACAGGGGAGCCTGTTCCCACAGCAAGGAGCCAGGGCAGTAGACACCTTGTCCACGAGGCGTCCCGGCAACCCCTACTCCCAGGAGAAGGCCTCAAATCCTGGACCGCAGAAGCGGAGGGCTGCCATTAGGCTAAGCTGGGAAGGCTGGCCACTCCCAGCCCCTTCCCCTCAACACTGGTCCTATTGTTGATGTAGAACCTGGCTGTTCTCTACAGTGGCTGAAATTTGGCTCAGCTTCCAAGGCCTTTCCTGGTCAGATCAGGTGACCGATTCCGATTCCACGAAACGTTTGGAGAAAGAGAGATCACCTGCCACCGCTTCCCCCTCAGAGGCAGGTGAGCCTAAATCCACTTAACTGACCAGCCGCTGCCAGTTTACAAATAAAACACCGGCAAAGAAAGCTGCCTTTGTTCCTCGGAGGCGGCCTTCCTGGAGCTGAGTGCAGATTAGCAGTTTGTCCTTTGTGAGAGGCTTACCTCATTGTTTTAGTGTTTATTTATCAATTTGCATCTTCTAGCAGTTTCGACCCAGCTCCGGGGGCCCACTTCCCCGACAGCTCGCTGCTCATTTTATTTCCTCTCGCCAAGGACCTAAACAAAGCAAAATTCGGAGGACTGGACCTGAACCAGTGCAAATCGGCCCTCGCTTTCTTTCCGCACATGGTCAGGCTCTTTGGCCCTCCCTGAGCTGAGGAACAGAAGCGGAAGCCCTGTTCAGGTAGAAAAGATGGTTCCGCCAGATGAAAGGATCTTTTCATCTGAGATTTTTGGAGTTTTTTTTGTTTTCATTTGTTTGTTTTTGTTTTTTGGGACAGAGCAGAGAAATCGTGTGGCCTTGGCTGTCCGGGACTCGCTTTGTAGACCAGCCTGGCCTTGAACTCACAGAGACTCTCCTGTCTCTGGGATCAAAGGTGTGCCCAATGCTCACCTGAGATTTCTAATACAAAACAGCGCTCACACATCTGTTAAGTGGTCCCAGTTTGATGCCAGTCTGCCCTGAGCTGCTGGCCAGGTCTCCAGAAGCCTGAACCTGCCTTTAGACTTTGCATGGTTGTCTGACTCAGAGACGCAAAAATGACCATGTGATGGGCAGGGTTCTCCTCAGGAGCTATGCAGGGCTCATCACTTCCTCCCAAAAGAACATAATGACGTCTTAAGCACCTAACTGTACTAGCCCAACTCCTCACCTGGGGTAGTTCTGCCTGGGGGTATTTTGCGTGCCTTTACTTTTAAAAATAAAACAGGGGAGCCCCAGGGAGATGGTTCAGTACCATAGGTGTCCTTGCTCTGCAGATATGAAGACCTGAAATGGAATCTCCCAGGCACACCTAAAAAGCTGGACACGGCTTTGGGTATGCCTGACCTAGCACTGGAGAACCAAAGACAGACCCCACTGGCTCACCCACCAGCCAACTCCAGGCTCCGGAAGAGACCCTCTCTCAAGCAAGCAGCCTCATGCATTCTCACGGGACCACACATGCTCGCACACACACACAGGCACAAATAAAATGCCTTCTTCCCCACGACCACCCTCCAGGGCTTCTCTGTAGCCTTGGGTTTCCTGGAACTTGCTCTGTAGACCAAGCTGGACTTGAACTCAATGACCCACCTCTCTGTGTCCCTCCCTGTTCCCCCCACTCAGTGCTCAGACTGAAGGTGTGCACCACCATGCTTTGCTTTTTGAGACAGTGTCTCAGCCCAAGCTAGCCTGAAACTCTCTAAATACACGATGATGATCTTAAACCCCTGACTCACTACCATCATGCCAGGCCAGCAGAGCCAAAAAAGAACTTTTTAGGGCTTGCTTAGTTAGACCTAGGACTTAGCTTAGTGGTAGATCATTGCCTAGCAGACACAAAGCCCTGGGCTCAACCTGTAGTATGGTGAATTAACTAATTAACAAAAATAATATGAAAATTAAAAACCTTGGGCATTGGCTATAGATTGCCTACTGTGAACAAGCCCCCACCCCCACCCCCAGTCTGATTTCCAGCACTTCCAAACAAAACAAAAATAAATCTGCAGGCTGGGCATGGTTGTGCGTGCTTCCCAGCACTCAAGAGCTGCAGGCAGGTAATCTCTGAGTTCGCGGCCAGCCTGGTCTACAGAGCAAGTTCCAGGACTGCACAGAGAAACCCCGTCTCTATGAATGAACGAGTGAATAAATATCAAATTACGAGCCAGTTCCCAGCCGTGTGGCGGTTGGCATGCAGCTGCAGCCCCGGCACTGGAGGCAGAGGCAGGAGGATTAGGGACTTACCATCATCTCTGAAGTGAGTTCCGGACAGGGCCACATGAGCCCCATCATATCAGGAAATGAGTAAGTGAACGACCTCAAACCCTCCCTGAAGCTCGTTAGTTGTAATAAGTAGATCAGTATGGTAGAGGTACCGACCAGGATGGTATGGACAAAGGAAGTGAAGGGCAGAAGATGACTCTGGTGCCTTTTCCTCAATCTTGCTGTGAACCCCAAACTGTGTGTGTGTGTGTATGTGAGTGTGTCTGTCTGTCTTGTCTGATGTGAACTCATATTCCATGTGTTATTCCTAAACAGTTTGCCTGTCTGTCTCTCCAGATCAGTTTAGCATTTGCTGGTACTTGGTTCCCTCAGCATACTGTCACCAAAGTAGTATTTTTCTTTTTGCATTAAAAAGCCGGCATGATAGACTCCTGGACCATCTGGGCAGTATCAGTTTAAACCCCAAAGCCCCCTAAAGGCTCTATAATTGTGGATTTCCATCAGCTACAATTCCAGCCAGATCTCAGGTCAAGTTCCCTTGTCTTACTTAGCCAAAGAGTTAATGCGTCCTCCTCTTCCTCCTCCTCCCTTTAATCAATTCAGAGAGGAATTGGGGTATCTCAGATCTACCTAGTATTAGTGTTCCCCATTCCTTTAGGCCTCAGAAGTCATGCTTTCAGGGAGAGCGCTTGGTCCTCTGTGCCAAGCAGCTTGGCTTCAGAGCAAATGCATTTGCCTGCTTTTGTTGTGGTGCTGGCTGGCTTTCTTTTGCTGTTTGAGGGGCATGATGGTGCATGCCTTTAAGTCCAGCGCTCAGGAGGCAGAGGCAGGAAGATCTCTGAGTTTGAGGCCAGCCTGGTCTACAGAGTGAGTTCCAGGATAGCCAGGACTACCCAGAGAAACCCAAAATATCAGAAACCAAACCTATCTTTTGTTTGTTTGGATTTGGTTTGTGAGACTGAGTCTCACAATGAGGCCCTGGTGGGCCTGGAACTTGATATACAGACCAGGCTAACTTCAAACTCACAAAGATCCTCCTGCCTCTACCTCCCAGCGTTGACACTAAAAGTGTGCATGCACCACTGTGCTGGGCTTTGCATTTCTATGAGCTGGGTCAGGGCCAGGGCTGTAGCTCTGTGCTGACATGCTTACCTGGTCAGCTCAAAGCTCAGGTTCTATATTTCAGCTATTGGGTCCAAAAAAATCACTGAAGAAAGACCCCAGACTCAAGTAGTTACGCAAAAGCAAGGAGCGTTTATTCTGCAGAAATTTACCACCACGAAGTGAGCACGCAAGTTCAACTCAAAGTCAGTTAGGGAGATTTCCAGGAGTGAGGTAACCTTTCATTTGATCGGTTGACTCAGGTATGGGGGATTTAGGATTGGCTAAACATTTAGGAACTTTCCAGAGTTGCTAAGGACTTTTCCTCAGGTTTCCTGAATCATTGCACTCAAGCATACGTGTTAACCTTTGAGCTGATTGGCTGCCTGCAAGCTTCTAGATTTCCAGAAACTGTCTATGTCCCGAGAATGGAGTCACATTGGCCAAATAGACTGGGGCCTTTTGGGGCTTCTTAGACCTGTCACAGCACCAGACTCCTGGCATGGTGGCCCATGCCTGTAACCCCAGCACTCAAGAGATAGAGAATGAAACTGTAAAACCACACACACATGCAGAAAAAGAGAAAAACCGTGACTTGGTCTGCTTTAGAAAGAGGAAAAGGGGGCGTATGAGCCACACCTATGACCCCAGCACTCATGAGCAGGAAGATGAAGGGAACAAGGCAAACCTTGGCTAGGAAGTTTCGAGGCCACTCTGGGATACCTAAGTAAATAGACAAATACATGAAATGCTTCTGTTCTAGCTGTAAAGGTTTGGCTGTAAAGGTTGCTGTAGGCTGGACCCGAACCGAAAGCGCTCACGCTGCAGGGGGAAAAAAATGGCTGGTACCAGATCGATTTTATTGTTACTTGAATGGTTCAAAGGAAATCAGAAGTTTGATTTAATGTATGAAATGAATCGGGGACACATACCAAGACAAAAACCTTGGGCCTAAAGGACACCTTAAAAAGAGATAGGGAAACAGTGGGGCTCTCTACAAAGCCACTGAAAGTTTGCTGGGGGAGATGAGGCCGCTTCCCTCGCATGACGTTACTTCAGGAGGGTGTCACAGGCTAGGTAGGGGGTGATAGGACAGTGATCACAGCCAAGAGCCTCAGAATGGACCTTGCTGCCACACAGCCCAGCTAAAAGAGAGTGGGACAACAGGAAGTAATCAAGGTGCGAACCTGCGTTCTTAGAAGGAGCTTTCATCACGCAGGTCCAGAAAGTGGAAGCGTAGACGGTGCTGGGGTACGAGGAAGCTGCCAGGCCTCGGAACATCCTGTAGCAGCTCCCTAATGCCTATTCTTTCTGTTTCCCTTGGAGTTACAAAGGTCAGTTTCTTCATGAGCCGCCTTGAGATCCCACAGAGCGCAAGTGGCTTGAGGAAGCCAAGCCCGTCGGAAACTTTCGAAAGACTTCATCCCAGCGCTGTCCGCCCTGGTCTTACTAGATCCTGCTGCACTGGGAACATCGACAGTTCCGGAGTCAAAGAAGCCGGATTTAGCCACAGTCGCCCGGTCTTCTTTTCTGCTCTTCCCTGCCGATGCTATAGGAGGCTTTGAGTGGGCACGGGAGGAGGAGGAGAGCAACATAAGCTGCTTTGATGGAGTGGAGTGGTGCTGATGGGCGAGTCCAGGCAGTGAAACTCTGCTGGGAGTTTGGCCTCTGAACATTTTTGTCTCATGGAGGTGCAAAAGATCTGGTGCTTGTTCCCCTTCCCACTCTAACCCAAACTTACCCCTTCTCCTCCTCCTCTTCTCCTCACCGTCTTCTGTTTGTTTGTTTCAAGACATTGTTTCTCTGTGTAGCCTTGGCTGTCCTGGACTCACTTTGTAGACCAGGCTGGCCTCAAAGTCACAAAGAACCGCCTGCCTCTGCCTTTCCAAGTGCTGGGATTACAGACCTATGCCAGCAAACCCGGTTTAAACCTTTCTTCTTAATCCAGGCTCAGAGTCCGTCCGCATTCCAGGAATGTTTCTTGAATGTGGCAGATTTACTGCTGGATGAGGTTTTCTGACCTGGTGGGTCCTCAGAGAGAACAGGGTCCTCCCTGTAGCCTCTTTCTGGTTTCCCTTTGCTTGCCCTTGGTGTCCTTGGTCTCTGGCTCTGATCTGGGTTCTTCCTGGTCTTGTGCAGCGGCTCCTTCTTCTCAGGCGTTGGCGTCCCGGTGATGAAAACCTCAGGCTCCTAGAGCGCACAGAGGCAGTGTTTTACCTCCCTGTCCGCAGATGATGATGGCAGTGAAGTCAAGTACAAGGAGAGGAGCCCAGCCCCCTCCTGCAGCGGTTCCCACACCACACCCAGCCGCTGTTCATCCCACCCTCCTATCCCTACAGAACACCGTCTTCCATAGGGGCATGCTACACCATCCAATAGCTCACTAAGTTGTAAGTGAAAATTATGTGGGTATCGTTTTTTCTACAGTTTTGGGAGGTTAGCTGAGGATCACACTTCCTGTCTCAGGTGGGTCTTCTCCTCCGTTAGCGACTGGCTCCCCCAGACCCTTAGGTTCCCCTGCTAGTGGGCTTCCTTTCCCTCTTTTGTGGCCTGGTCAGTGCTGAAGACTCCAGGGCACAGACCTCACTGTTCAGAGTGCAATTCAACATTCAGTTACAATGTGATCAGCCTACAGCTACCTGAGCCTGACGGATTTAGCAAATTCCCAGAATAACAGATTGTAGATCAAGCAGCCCTTTTTCTGGTTGACGAGTGTGACTACATGAATTGTGAGAAATCTAGACTCAATGAACAAAATATAAAACAGCAATGCACTCTTTTATGTTCGCTTCACATTTTCTGGAACTTTTCTCAGCTAAGATGAAAACAGACGAGGTCCAATAACCCAAACTCTAAATTTTTAATTTCACCATTAATCTTCTTTCTTTAATCAAGTATTATCTTTATGATTTGTATCTGGGTTGAGTTGTAGAATTTTCCAGAATGAGTCTGGATTCGGTTCTACAAGATAAACTACTTCCAGTATCAATTCTCTCTCTATAGAAAACAGAACCATGGTTTCTCTGTGGGAACACACAAGAGCCCTCCCTGTCCCCCGAGCACAGACAGACAGCAAAAGGGCAGAACCCCGCCCCTACCTCCACCCCAGTTTAATAACATGGCGGTGGTGGAGGGGGGAACAGGCCAAGATGCAGGGTTTCCTGGAGACCCAAGGCCTTGCTGAGGCAGCCTGCAAACACTCCCTGTTCCTGCTTCCAAGGCTGTCATGCTTTCCCAGCTCCAAGCTGACCCTGCTGCACACACTAATTTCTTTTTCCTGCATCCAGCCTGTCGTAATACTCCAGGGTCAGTACCCTTGCTATTTCCAAGCCAGCCTTTCCTCTCTGCGTTGCCCAGGGATCCTCTTGAGAAAGTGACTCCTTTGGCTGGTTTCAAATCAGCTGACTCAATGGAACTCTGTGTGTGTGTCACGGCTATGGTATGCATAAGGAAGTCAGAGGAGACGAGTCTCTCTACAATGTGGCCTCATGAATCCACTCAGGTCCTCTCCTCCGTGGCCCCTGTACCTAGACTTTTACTACTTGTGGATTCTTTTTTCCCCACCCTTGTCCATCCCTTTTCTTCTACCCTTTCAACCCAACAGTAGATAAGAGAGAAAAAAAATGATGAAGAGGAAAGAAAAGAGACCCCTGAATAAAGTCAGGGGTTGGAAAGGGGGCATCATTGTCGTTAGACTACTTCCTGCAACTAGGGGTGCCAATTTCCTTGGGGCAAGTTTGGTCTTCCACCATCAGGATACCTAATTTCTTCTTGTTTCTTCTTTGCATACAACTACTTAACAAACCACGACCAACAACAACCAACAACTCACCCAACAACTCTCAGGGCCTAGCATTTATATACCCTATGACAAGTCCCCCGAATTCAAAATGTCACACAAGAGCAGAAACTGTCTGCAGCTGGCAAAATCATGTCCCCGTCAGAGCATGAGGCAAAGTATAGTCAACCGCTACGAAGCAGCCTCATATTCCACACCTGGGATTAAAACATACATATTCTCATATTTCCATGGTTTTTTTAAAAATCAATATTCCAAAATTTTCACTACAGGCCCCCTGGCCCCACACCAGCTGCTAGAGTATGGCTTTTTTCATCTATTATAAAGCATTTAAGATCCATTCATATTCATGTGGGTGTCAGAAGTTCATCTTTTTTATCGCTAGGTGAGTTCCTCAGAATGGATAGGCTGCAGTTTGGATAACCATTGACCAGCTTTACAGACATCTGAATCATTGCCAGCCTGGGAAAATCATGAGCACGCTATCGTAAACGTACTTACACAGATTTTTCTCTGAATGTAAGTCTTTATTTCCCACGGATGACCTTTTAGATGAGCGATGGCTGGGTTGTCTGTTAAATGAAAGTTTTACTTTATAAGAAACTTCCGTGAATGAAATCTCTAATTTCACACATCCTCACCATAAAGTACCACTATCTGGTTGTTCTGTTTGCTGATCTTAGCCCTCTGTGAGGTGTGCCATCTCAGAGCACACAGTCAGAGCTTTCCTTGTCCTCTGTGAGGTGTGTGTCATCTCAGAGCACACAGTCAGAGCTTTCCTTTCAGACCTCTCCTTTCACAGAACTCTCCAGAGAGGAAGAGTCTAGAAGCTGATATTGCCCATTGGACTCAGTGTGCTAGAACAGTAAGGTACATTTAGATAACCTGTTGCTGTCTTAGTTTAGGCTCCTTGAGAGAATGCTCTCAGCACTGACTTTTCTCTGCCCACTTACTGTTGGTAGCCCAGGTTCACTGTCAGGAGCACTCAGCAGAGGCAGAAACTACTGAGTGTAGAGACTGGGACAATAAATGCATTTGTCTTTGTTTCTTCGCAGACAGTTATTACTGTGTAGCTGCAACCAGCCTGTAACTCACTATGTAGACCAGGCTGGCCTCCAACTTTCAGAGACCGGCCTGTGTCTGCCTCCTAAGCGCTGGGATTAAAAGTGAGCAGCTCAACTCTCAGCTTAATACATGTTTTTCTAAAGAGTAAATACAACTGTGTCGTGCCTGTGTGGCAAATCAATACTGTGCTGACTACTTGCCAGTTATTATCCTAGACAACGGTAGGGAGGAATCTGTTAGCAAAGCTAAAAACAATCACATGACCCAGGCACACCATTTCTGGGTACATAGCCTGCATTCCTGTGAATAGCCTGTACTCTGAATTATATCCTGGATTTTATATAAATAGATAAAATAGTTCTCTCTATGTGTCTCTCTGTCTCCCTCACCCAGGGTGTGTGTGTATGTGTACTTGTGCATGAACATGCAGTACAAAAGCAGAAAAGAGATTAAGGAAGGAAAAGGGGAGGAAGGGGGAAGGAGAGAGGAAAAGGGGGAAGATACAATGATGAATAAGGTCAGACTATATGGTCTACTTTAAATCATCTTTATGAAAAGCAACACCACATACAATTTACATCATGAACGAAAAAGAACTATCCAAGCATTTCCATGTCAACCACAACCAAACCTATTGCTATCTTGCTAATTAAAGAACTGTACCCTTAAATTATCTTCAGCTATCATACCTCCTCTATCATTTAAGGCCACTTCCAAAATCCCTTCTAAAAAAAACTTCAACACACACACACACACTTATTTTGGCAGTAACTTTTACTTTAAAGGTTTTTTTTTAATATTCTTTTTTCTTTATTTTTTATTTATTTTTCTATACATGAGTTCTATATCTGCATGCACACCAGCATTCCAGAAGACGGCATCAGATCACATTATAGATGGTTGTGAGCCACCATGTGGATGCTGGAAATTGAACTCAGGACCTCTGGAAGAGCAGACAATGCTCTTGACCACTGAGCCATCTCTCCATCCCCTACTATAAAGTTTTTTTAAAAAATAAAATAAAGGGAGGGAGTGGGAGGGTAGGAGGGTAGGAGAGAGGGGGCTACGCCTGGGATTCAAAGTACCTAACCTGTGATTGAGATAAAAATAAATAAAATTTTAAAAAAAGTCCTTGTTAGAGGAGGTAAGCACTATACCACTAACAATGTAACCTTCTAGGAAGTGCCACAAAGGTAAAAATAAAATAAAATAAAATAAATAAATAAAATAAAATAAAAGTGGAGAGCCATTGAGAAAGACAACTAAATCAACTTCTGCCTCCAGGCCTCTGCCAATGTGCATACATGCATCTTCTGTGCATCCATGCACACACATGGTGCACACACACACACACACACACACACACACACATATATATATATATAACCCTCATTCATTGCCAAGAAATCCAAATAAATATAAAGAGTTAGACCTGGGTCCCTCATCTCCAAAGCCACTGAGATCAACAACTAAACCTGTTTAGTGTCAGGACAGCACAAACCTGGTGTGGGATTTAGGCCCTTCAAAGGTAAAGCAGGAAGATCCAAAAGTTCTGCTGATAAAATCATGCCTGGGTTCACAATGCAAATCTCTCTTTCTCTTTTTCTTCAGCCCCCAAGGGCTAGACTATCTAAGGGTTTTCCAGGAAAGTGAAACAGATGGACCAAGAATTCTGAGTGGGGCTGGAGAGATGGTTTGGAAGTTAAGAGCACTGGCTGCTCTTCCAGAGGTCCTGAGTTCAATTCCCAGCAACCACATAGTGGCTCACAGCCATCTATAAAAGGATCTGATGCCCTCTTCTGGTGTGTAGGTGTACATGCAGACAGAGCACTCCTACATTTAAAGAAATACATAAGTAAATAAAAATTGAAATAAAGAACAATATTTAGAAAATAATAAGAAACATAGCATATGAAAAAACCCTCAGTAGGAAGAAACCCTTGGTAGGGAGCAGAGAATGAAGCTACATTAAAGACATCTAAAAGAGGAATTGAAGAGCAGAAAACATGTCAATATCTAATGAGTGCCAATTTAAGAGAAAAATTATCAGAAGAGGGGCGTGAAAAGAAGACAACATTCAAAAATATATATGTCTAACAATACAATGTCAGGATAAACACAGCAATAACTGACCAGGCACTGAAGACATGTAAAGTAATGACTATAGTTGGAAAATTTCTGAAATCAGTAGATGAAACACAAGAGAAAATAAGAAGTGAAATCAGAACAATGCACATTTATCATCTAAATTATTGAAAATCTAGCAGGGCGTGGTAGTGCACCCCTTTAATCCCAGCAGAGGCAGGCAGATTGCTGTGAGTTCAAAGCCAGCCTGGTCTTCAAAGCGAGTAGAGGACAGCCAAAGCTACACAGAGAAACTCTGTCTCAAAACACCAAAGGAAAAAGAAAAAAGAAAATATACCGAACTCTATGTTCATCAAACACCGGAACATTCTTTTCGAGACTAGGTGAGACATTCACAAAGAGCATTTTCTCTGACAATGAACTTCAAAAAATTCTGACTCCAATCATGAAGTAATATATTCAGCAACTAAAAATAAAAGTAGTTATTTTAAGATATCTGAAAGTACATAATACGAGATTGGAAAATTAAATTAACATTTTAAAAGAAGTCCATTTAGGGAAGGGAAGATGGATCACTAGGTAAAGGCACTTGCTGCTAAGCCTGAATCCCTGGAGACCACATTTGGGAGGGAAAGACGAGAGCCTGGACTCTGACTCCTGCACAGGCATCATGGAAGAGGAAAACCAAGTCTCAAAGTCTCTGTAGCTGCACATCTGCCTCCGGCCAGCCACATCCACAGTCACCCAGCACAGCACACACAGTAATGATAGTAATGAGAAAATGTTTTACAAAGAAAACTGACACATAGTTAAGATGAACTGTTACATAGCAAATTGTGTATCATTTAAGAAATGTTAGAAAAAAAATCATAGGTGTTTTGTTTTCGGTTTTTTGTTTGTTTGTTTTTGTTTGTTTGTTTGTTTTACCGAGACAGGGTTTCTCTGTGTAGCCTTGGCTGCCCTAACTCCCTTTGTAGACCAGGCTAGCCTCAAACTTAAGGAGCTACGCCTGCCTCTGCCTCCCCGAGTGCTGGGCTTACAGGCATGTGCCACGGCACCCGGCTGAAATTTTGTACTCTCAAGCAAATTCATTAGGAAGGTTTGGTTTTTAAGTAACAAGTGAAAATAATTCAACCAAAACAAACAAACGAAAAACTAGGGAAAGATAACAGTAAAGTTTTAAAAAGCAAACAAGTAATAAAGCACTCCAAAGGGGCGGGAGGAAATGAGTGAAGTAGAGGCCAAGAGTAAGAGAACCTTACAGAAACTGGAGGGAACTCTTTTCTCTTTTTTCGAGGTCTGTTCATTTATTTGTTCCTCTTGAAGGCCTGGACTCAGACTCGGAAGCGGAAGCTCCCAGCGAGGACAGCCAACGGCTGTCCACCTCTTCCCTGAGCTTTCTTCGGCTTCCTTCATTCTCTTGACCAAAAGTTTGTCCTTCCCCTGTCTTCTTCTGGTCTCCGTGCACGGTGCCTTCGGAGCTTGCGTGTCAGGACCTGTGGAGTGACAGTGGCTGAGCCCTGGGGCCTTTGCTCCTGGCGCCTTCTCTTCTCTGTTTGAGGGCGCTCCTGCTGGTGGACAGCATCCTCTTCGGAGAGCCCGGACAGCTTTCAGATTCTGTGAGCTCTCTGGGGCACTGTCAGTCCAGGGATCCCCATCTCTCCCCTCCTGCAGTCGCCGAGGTGAGAGCACTCAGATTGG
>CM053764.1:29245838-29279495 GCA_028658305.1 Pachyuromys duprasi
AGTGACAGTGGCTGAGCCCTGGGGCCTTTGCTCCTGGCGCCTTCTCTTCTCTGTTTGAGGGCGCTCCTGCTGGTGGACAGCATCCTCTTCGGAGAGCCCGGACAGCTTTCAGATTCTGTGAGCTCTCTGGGGCACTGTCAGTCCAGGGATCCCCATCTCTCCCCTCCTGCAGTCGCCGAGGTGAGAGCACTCAGATTGGTACCCACAAGGCACCCGTGAGCAGACGTCCTCTCCGCGCTTTTCTTTGGCTGTACCAAGAACGTCCCTGACTCAACACCAGTCACGCTCCACCGCGCCAGGACTTCCGCCTCGTGAGGAACTCTTGCTTGGTTCCTGCTTCAGCCCTCCCATTCTTGACAGAGCAGCAGCTGCTGCTTCTGTGCCCACGCGCTGCTCAGAGTCAGGACGGAGTCTGTGTTCATCACCCCTTTCAGAGTTTCTTTCTGACAGCTGGGACGGAGACAGCTTCATCTTGACATAACTCCAACTAGGGGTATTTTCTTTTAAGACTTGCATGTTTCCTGCATGATTGATGAAGGAAAAGGGGGGAAATACTCAGCGAATAAAATATAGATCTCAGAGTAATGAAAATATAGATCTCATAGATTAGAATAGAGTCATTAATGGATATACCCTAGTACACTTAAAAAATGAAATGGATTTTTCTTTCTAGAAAAAAACAGAAAATTGGTACAAAATTTGAAATTTTGAATAAGCCAACAAACGTTAGATTTAAAGATAATCATCAAAACTCTGACTAAAGAGACTTGGCGTTCATTGGTTTACCCACGAAGTTTACCAGATTTTTAAAAAATAGTTATTTTCATAGTTAATTCTTATAGTTTTCCCAGATAATAGAAAGAGGAGCTCCACACTAATCTTAGCTCTGAGGGCTGAGCGGGACCATTATGCTTCCAAGGCCAACTTGACTAGGGAGAGCTTGAAAAACAGAATCACAGAGAAAGAGCTCCAGTTCATTTTATGAGACCTGTGTAATCTTGATTCTGATATCAGATAAGAACACGATAAGAAAAGAAAATTATAGGCCACTTTCATTCATGAATGTAGACATAAAAATCTCAAAACAATAACTGAATCCTGATCAAATAAGATTAATCTCAGAAAGCAAGGCTGGTTCAATATGTAATCATCAGACCAATCAATTCAATTCACTACTAGACAACAGGATTGCATCACCTGAAAACACCCTTTCCTGAAATTCCTAGCAAACAATAGAAGGGAAATGCCTTAACTTTGCAAAGTTTATACACCAGAACCTTTAAAACCATTACTTTTTGAGAAGCAGCTTTAAGCTGGGTGTGGTGGCTCAGGCCTGTGTGCCCTGAGGAGGCAAAGGCGAGAGGATTAAGTATCTGGGGCTGGTCTGAGCTATGTAGCTAGTCCAGGCTAGCATCCGACACCCACAGGTAGGAGAGAATTGACTCTACAAAGTTGTCCTCTGACCTTCACAGGCACACTGTAATGCATGTGCCCCCCCCACACACACACATCATGCATACGCGTACACGGTAACAAAAAAGAAGGAAAGATATAAACAGTTGTGTTACTTGCAGATGGCATAATCATCTATGTAGAAAAAGCAGCACAATCAAGCGAACCACTGAAAGAGAAAAACCAGGAAACTACTCAGTAAAGTGACAGAATAAAGGAACAACTTATGTAATTAATCCAGTTTTCTGGAGGAATAAAGAAATAGGTCCCTGAGCCAAGTCTTAATGTATGTTTTCATAAGTCCCACCAACATGAACGGCTTTGACCTTCACTAACAGGTGGAGAAGGAGGACTGGCAGAGAGGAGGAGGAGGGACGAAGAAGAAAAAGTGTGAAAAAGAATGGGAGGAGGAGAGGAGAAGGACAGGAAACGAGGGAGCAGAAGGAGGAGGAAGAAGAGAACTTCCATGGCCGCACGCTCTCAAGTGTCCAGTCTGACCACTCGGAAGAGAAAGTGTGCCCATCTCTCCTCCAAAGCAGCAGCCGTCATCCAGAAAACAGAAGACAGTCTTCACAAAGCCACAAAAACACGGAACGTCTCCAAAGCAGCTGACTGAATAAGTCATCAGATTCAAAGGATATCCAAAGCAAAGTTCAATAAGACTCTCTCCAATGAATGTGATGAGTGTGTTCTAAAATTTACATGCAAAGCAGAAACAGCAAATTGGGTTTATAAAGGACTGGGAAGGAACACTCACTCAGTGGCATGTATTGCAGTATGTGTAAAAACAAGAACAATAAAAATGCCATGGTAGTGTACTCACAAACTCACCACTGGGACCAAAAAAAAGGGCCCCAGAGTTTGACCTGTGCAAACAGAACCAAGACAGGGAGACTTTCTTAAAACAGATTTCCAAAAAAGACTAAACTCAATTTAATTACATTAAAATTAGCAATTTCTGTTCGTCAAAGGATTCATTTAGATAAACTTAAAAGAAAGAGAGATGGGAAACTATTTTGCAATGTGTAAAACCACCAAGAGATACTTACCTGAACTTGTGGGTAAAATGCTAGAAGTGAGGATGGGGTGAGTGAGGGGTGCATGAGGAAAGGGGAAAGGCCTAACACCCATGCTTCGCAGGACCGGCGTCAGCCTCTGCAGCTGAGCCTTATGTGGGAATCACCAAAGCCGAAGTTGCTTTTCCTTGCCACCAATTAATGGTGCAATGCTTTCCCCTCAAGTAACTTACAAAGCCACTATAGTTTTATGTGTACCTGTACCTGCATATATCCATGTGCGTGGCTGGTGCCCGCAAAGGCCAGCAGAGGGCAGCAGATCCCCAGGAATTGGAGGAACCGTGCAGGCGCTGAGCCCTGGAAGAGCTCTTACACAAGGAGTCATCTGTCCAGTCCCCAACGTTGTTTTGAAACAGGGTCTCGTGAACTTCTGGTCTTCCGGGTTTACGCATGTGTGTCAGCACACCTGGCTCATGTGGCTGCAATCCAAGACTTTGCACATGCCTAGCACCTGCGCTGCAGCCCCGGCCCCTCCCGTCACCTGGTTTGTAACTTTGCAAGTACATTCAGACTTACATGGAAAAATTTGCATTTGTTTGTTTGTTTGTTTGTTTGGTTGGTTGGTTGGTTGGTTGGTTGGTTGAAATATTCTTTTCATCTATAAAACGGAGTGAGGTAAGCTGAGTAAGGCATTCCTAAGCTTTGAAACTGAGAGTCTAACTCGTGTGGATTACTTTTTAATGTGACGCTTCAGTGAGCTTGGGTCTACAGGTGGTCTTCATCAAAAATGTTAGTGATATGGAACTGGAGCGATGGCTCAGTGATTAAGAGCATGTACTGCTCTCCCATAGGACCCAAGTTTGGTTCCTAGCAGCCATGTCCAGAGGGTCACAACCGCCTGGAACTCCAGTGGACTCCAGCTGACGCCCTCTGCTGGACTGCACAGGCACTTACACTCAAAGGCACACAGCACACAGAAGCAAGCGTAATTACTAAACCTTGATAAAAACAAATCTTTCTTTCATCCCAATTAATCATGCTGCTCATGCTGCTCTTAAACTCCTGACTGGTGGTCCTCAGCTCCTCAAGTAGTTGGGACTTCAGGCTGCCTGGCCACATGGTAATTTCATGTGGTGTAATCAGAAAACAAAACAGAATTTTCTTCCACATTGATACCCATTCTAACAGTTTTGATGCTAGTGTTTTCTTACTCCTTTCAGAAGACACAAGTCTTTTCTGAAGACAATGGCCAACATATTATCCTACAAATGGCTCTTCAGCACTTGCAGGATACGTCTGTAAGCTGTGGGAGGAAGTTAAAGGTGTACTGGGGACATAGTTTCTTAAATGAAAATAAAATATTATAATGTTTTTATTTATTTGTCTTCTGCTTTGAAACAAGTTCTCACTTAGCACAAGCCTTGAGTTTTTGTTTGTTTGTTTGTTTGTTTGTGTTTCTTTGAGACAGTGTTTCTCTGGCTGGCTTGGAACTCACTCTGCAGACTAGGCTGGCCTTAAACTCAGAGATCCACCTGCCTCTGCTTCCCGAGTGCTGGGATTAAAGCCTGGCCACAGCTTGAACTCTTTCTGTAGCTGAGAATGACTTTGAACTTCTGCTCCTCCTGCCTTCACCTCTCAAGTGCTAGGACTGCAAGCATGCTCTTCCATGCCCAGCATATGAGGTGTTGGAAGTCAAGCCCAGGACCTCATGAATTCTAGACAAACACTACCAACTGAGCTACAACCTCAGACCTAAATCTTAATTCACTGAAAAGCTTTTTTATAAATATTCATTGTGCATGTATGTGTGTATACATGCATGCATGTATGAGTTAGTGACCTACAGAGATCATTTTTTTCTCCTCTAACCAGCGCGCCATCTTGCTGGCCCAATATTAATGTGATTTAATGAATGCATTATGAAAAATACCTGCTCTTCCTCACTCTTCAAGGGCATAACTTGGAGGCTGTCTTCCCTGAGCACTTCTGGTCAGTTTGGGGCCCAGCTGCCCACAACGACAGCACCCTTCTCACAACATACCCCACTGGCCTTCCTCCTCTCTTCTCTATCCTTTTGGCACTGTCTCACCTGAGGTCTTGGAATCTCTGCCTGGTAAACTATTCGAACCTCCATCCCTAGTGTCTGAATCTGTGGAGAGCAGCTGGGCAGTGAGCGCATTTTATCCGAGGACCTCGAAGCACGCGGTAGTCATCTGTCCTTCCCGTGTGTGACGCTCTCTCCCCAGGGTCTGACCCCAAATGTTGCCCTCTGCAGCCCTCAGGCTGCCCTCCCTCCCCTCTATACCCTTCCACTTTCCACACTGGCACAGCTCACTTCTCTCAGCTGGGTGGAATGAAGAGCAGTTATCTACACTGAGCTGGACCCCATGTGGGGAAGAGGTGTGTGCACACAGCAAAAGAAGAAAGCCATTAAGTGCAACTAAGTGGTAGTAAATGAACAGGTAATTTGAGCTCCTAAAACTTAAATTTGGTGACCAAGGACATCAGAGACGGCCAGGATGTCTCACCATAGTGGAGGAGACTAGGCCGCTAGCGACACAGACCGGTTAACTGGCCAAGTAGGGTTGGAAAATAGCTGTCAAGTCACGGAGCCTTCTGACCTGAAAGTTGGGAGAAAACCTTGTAACACTACAGGTCTTCCTGCCCTGTGTTCTGGGACATAACGGGCCTATCAGGGCCCTGCATCATGGCCTGGTTGTCTTGGTGGCAGGTTTAGTTGTGTATACACAAATACAGTTTCATAATGGAAACACTGGCAGTTTTTTTTTTCCTAGTAGAAGAAACACAAAGAAACAGGGAATATATCAAGCACATTCAATTCAAAGACTTTTATTAAAATTAAAGGCGAAAGTAAACATGTTTTTGTTATAACGATTTAATAACATGAAAGGACACAAAATTAAAAACACACAATGGCTTATTGCTTCCTGTAAGCCACGGGCAGGGATGATGCTGAATTATTAGACAAGCAATTATGAAAACTCACGATGTTGAAGATAGAGTTGTGTTGCTAGAAAGGCCAAAGGCCTAGTGCGGGTCCTCGGAGCTGTTTGGGAGGACCGTCTAGTCCATGCTGTACCATAAGTGGACCTGATCACACACGTGGCTTGTCTGCATGCACCACGGTTGACCAAAAACAAAACAACACAAACAGTGTTTGTTCCAAAACTTTCTGTTTCTAACAAAATGAAAACAGACACTGTTGCATTTTCTCCCGCCAGGGAAGAGAGTTTCAGTGAGCACGTGAAGCACTAGGTGACGTCTTTATCAGCCCTCATAAACCTTGATTGAATACACAGTGATAAGACCTGTTTAAACTGTCCTCCTCCTGATAAGCCTCGGAGGCAGCGCCAGCCCTGGCAACAGCGGGGAGAGAGGGCTCTTCCAGCCTCGCAGCACGGCCCGTTAGACTGTGCAGGTGTGCGCTGGGGGTGAGGATGGGAACCTGGGGAGCCGGGTGGAGGCCCCCATCACGGCCGGCTGCCTCAGATCCCGGAGCAAGCGGGTCCTCGGTGCTGCGGCCTCACAGCAGCACAGGGCAGACAGAGGCCTGGCCCCTCCAGCCAGGCGGCTCTCAGCGGCCACACCCAGCCTTCAGAGCAGGGCTTCCAGCTCCAAACCCGTCCTCCCCTCCCCGTCTACAAGCCTTCATTAAAAAGGACACCTTTCAAGCCTTAGCCACGGTTTGAGGGTTTGGTTTTGTTTAGGGAACTTGTTTTCGTTGGGGGTGGGTTTTTTTTTTCTATTTTATTCATTATTTGAGAGTATCGGAGAGGATGAGCCGAGCGTGTGCGGTGGGCACGTGAGTAGGAATGAGTGTGAACCGCAGAGAGTCCAAGGACCCCGTCCTCTCCCTCCATCTCGGGTTTCAGGCATGGAGTGCAGGTCACCAAGTCCGTGGCTCTCTCTTAGGACTGTGTCATCTCGCCAGGCCTGGCTTTTGTTTTTGTGGGTTTTCGTCTGTTTGGTTGGTTTGGATTTTGGCTGCTCTTCTTTGGGCTTTTTGAGTCAGGGTCTTGCTATGTATCCCTGACGAGGCTGTGTAGCTCAAGCTGGTCTTGAACTTGCAGCAAGCCTGTCTGTGCCTCCTGTAAGCTGGAGTCATGCTTGGCTATTAAATGGTATTTTGAAAAGTAATTTTTTAAGATGACGTATTAACTGACTCGGCTGTAATAGCCATGAGAAACTATATGGATGTACATCAAAACACCCTGCCATAAACTTAAAATATATACAATATTTTAGAATTTCAATTAAGTCAAATGACTCCATGGAAAAGCACGGGCTGGAGAGATGGTTAAGTCAGAGGTTAAGAGCACTGTTTGCTCTTCCAGAGGGCCTCAGTTCATTTCCCAGCAACCACATGGTGGCCCACACCATCTATGAGATCTGGCGCCCTCTTCTGGCATGCAGGTGCACATGCAGATAGAACACTCATATACATGAAAAAAAAAATAAAGAGGGGGAAAAAGCATTCTTCATATTCCCCAAAGGTCCTTGTGCCCCCAATATTTTTAAATAAAATTTAATTTGTATGATGGGCTGTCAGGACTAGAAATACAGTATGTCATTTCCTACATCAATAAAATACAGGCTTTCACAATCACCTCTGACAAGCAGATGACAGTAAAATGTCCTCGCTCTTCCCTCCACCACTGGACACGCAGTGAATGCAGAGTCTGAGCCCGAGATGGCCTCCTGCACAGCACCACTCAAGCTTTGGCAGGACAGTCACGGAGGGGAATTCCGTCCTATGGGAAACACCTGGCCTCGGATGTGGAGGAGGGCTGTGTCCTCAGCGCTTTTGACCCAGAAGGCAAATAGCAAAGCAAGGTCACCTCTTGGAAAATGAGTCTTTGTTTCTTTTTCATTTCTTTTCCTTTCCTTTCCTTTCCTTTCTTTCTTTCCAGTTTCTTTCTTTCACGAGCCTGTGTGTATGTATACCACATGTGTACAGTTACTGGTGGCTGTGAGCCCCTGGTGGGGGTGCAGGAACGGAACCTAGGTCTTCTGGAGGAGCAGTAAGAAGTCTTAACCTGGACCCATCACTCCGGCCCTGCAGAATACTAATCTTCAGGATGGTGACCCCTTTTTTCAACTGTACATGGAAGAGGTTCTCTAGCTTACACATGCATGTGCCTCCTGACATGTACACACAATAAAGAGTTGTGAAAATGGCTTTTCTATGTATCTGTAGTTAGGACCGAGGTCGAGGCTCAGTGGGTAGAGAGCTTGTCTAGATGCATAAGGCGTGACTCCCAACACCTGGGATCATGCTCCACGGCAGCAGCTTCTCTTGGGCAAGCACATTGGAGGCGTATAGCATGTGGAATGGTTCCCACCACTTGACTATATGAATACATCCATGTCTATGCCCACCATCATGTTTTTGCTTTTTATTTTTGTTCATTTTTGGTTTTTTATGACGTGGCTCACTAGAGTCTTAGATTTGTTATATACCTGAGGATGATCTTGAACTCCTGATTCTCCTGCTTTCATGACCAAATGCCTGAATTACACCCATCTACTGCTATGTCCAGCTTTGCTTCTCGTTGGCCTGCATAAAGAAGGAATTCTGTAACCCCAGCCCTTGAGAGACAAAAACTGGAGACTCACTCTAACTAAGAGAGCAGCCTGGTCTACAGAGCTGGGCCAGCCAAGGCATGTAATGAGATTCTATGTCAACGGGGGAAGAAATTTACATACATAAAACAAACCAAGTGACAAAACATGGAGGTGACGAACGGATTCCGGGTTTGGAGCTATGACATTACACACATCAGTCCACTGTGCAATTCCAAAGGTCAAGCCAGCACTCGGGATTTCTTGAGATTTCATGGTGGGATCTTGAGAGACTTGAAAAGTGGCTCTGACCCCTCCGCTGCCCAATGGCAACCTCAGCTGCAGTGGTTTTGAATGGGAAATGTTCCTTGTAGACTCGGGTCTTCAAATCCTTGGTCTGCAGCTAGTGTGCTGTCGGGGAAGCTGGGCCTGTTAGGAGATGCTCCCTGAGGAAAGTGGCTTCAGTGGGGACAGGCTCTGAAGGTTCATAACTTCCCCCTACTTCCTGTCCTCTCTCCCTGCTTCCTTGTGTGAGGGAAAATTCGATAAAGGCAGCTTCATTCCTGCCTTCCCTGTCATGACAGACTCCAACCCTGTGGAACGGTAAGTTAACACAGACCTCTCCCTCCTTGACTTGCTTTTGTATTTTATCATAGCAGCTGGGAAGGTAGCTGGTACAGCACCAAACCTGTAAGAATTATTGGAATGCTCCAGGAAGAGAGAGGAATCCTGGGGCTCTTTCCATGGGGCAGGTCAGAGACCATGTCCCCACACAGCCTTAGCCACCCAGAGAGCCACGCTTCACCAGGAGAAAGACAGGGTCCCCTGCAGAGTTCCGTTTTCATCCATCTCTCTTCTCTGTGTTTCCTGCCCTCCACATCAGCCCACCCAGGTGATGCACCACCTACATTATCAAAAAATAGCATCCGACAATAATAAATAAATACATATTTGTTTATTACCATAATAAAAGCCCATGTTCTACACAACTCTCCTTTCTAGGGAAGTTCAGTATGTCAAGTCTGGGCTGTTCCCGGTTTGATTTGTTCTTCCCTTCAGCAGCCATTTATCGGTACCTACTGTATCAGGCACCGTGCTATCTTTGAGGCTTCCTCAAAGAGCTGCTACCAAGTCCCACAGAATGAGATTAGGTTCTTACTTCACCCAGGCACGCCTGCAATCCCAACAGTGGGGAGGTAGAGGCAGGAAGATTGGGAGTCTGGAGCCAGTCTGGGATACAAAGCAAGTTCCAGGCTAGCATGGGCTACATAGTGACAATTTATTGAAAGAAGTGGGCAGGGAATGGGGAGCAAATTAAGAAAGAACTCTAGATTCAAAGTGAACGGACCATTTATACTCTCTAGTCTTCAACTTCACTAATCTGCCAGATGGGGATGATAAAGTGGCTAACACATAGCAATGACGGATGAAATGGTTTAGTATGTAAACCATTTAGTATGTAAATCAAATGTAGTATGGCATAGAGGAAATGCCGTGTTACTCTAATCAATGAAAATCTTGAGGGCTGGGCATGGTGGTGCATGCCTTTAATCCCACTGTTCAGGAGGCAGAGGCAAGTGGATCTCTGAGTTCAAGGTCAGCACGGTCTATAGAGTGAGTTCTAGGACAGGCAGGGCTACACAGAAAAACCCTGTCTTGAAAAACCAGAGAGAGAGAGAAAAACACCTCACGTTTCTGGCTCAACTATTGTATAAACAGTGATTTGTCTTCCTATAGCTATAGATCAGTTCACAAAACCTAATTTATTCAGCTCAAAGGAGCTACCGACATGATACTAAGGAAGACGAAACTGTGTAACTGTAACAAAGTCTCCGAAAGGGAGTTTTAAAGAGAAAAGGTTCATTTTGCCTCACAGGTTTGAAAGTCTTTCATCTATGATCATTGTCTTGGGGCAATACAGCACTTCCTAGTCAAAACATACAGCAGAGCAAAACTGTTCACCTCACAGCCAAGAAATGAAAGAGAGGACAAAGAAGCCAGGGCCCCATCCTTCCCTTCAAGGGCACACCCCAGTGACCTGAAGCCCTCCCACTCAGAGCTGCCTCTTTGAGGTCACACCACATCCTAGTAGCCTCTAATACGTTGGCCTTTGTAGAAGCATAAACATGACAAATCTCTGCTTTTTGGAGATTTTTACCAGGAAGGGAAGAGGGAAGATGGAAATGATAGAATCATATCAGTACTTTGGAAAAACAAATTATAAATAATACTGATAACAGATTACTCGCTAGAATTGGACAGGATTTTTTTAAGGTTTGTTTATTATTCACACGGTGTTCTGCCTGCATGTGTGCTTGAGAACCAGAAGAGGGCGCCAGATCTCATCTTAGATGGTGTGAGCCACCATGTGGTTGCTGAGAATTGAACTCAGAACCTCTGGAAAAGCAGCCCGTGTTCTTAACCTCTGAGCCATCTCTCCAGCCCCCCAGACAGATTTTTAAAATTTATTTAATTTTTTTCATGTGCATTAGTGTGAAGGTGTCAGATCCCTTGGAACTGGCGTTACAGACAGTTGTGAGCTGCCATGTGGATGCTGGGAATTGAACCCCGGGCCCTTTGGAAGAGAGAGATCCTCCCATTTTAGCCTCCCAAGTTCAGGGATTACAGGCTTGAACTACCTCTCCTAGCTGAGACAGATTTGTTTGAGAGCAGGGACCCTTCCCTGCTGCCTAAATGAGGCTTTCTTGGGGGTCAGCGACCCCTAGATTGAGGACGTGGCCTTAGTGGTAGTGAGTGGCGCCTCTGTGCATGCTGAACTTCTCCATAACCGAGCAGTGTTGCTTCTGCAACACTCACTCCCTGTGTGCCCAGCACCATACCCAGAGTCCTGCGGGTTGATGGGGCCCCAGCTGCCTTCCTGGCGGCAGACCTGAAGACCGCCTCCATGGGCTTCGAGGGCTGTGGAGGGTGTAAAGACTCACACAGAGAGAAGCAGGGCCTCTCAGGAGTCCCGGGGGAAGTGTGGGTGCTGGAGTAAACACACGACAGAGAATGAACAAAGTTAAATCTACTTATTTGTTTGCTTGTTTACTGTGGGGTGGGGGTTGAACCCAAGGCTGGGCACGCGCTGGGATGCACTCCTCTTTGTCTTTATTTGTTTTTTGTTTTTTTTTCAAGTCAGGGTCTTATGTAGCCTAGGCTGGCTTTGAACTAACTATATGGCCAAGGATGACTTAGGGGTCTCTACCTTTCGAGTACATTAGTACTGGTCTATTCCGTGGCTGGAACCCAGGGCTCCCCACATACTAGGCCAGGGCAGCCCTGAGCTGCAGCCCCAGCCCTGCCTTATTATTATTATTATTATTATTATTATTATTCAGTTTTACATGTGCACTTCACATCACATTAGGGCCTCACCTAAAAAGCACACTGTGAAGACCTGGAGTAGAATAGGTATCGGCAGCCCCCGTGTCCTGTGCATTAGAAAATGGAAAACATGAAAGTGCCTTTTCCTCTGGTATCTAAAAGAAAATTTGAGTGTCTGCAAATTCCACTTACAGCCCTCTGCACCCTTCCTCCACTGCCCACAAACAGACCATCAGGGTTTGGCTCCACCAGAGATTTATAGGGGAACATATCTGGGTTTCTCTCTCCAGCGTGGTCTGTTAATGTCCAGTTGGCTGAGGCTCAGGGCAAAGTGCCAGGCGTAGATTCAGGGAGGGGGCGGGGGCGCGAGAGGCTCGTCCAGAGAGATAGCAGCGGATGTGAGATCTGGCACGGGGTTTTACGTGCGGTGTTCCGCCTCTTAAGCTCGGTACAGGCACTTAGAAGACCATTCATCACTGAGAAGCATCAAGGCAGCACCTACTTGGCACCAGAAACACCCGAAGGTCTTTGAAAAGCAGTGTGTGAGCGAGAGGCCCGGGAACCGCAACAGAATGGCACCGCGTGGTACTAAGAGGTCATGCTGATACGGGCATTTCACGGGAAATTAGGCTGTTTTCCTGTTTCTGACACTCAGAAAGATCGTTGGAGAGACAGCACATTTTCTGTTTCCACTGGAGACGTGAAAAACAAGCAAGCACAGATTTAAAGTGGAGCTGTATCTCACAGACAAAATGAAGAAGAAAAAAAACGGCTGTGGAAAATTTTCACTCTCTTTCTCTTTGCCTTTCTTGATTTCTCGTCATTCAGAGTAGGAAGAAAATTCTGTGCCCCTGGAAGCCAAGCTGCCTCCCTCCTCCACTTGCCAGTCTTTTCAAGACTACTTTGCACGCCGGCCTGAGGCTTTCTGGTTTGTGATAATGAGACCCTGCAGCAGGAAGTCTTCCTCAGCCCTGGGTGGTGGGAATCAGCACTTCGTATAAGCGCCATGTGCTATGATCTCACCACTGTCTGATGAGTGTGCTTGTTTTTATGACTCCAAGAAAAATACCTGGAGTCAGCTTTGCAGGAAGAAATCAGCAAAGAGTTGTGCGAGCATGTTACCAGGCACAGTGAATGAAGCCAGACTGGGTTACACAGTTCCAGGCTAGCCTTGGCTACAGTGTGAAACCCTGTTGCATAAATAAATAAGCAAATACATTCATGTGTTCCATGATGTATTTGTTCCATAACAATAATCTAATTGTATACAAAGGTCAACATTCATAGAAGGGCACTACATAGTGCCTGCCTCAAGTCCCAGCCGGCTTCTCGGGAAGCTGGCTTCTCGGGAAGCTGGGTAAGATAATAAATGGCAGGAGTTTGAGACCAGTCTGAGCAACAGAGCAGAACTCCATGTCCATCAAGGAAGGGAGTTCAGAGGAAGTAAATGGGGCAGGGAAGGAAAGGGCTAGGGTCTGGGGAAGGGGAAGGGAGGGAAGCATCTTACCTGTGAAGGCCTTGTTGAGGGCTGTTGAATAGTCAGGAGGTCACATGACTCTTTAGATGGGCCTGGAGAGACGTTTCAGAGGTTAAGAGCACTGACTGTTCTTCCAAAGGTCCTAAGTCCAATTCCCAGCAACCACATGGCAGCTCACAACCATCTATAATGAGATCTTGCACCCTCTTCTGGTGTACATGTAGGCAGAATACTGTATACATAATAAATAAATATTAAAAAGTTCTCAGGCTGACAGGGACTTTACCTGGATGGCTCTTTTCTCCAAGCAAGGAAGTTACTAGATCAGGAGGGAGACAAGGCAGGAGAGGCCAGCACATTCTTTGAGTGGCTCACTTGCTGTCCGATTGCCTTGGGCGCCCTGCAGGGGGGGTGGCGGTAGAAGGCAGTTTAAGGAGAGACACCAAGATGACAGTGTGGTGCCTGACTTTTGGTTTTGTTGATCTTTGTTTGTTTTAAAGCCCAGTCACTCCAGGCACGGCTTTCCTGGGATGTTTTAACCAGCTGAGAATCACTTTTTTTTTTCTTTCTCATCAGCACCTCCCTCAGTTCCTCCCTTACCACAAAAATTTTAAAATGTCAATAATATACAAAATAAGGACAATGCCAAGCCTCCCCCCAACTATTGCTGGGAGGGCCCAGAGGGAGAAAACAAACCAGAAATATCATCTCCCTGGAGGGCCAAGTAAGAGTTCGCCTTGTGTGCCCCCTTAGTGTCTGAAGAGGTTTCTTTGCTTGTTTATTTTTTGGTTTTTCGAAACACAGAGAGTTCCTCTGTGTAGCCCTGGCGGTCCTGGAGCTCTGTAGACCAGGCTGTCTTTACACCCAGAGCTCCACCTGCTTCTGCCTCCTGAGCGCCGGACTAAAGGTGTGCGCCGCCGCCACCTGGCTTTTGAGGTTTTCTTCAATACACATTTAATCCACACTTACAATGGCAGGTGACTGTGCATAGAACAGTGAGCAGGAGACATAGCCCCCCCCCCAAAAAAAAGCTGAAAAGAAATTATTGGGGGTTGAAGCTGGGGTCTGGAGGAAGGGAAGCCGTATGTGGGGTGCTTTGGTAGCTGTCACCACATGAATGATGAGGCCCTATTCATTCATGTGTGTGAATGCGTGGCCCATGGGGGTAGCACTGTTAGGAGGTGTGGCCTTGCTGTGAGGGGCGGGGTTGAGATCTTCTATGTTCACACTTATGCCCAGTGTGGCAACAGTCTCCTTCTGCTGCCTGTGGATCAAGATGGAGAACTCTTAGCTCCTCCAGCACCATGTCTGCCTGCATGTCGCCATGATTCCCCCCGTGAGGATAATGGACTAAACCTCTGAGACTGTAAGCCAGCCCCGATTAAATGTTCTCTTTCTTAAGAGTTGCCTTGGTCAGGGTGTCTCTTCACAGAGAGACATAAAATCCAGATTAAGACAGTAGCATTTAAGCCAATACTTGAAAGAAATAAAGGAATGGGCCCTATGAATATCCATAGGAAGGTCATTCTGAGTAAAAGGGGTAAGAGGTAGGAAGGCCTGAAGTAGGAAGGTACCAGGCACGTGCATGAAAAAGAAGAGAGGGCTGGCCGGGTGGCTCATGGGTAAAGCACTTGCTGGTCAAGCCTGACCACTTCAGTTAACTCCCTGCCACCCACACAATACTGGAAGGAAAGAGCCAACTTCACAAATGTGTCCTCTGATCTTCACATACTCCTTAGCACACACACAGTCCCTCTCTATCTCCTGCCGCCACACAAATATATAATAAAAATAATAAAAAATAAGAAGAAAGGGGAAGAGGGTAACATGGCTGAGCGGGAGAAGCCCAGTAGGGCGCAGGGAGAGGCAAGGAGAGGGGGTGCTGTGAGGCTGTACTAGTTCACGCAAGGAGACAAGAGATGCAGCCTGACCCACAACATCAACAGGGGCCCTGGCAAGGCACTGCCAGGATCCAGGCAAAAGGTACGGCAACATTTTGTCCAGATATGATTTGCTGTTTGATTCCAGGTACGAAGGAATGTTCCTGAAGGTGTTGGCACCTCCGGTTCCCCCAGGGCCACTCCTTCCACGATGTACCCCTCCCACCCCAGTTGTCACTGTATCCCAGCAGCCCCATGAGTAGAAGGACAGAACCCTCTCTGGGGTGGAGGACACAAGCCATGCCTGCATATGCTGCCCCGGTTTACTGGGAAGAGGAAGACCACCTACAGCAAGAGGAATGTGTCCAAACAGCAAACAAATGCACTGGGCCCAGTTCCCACTGACTTCCAGAGTTCTAATCCCACAGCCACCAAAGCGACTGTCCAGTTTCTATAGGAGGAGGTGATATGGCCATACAGCTGTGGATAACAAGGCCAGCCTGGGGTCCAATGGAAGAACAAATCAAGTCCTCTTCTCTCCCTGTTCCTCACATGGCCTCAGGACAGCAGCAGGGCCAGTGATGGGTAAGCGAATAGGCATATAAGATGTCCACTTGCATTATGGGATACTGACTTTGATCCAGCTCAAACACCCTTTAAGTTTACCACTTCACTAAGTAAGGGATTTGGTGTGGGAGTGCGACCAGTGACCAGATTATCACCCTGTTAATACTCAAGGTGGAAGGGCTGGAACTTAGTGGTGGACCACTGGCCCGGTGTGTGTAAAGCTATGGGTTCTATTCCTAATGCTCCAAGATAGACTTCTGAGGCTTGTGCTGGTGGCTCAGTGGGTAAAGTGCTGGCCACATGAACACAACGCCTGAGTTCACACCCCGCCATGCTTACGGTGTACGCTGGTCACCCACTGCCGGGAGAGGAGACAAGAGCATCCTCACGGCTCACTGGAGACTAGTCTAGCCAAGTCAATGAACGCCAAGTCCTGAGAGAGACCCTTTCTCAAGAAGTAAGGTAGGGAGCAAGTCACGAATCACCTCACGTTGACCTCTGGCCACACATACATGAACATAAATATAAGTGAGCACACACACATGCATGAACACACACAATTTCTAAAGAGTAAAAAAAGAACTCAAGATGTCTAATCAATTTGCTGAAGAAAATGAAAAATCGCTTCAAATATGAGCTACAGAGCGGCTGGCTCAGAGCCCACGATCAAAGTTTGGGGAACTCCAGGAGAGTGTGTGTAGGAGCGAGCGCTCCATCTCCACCCAGCCAGGGAGTCTCCAGTCTTCTTAGGAGGAAGCTGCCAAGAGGTTGCTCCTCAGAGAGGAGTCAGAGCAGTATCCACTAACATGCAGTTTTTCAGTGCTGACACACCCAGCACTATCATAGGCCAGTGAGAAGCTCTGGTCCCAGTCACCAATTGTTTATAATCTGTTTAAACAGAAATCTGCTCACAGAAAATGCTTTGTAAGCAACTCACTGAAGTTGAACCTAACTGCAGGCTAGCCCAGGGTGGGTCTGCAGCAGACTTTCATCCCAGAAATGGTTTTTGCGATCATGTCATTCAGAGAGAGGAAGATCTGTGTGCCGAGGTTTGCAAGGAAAGCTCCTGGCTGGGGCTGAGGAAGTGAGATGTATGCTGGACAGGGAAGCTGGTGGCAAGGGAGGAATCAGCCAAGCTTTGCTCACTCTCTGGGCACGGCATTCATCCAAACAGGGGTTAATGCCAAGAGTGCATAAGGGACCAAACCAATCACCTGAAAATTAATAAGAATAATCCAGTAAGAAAATGACCTGAGCTGGGCGCTCTGGGAGGCAGAGGCAGGTGGATCTCTGTGAGTTTGAGGCCAGCCTGGTCTACAAAGAGAGTCCACGACAGCCAAGTCTACACAGAGAAATCCTGTCTTGAAAAACAAAACAAAAAGACCTGACTAGACACTGTTCAGAAGACACATACAAATGAACAAGTGTGTGGAAAATTATACACAAGTACATCACAGATAGGTTGTCAGGAAAAATATGAGATGCCTCCCCCAGGAAGAATGGCTGTTTCCAAAAGATAAGCAGCCGCTGCAGTGTAGAGGGGTAGAGAGAAATTAAAAGCCTTGCACTCAGGGGTGTAACTGTATGGGAAACAGAATGGAGGCCACCAAAAAACTACTCCATGAGCAAGATATGGTAGCTTGTTCTTTTGTTTTGTCTCATAGGGGCTCACCAAAGACTGAACCAGAGCACATCCGTGGGATGGATGTAGGCCCTCTGCACACATGTAACAAATGTACAGCTTGGTCCTTGTGTGGGAGCTCTAGCAGCAGGAGCAAGGGCTCTCTCTGACTCTGCTGCCTGCCTCCCTTTCACCTACCTGGGAGGCCTTGTCTAGCCTCAATGGAAGATGTGCCCAGTCCTACGTGGGTATGGAAGGTCTCTCCTTCTCTGAGAAAGGGAGAAAGTACAGGGGGAGGGGAGGTGCAAGGGAAGGACTGGGATGAGAGGAGGGAGAAGTTCTGATTGGGATGTAAAGTAAAAATAAATTAATTAATGGGAAAAGAAAGACAAAGAAGAGGGAGGGGAAAGGGGGTGAAAAGGGAGAGGGTAGGGAAAGAGGAAGGAGGGGTAGAGAAGGACCATGCTATGTTATCTTTCTGTTTTGTCTATTAATAAAAAAACAATTTTACAAGATCACAGGCACACTGAAAGATCAAGAGTTCAAACTAAATATAAGGAAGAAAAATATCAGGGAGATGATTTTTTTTTAAAGCCTTTTAGTTGGGCTTAGTGACACAGGCCTTTAAGCCCAACATTTAAGATAGCTGGATCTCTATGAGTTCAAGGCTAGCCTGGTCTACACAGCTACCAGGACAGTCCGAGCTACACAGAGAAACCCTATCTTAAAAAAAAAAGTAACAACAAATAAATCTGTTTTTTTTTTTTGGAACATTGGGAATATGTGCAATCTTTGTTCTAACTAATCTGTTATGATCTGTTATTATAAACAAACCCATCTGCATTTATGTTTGTTAATTTCTGTTGCCTTCTGAAATATAGAATTTCCATCATGCAAGCTCCTGGCCCCATAGTCTTGACCGACCTCCTGACCATGCCCGTTAGTGCGGATAACTGGAAAGCAGCCCTGCTAGAAGGATGAGGGCATGGGGTTTGTTTATCCATGAGAGACAACCCATTAAGTTGCTCCCAGGCAGAGACTGCCAGTGTTTAAATGTCACATCACGCAGGAGCCATGTGTTTGCCACTTAGATCACCTCATCATGTCATTATATTATCATTGCCTTAGACATAATACCTCTTGTTCAAAACCCTTAGACACAATAATTGTGAGATACAGAGGGTTTTACATTTTTCAGTTACATTATTTCTCAAGCGTGGGTACACGTGTTGTAGGTCAGAGGACAACTTGATAGTATCAGCTCTCTCTTTCCACCATAGGGATCTCGAGATCAGACTCAGCTCATCAGGCTTTGTCACCGCACCAACCCGAGATACACTATTTTGTTTAACTGGCTGTTACCATACTTTATCTGCAGCAATTTTTAACTGAAACGTCACTTACTGAGAAGCAAGGACTGAACTATACCTGCCTCTTCTGCCCGTTTCCCACCACAGGGCTGTATGAGGACAGAGGGAAGGTAGGGGACCGTGAAGCTGGAATAATTCTAAAGGTGCCTGTCCCTTAACACAGCAGCCTCTGGGCTTAATTCACTAGAATTTTACTGCCCCCTTGTGGTATAAGAAATAGTGCAACTGAAGGACTCCAGAGACCATTTTCCTGGAAATTTTTCCTGGAAAATTCAAAGTCAAAATGCAAGGTAAGCTATAAAACCCTCTAGTTCTTCCCACTCAATTTGAACCATTTTTCCAAGTTACCTCGAGGATCAGTGTCTTTCCGCAAACGATTCAATGCTGTCATCAAGGGGAGCACGAATGAGAGCTTTGAAGCACCAGAAAGGAAGAGTGGGGAGGGAAAGGAGAAAGAACAAAGAACAGGGGCACAAGGAGGAGGGAAGGTGGGGGAGGAAGCAGAGAAGGAGGATGGAGGGAGGAGGGGAGGAAGAAAAAAGAAACAGACTTGGTGCTGCCCTCCTTTACTCCTCACTAAGGAGGTGAGGGAAGGAGGGACAGAAGTCAAGGTCACGCTCAGCTTGAGCAACTTCAATGCCAGCCTGGACTACGTAAGAGCCCACCCTCCCACATAAGTGAGGGAGGTAAAGAAAACTAGGTGGACTTTAAACAGAGCTACTAACAACTGAACATAACTTCACGTCTCTGAACCTCCTCACCCTCGCAGAGGGTGAGCCCTGCAGTGCTGACTCATCGGCAGCATGTGAAGCTCTGTGAGGGGCACAGGTGCCAAGAAGGTGGCCCTGCTGCCATCGCTAAGTATGACGGTGTCACATCTATCAGGTACCATGATGCTCGGTAGTTAGAAGGAGTGAGAGATAAACAGGTAAAGGAGCAAATTCTGCAGTGAGACCAGGCTGAGCGTCACTGTGAACAGGTGGACTGACTTCTTGTAAGGGAAGTACGGTGTTCCTCTTGCGAGGCCCAAGTGTAAAGGCCAGGACCAGCCACAGTGCTGGCCCCACCATCAGTAATCAGCGGGCAGCCCTCAGCTCCACTGTCTCCTCGCTGACAACAGAAAATGTGAAGGGCCTGACATTTAGGTCCCCATTGCTTTGTCAAAACTCTGCAAGAAGAGTGTGAGGCTGACTTTCTACCCCTGGCCGATGCGTGAGGACCGGGGGCACTTCTTCCTAGAGGAGAGATGTGCGCTGAATAGTAATGGACACTGAGCTAAACCTGGCAAAATTGGGTCATTCTTCTTCTTCCTTCTCCTTCTTACTACTTGGTTTGACCTCAGGGCTGATTCCCATAATTTCCTGGGCTCCCCCGACTTCCCATTTCATCAATCCACTGCAGGTTTTCCCAAGAAAGGGTTGAGGTGGTGTCTCATGTAGTCCAGGCTGGCCTCAGGCTGTCAAGCTCTGGATACTATTACAGTAGCAAAATTTGAGAGTTAAACTGCACGTAAGGAGAAAGGTCACAGTACCCTGAAAGAAGAGAGGGTCTTAGTGCTCAATTCTAGACCTGGGACCTGTGGGCAGCATTTCTCCAAGCCATCAGAGCCATAACTGAAAATCAAGACAAAACCCCAGATGTTCCATGTAGTAAGATAATAAAAATCATTGAAACATGAGCCATTAGGATACTGGATGAGCTATATTCATATATTACTGAAGAAAGGGAGACCAATATTTGGTAGCATCTTTCAATTAAGAACATCATTTTACTGTCTTAATTTTAACGGCTACCAAATGTGTGCATTTCTAAACTCTCAATGTCTAAAGTGATTTATTACTTCACTCTCTGCACTCAGAAATGTAACATTCTATTTGCTTCCTATATTAGTTCGTTTTCGTTACTATAGTAAAGTAACCAAGACAGGCTACTTTTTAAAATAGAGGTGGATTCGCCTTGCGGTCCTGCAGGTGCAAGGTCTGGGGCTTTATCTGACTGGTGTCTTTGCAGGCAGAGTTCTACAGCGGCAAACAGCATCACATGGTTAGAGACGGAGACAGGCACACATAGTGCCTATGCATCTGCCTGGCTTCTCTCCTCGTTCTCAAAAGACCAACAGGATTCAGTTCTGGAGTCCCACCTTAATGACCTCATCCAGCCCCAAGGCCTCACCAACAAAGCACTGGAGTGGAATTCAATTTTCATCTTATCGCACACAGTCAACACGTGGAGTCATGAGGACACACTCAAAATCATGGGGCCACAGCACCCTCTTCTCACTTTTGCACTCTTGTTCTTAGCCATCTCAGTTCTACACGTGATTTAACTACTGCACACCGGCTGGGCCTGGTGGCGCACACCTTTAGTCTCAGCACTTGAACGGCCGAGGCAGGCAGATCTCTGAGATCAGGGGCAGCCCTGGTCTACAGACCGAGTTACAGACCAATGAGAAAGTCTGAAAAAGCACAAAATAAATAAAACAGAAGCCAAACAACAAATTACATATTAGCACAGTAAACATTTATATTTGGCCACACATTCACTACTCTAACATTTGTCCTTAATTTTGCAGTTTTACATTTTCAGTAGTAAAATCCAGGTCTTAAAAACAAGGTTGGAGAAGGAGATGAAGGGGTGGCTCAGTGGGTAAGAGCACTTGCTGCTCTCTCTGGGCACCTAGGTTTGGTTCCCAGGGCCCACAGCTCCAGGCCCTCCGTTTTTCTGAGACAGGATCTCACTGTGCAGCCCTGACTAACCTGAAGCTTGTCGCGTAGGGCAGGCTGGCCTTAAGGTCAGCGGTCAGCGGGCCCTGCTTCCCAGTGCTGGGATTAAAGGTGTGCTCCACCGCACCCAGCTCCAAACCTTTTTTTAAAGTAAGAAGGCAGACATTATTCAAACTACTCTTAGATTTTTTTTTAAAGATTTATTTTTAGAACAGTTCTAGATTTACCAAAATGCTGACCAGACACTATAGTTGCCACACACTGCCTCACATGCAGCTTTTGCTAATATCAATATCTTACAATAGTGTGGTGTATTTTGTACATCTGATGAATCAAAATGAATTCACTAGGGGCCAGTGAGATGGCTCTGGATAAACACACTTGTTACACAAGCCTGACAACCTGACTTCAATTCCCATGTAAAGATGGGAGCAGAGAACTGTCTCCACGAAGCTGTCCTCTGACCTCCACGTGCTCACATGCAGACACAATAACAACAAATGAAAACTGAAAATGTTAACACACTACTATAGTCTGAAGTAGGGCTCACTCTCCAGAGCTATGTGGAAGGTCTGGCAGGAGCAGGGCGACCCAAACCTTTGACTGGAATGGCCCTCCTCCATCAGGGGAGGCTGTCTTCATCTAGCAAGATGAACCTAAGGACTCATGAAACATCAAGCCTGTCAGTCAGGGTGGTGAGCCAGCACAACAGGGCTCCACACCCACAGGGACACTCTTTATGGTCCTACGAAATATATTACAAGTCACTACAACATCTACACTAACAACGTCTCTGTCTAAATATACTGTGTGTGCCTATTCATTCACGGCATCACCTACACTCTGGAAACCATGGATGCTTCCCTGTCTCCAAGGCCAGACTTTCCCCATCTACCAGGTAGCTGGAGCCATGCAGTGTCCTGCCTTTGGCCCACTGTCCTTCATTTGACGATCTGTTTAAGACTCCTCTGTTTTTATGTCCAGATAGCTCGCTTCTTTTTACTTCTGAATATTACATTGTATACATTTGTTAACTTTTTAATCTATTAAAAATCTATTAACTGTGAGAAACATCACAGTTTTGGACAATTCTAACTAAATTTTCACATGAGTAATTTTGGTTGGACTATTTTATGGTGAATTTCGTAAGAAACTAACAAACCGTCTTCCAGAGTGGCTATACTATTTTGTATTTCCATCAGGAAGCAGTCAGAAATCTTGCTGGGTTTGTTTGGTTTGGTTTTGGTCAGTACTTGATATCATTGGCTTTTTACACGTTAGCAATTGTACTCTATAGCCTGCACATCAATGTCTGAGTGGCAGCTCCCTGATGACACAGGTGGTGGCGTCGTGTGCCTCTCTCTAGCAAGGTGTCCAGATGTCTTGTCATGTGCCTATCCAGATGTTTGGTTTTGCCCATTTGTTTGTATTATTATTACAACTACTATTGACCGATTTCATTGTGTAGCCCAGGCTGGCCTCAAACTCAGAGCAATCCCCCTGCCTCTTCATGTTTCTTGGTAATGTCTTCCATAATCACAAGTACTGGGATTATATGCATACCTCTATGCCCAATTTGTGCCTATTTTAAAATTAGGTTTTGTTATCCAGTCTTACAAGTGTGTTGCACGCTTTGGAGACTACTTCTTTGGCACGTGTGTGTTTTGAGACAGTGTTTATGCAGCCCAGGCTGGTCTTGATTTGAAGGCCATCCTCCTGTGTTAGCCTCCCAAGTACTGTGATTAGATATATACCACCACAACCGCTTTCACTGTGGAATGTCATACATATTTACGTCTGAACTTCCCTCCCCTACTCCCCCTACTTGCTGTTGTTTCCTCCTCTCAGACAGACCCCTCCTGCTTATCAGAGAATACATTACCCTCTTGCACACCTTCCTCTCAATCTTCCTACTTTCATGTCATGTGTGTGTATGTATGTATTCATACTTAAATTTAGATTCCATGTATGAGAGATTATGGTAACTTTAAGGAGAGGTGACTTTATTTCCACTCATGGCTAAAGGGCACCGTCCATCATGGTAGGAGCTTATGGCAACAGGAACTTGCATAGTCAGGAGACAGAAAGACTGTTGACGCACAGCTAACCTTCCCCTTTTTATTCAGTTCAGGACCCCATTTCATGGAATGGTGCCACCTGCAGATAAGGCAGTTCTTCCAACCTCAGCTACCCTAATCTAAACAAGCTCCCATAGGCATGGCCAGAGGCTAACCTACTCTAGAAATCTCTCACAGGCATGACCAGAAGCTAAGCTACTCTAGATAAACTCTCATGGGCATTCTCAGAAGCTTGTCTCCTAGATAATTCTAAAATCTGCCAAGTTGAAATCATTAAACATCACATTTCTACCCTCTGTCAATTTGATTCCCAAACACATCACTTTTAAAGCATAACTTGCACCTCACAGGGTCTTGGCCATCTCAAAAGTCCACAGCCTCTTTAACAATTCCAATACTGTTTAAAAGTGCAAGTCTCATCTGAGACTCACAAACCGTGACCTCCTGTAAAATAAAAAGACAAGTTATGTACATAAACAGTGGCACAGCACAAACATTTCTATCCCCAAAGGGAAGAACAGACACAAAGTAAGGAAAGATTAGACCAAAGCAAGACCGAAACTCAGCAGGGCAGACATCAACTTCTATAGCCCCTTGTGTGGCATCTGGGAGTCAGGACAGAACCTTCTGTGCTCTAGATGGTCTGAGAAGCTCCACTTTCAATTATGTCCCCTACAGCACAAGGTGTTCCTGGGACAGCTCTGCTCCATGGCTGCAGCTTAGGCGTCGGTAGCTCTCTGCAGGACTTGCCTGGCTTAGCAGCCCCCTGGAACTGGAATGACACAGCAAGCTTGTGTCCCATGTGCCCTTCATATCTGCAAGAAGCTACCACACACACGTTCTTTGTTGCCCTTGGGTTGGGCCCTTGGATCACAAGCTGCATCCACTTCTGTGTGCTAATCTAGGGGAGACACTTCCCCGTGCTGTTGCTTCTGAGCACCATTCTCCATTTATGCTCTTTCCTTTCTAATGAACCTGTGTTTCATAAAACAGAACCTTTAATGGGTGGGATCTTACCCTCAGAAGCCAAGTTCCCACTGTCTTGTTTCTCCTAGCATTCGTGTTTTCTAAACTTCCATCAAAATGGCCCATTAAGCAATGCCTACATTACTCAAGGGCTTCCCTTGCCCAAAGTTTCAAATTCCCACATTCCTCTTGCAAACCGGTTCCAAGGCCCTAAGAATCCCACGGTCAGGGTTATCATAGCAACAGGCCTGTTTTCAGTACCAATTCCACTATTTTCCCGATTCCTGTGATAGAATAAATACCTGGCAAAGCAGCTCAAGGGAGAAGTTTGTTTGGGTTAACGGCAGAGGTGCAGGCAGATCATGACGACAGAAGCCTGAGGTAGCTGCTCACACTGCATCCAGTCAGGTCAAGTGACAATCCTCAGCCAGCCAGCTTTCTCCTCTCTCCATCCAGCATCCTGGTCCACAGAGTACTTCTAACCAGTCCACTCCAACTACCCTCATGGAGACCACTATCACAGGTACAGCTAGAGGCTAACTTACTCTAGCTAAAATCCCTCACAGGTAAGGTCTCCTAGGTGAGCCTAGATCCTGTCCCGTTGAGCACATTAACTACCACACTGAAACATTTGTCTCAATCAGTGAGTGAATATGATCTCCAGGTTTCATCCATTTCTTGCCAAATGCCATTTCCTTCTTTATAATTGGGTATATTATAACGCTTTTCTTCATCCACTCATCTGCTGGTGAGCATCTAGCTGATTATGGAACATCAGCTGTCCTCATCTTAAATCCTGGAGTCAGGGAGTACTAATCCCCCAATCTTCTTCTTCCACATCAACTTTAATGTCACTTTGTCAATATTCACAAAATAAGTTTTGGTGGTATTTTTCTTGATAGCATTCATACATCAAGCTAGGGAAAAAATTTAGGAATACTGTCTTTTTACTTATAAACCTGGCATCTCTCTCTTAGGAAGTATTCTTTCTGCTTCTATCTTTTGAAGAGATAGTAAGTAAATGGCATACTTTCTTCCATAAACATGTCATAGAATTCAGCATGAAGTGGTCTATTCCTATCATTTTTTTAAGGCTAATTATTTTAAAGGCAATTTCTTTGATAGCTTTCCACAGTCCCCAGTTCTCCTTGATGGGAATACTTTTCAGGGAACAAAACCAGGTAAGCGGTAAAAGTAAGTACATGAGATAAAACAAGAATTAAGTTGTTGTTCGTAATGTTCTTTTTAAACTGTGCCTCTTGCCTCCTGTAGCTCAGCTGGGCTTGAACTCACTATGCAGTTGAAGATGCCCTTCTACCTCTATTATGCACATGCCGGGAATATATAGGTACATCCCACGAATGACTTTCATGTGGTGTCCGTGAGATATACAGTGATGGCATGATGTTTATTTCTGGTGTCAGTAATCCCTGTCTTTTTAATTGCCTATTTAACATAGCTAATCTCTTTGTTGGTCATTTTAGGGCCTGGCTCTTAGTATTATTAATTTTCCTCCAGTAAATTCCTATTTACAATTTTGACTTAGTTTTTCCCCCTTCCAATTTCTGCTCAAATTTTTCTCTTAATTAACTTGTTCTTCTTTCAGTTTCCTAAAGAGGAGCCTTGGTAAGTTTAGATCTTTTCTACTGTATGTTGTCAGTGCTATCAGCTTCCCTTGCAGGGACTGCTTTCACCATAGCCTGTGTGTCAACCACCTGGCCAGCATTTAACTCGAGATTCTTTTGGTTCCACCTCCTAAACTCTGTGAACATAAGTATAAGCCGCCATTCCCAGTATCCAAATCAACCTTCACTATTTCCTTGAACTCTGTGTTACTTCCGTATGTGTGGCTTAGTCACCAATAACTTAATGACTACAATTTTTTTAACCATTTCTCTAGACTTCTAGTTTAATTCCATTCTGATCTGTGAGAACATGGAATGTCATTCTTTAAGTATCTTTAAGATTCTTTAAGAATCTTTAAGTATATGTGAAGGTCCCAAACATCACCTTCTTTACTCAATGTCCATGTGAGCCTGCGAATTACATGTACTCTGCGGCTGTACTCTGTAGATGTCAGTTATATCCAGTTGACCAACGCTGTATTCTCTCTTTTGTTTCTTTTTCTCTCTGCTGGGGACTGAACCTGGGTTCACAAGTTTCAGTCAAGGGCTCTACCACTGACGTAAGAACTGATGGTGCCTTAGGCTCAACCATTTGAGAACTGCTCTTGAATTTCCACCTCTTAGATTGGTCCAGACCAAACGGGTAGTAATTAACCCACCACAATTCTCAGTACTGACTCCTATAGAAGTAGGTGTCTCAGCAGGCTGTGAGTCTCTTGAGTTTTTCTAGAAATGGTTTGCCTGTGAGTATTGTCAAAAAGTAAAGGCTCACCCTGCTGGTCATCTTTATTAAGCTAGGGTTAACTTCACCCATAACAGCACTTTCTAAACTGTTAGTGTTCTGATCAATATTAATACTGATTAGTGAGAGGAGAAATTTTTAAAAAATATTTACATTGCTTTAAAATTCTGCCATTTGGAAAGTTGTCCTGTAAATGCAAGGGTCTATCAAGAGCACACCAACAGTTTCTCCAGCAGCAGCACAAACCAGTCTCCTTGACATGTTACCCATTCATGGATGGTCTCTGTTTTAGGTCTTGTTTTACTTACTACATCCATCATCATCATCATTACCATCATCATCATTTCTCAAGAAATTAAACAGAGTTCATCAATTATTATTTTGGTGGTAAACGAGGAAGTTATTAGCTAAATGTTAACTCTACAAAAATTATTTTGACTTTCCATTTATCTCATGCTTTGCTGCATCTTCTGAATATCTAAAGATGCTCTAAAGAGAATTATCAAAAGTTCCAGAAACGCTGTGCTATAAAGTATCAGTGAAATCCAGCCCCTGTAAACCGAATTGTAAATTGAATAACTCTCAATGATAAAGGTAAAAAGCACAATTTCTAAAATGTCTTTATTCTGAAACCTATATAGTTTCAGTTTAATAAAAATATTGAGATATCCACTTACAGTAACAGAAACAAACACAAAATACAATTAGACATTATCAAAAACAAACTCACAGTTTAAAGTTGGAACACACGTGCTTTTACCAATTAAACGAAAGATTCTGTTTCTGACTATTTTCTCTTAGATATTTGGGATACGCATCTTTTAAACTAGAATTAGAAAACCTCTCAATAACTTCACAAACAAGTGTGTCCAGCAACTTTAAAAATAAAATATCCCCAAACTATTCAACACTGAAAAGGAGAGATACATCACTGCTATAAAATATCTACTTTCTAAATACACACATATCTGTATTCTGAAGAAGAGTAGCCATTTTTAAAAAATATATCTATATACAGATATACAGAGAGACAGAGAGAAAGGCTGGGTCCTTGATCTTTGATCAATTCTACTTTATTTAGGCTACTTTGCAAATCCATCTTAACCGTGAAAGAGTAGGTGCTACAATATGAAAGTGTCTTTGAGCCTTGGACAGAGGCTCCTGCCTTGTGAGCACGCACAGTGAGAGCCTTCGACATGGGGATTGCTTAGTTCTTCTATTGAGCTGGAGAGGGATGTTCATGTTTCTCAACGATATGGTAATTTTCTTTCCAAAACAAGATTATTTTTTCATGTACTGAGATTTGCTTCCAAATGCTTTAAAAATAAAAATTCATTTATGTTGCTATAAAGAATCGTTTCCAAAAAAAATCAAAGAAAAGAATACGCCACAGGTTTTATTAATGGTAAATGTCTGCATTTATTTTAAAAAGCTTAGTCTTTACTAAGCCTTTTTTAAACAAAAGCTAATAAGCAAAAATTATTTTTTCATACAGAAACTTATCCATAAACAAGACTTAAACATATTCAACATTGAAAGCTAAAAGAACTGGAAAACTTACAAAGCAAAACACTTGAGTTAACCTTTTTTCTACCACTTGAATATACTGTACTTAGAATAGCAGACACATACTGAAGGAGACAGAAAAACATGCATTTAGTCTATAGATCAGCATTAAGAATGACATGCAATTCATGATTTCCTTTTAACTAATTGATTAACTGAACCACTTAAACTAAAGGGTTTGGCTTGGTTTGGTTTCCACTTGAGAGGAAGATGATCTGTTTCCCGAACTGATCCCCTTTTAGACACAAGCGTGTGGGCTCTGTCCTCCCAACAGCAGCTATTTAAGGTGATTTGCATAATGACAGCAAACACCACATTTCTGGTAACAGTGCCATGGCCTTGTATAATCAGTTTTACAAAAAACAGAATCAAAAGCCAAGTGTCAAGTGCAACTGTACAACACTTCCCTTAACGAATGTGCAAACCCAGCACCCACAGAGCTGTTCTTGCGAGGCTTAGCAGTGTGATTCAGAGGGTGTGTATCACGACCTGGGGCACTGAAGGTTGCCTCTACGATTTTAAGTGTTGCCAAGTTAATAATTCTTTCAAGGCACTGAAGAATTATGCAGATGGAGTTTCCAAAATATATTAACAATTGCTTAAACTGTTAAAAAGCCCTGAGTCAGAACTTTCAATAGCTTCCTGAAACTGTACTCAGACAAAATGGCATAATTGCTTATTTCATAAAAAATTAGAAAACCACTTTGCTTTTGAGAAAAGAAGTTGTGTTTATGAAATAAAATCAATACAGGACAATCCAAATACTTAGCACTCCTATCCTTCTTAGACAGTTTGTACATATCAATTCAATCTTTCAGATTTAGGCACCAAATTAATGTGACAGGTCACTTTTCCTGTACCTCTATTGCTTAAATTCTGAAAAAAGAAGGAGGAGGAGGAGGAGGAGGAGAAAGAAAGAAAGAAAGACAAAAAAAGAAAGGGAGAAAGAGAAAGAAAGAAAATCTTAACTCAGGTTGTTTCCTTTTCACTCACAAGTAAGACATAATGCTATGAAGGGGAAAGAAAAGCAATATTCTGGTAGAAAGGAGGTAGAAAATGCCAAAGTAGCAACTTAACTTTTTTAACTATCCACTCGTATTTTTACACTGTGGTTTTACTCCCGCTACCAATTTATCAGCCACTGAAGCTCTGCGCAAAGGATTTCTCCCTCACTACAGTAAAGCAACAATACACAAGACAACACTAAGCAGCTTCCTCACATTTAATGTTTAAAGACATACAACTGTAATTATCAATACTGCTACTGTGCACGCGTTTGTGTGTGTGCATGTGTAAGTCAAAAGGATATACATGATTATCAAGTAGGATCAGTAAGCATTCCTATTGTAATAGAATAGCAAGCTGAATTGGGTTGCCATCTTAAAAGAAAAATGTATTCTGAGACTTTGACAGTTAGACTCAATGACAACTGAAGTTTATAACAAGGCACGAACTGCTTGTGAAAATCTATTACCTTCCCAATATAGCAGAAAACCAAAGCCAACTTATTTCTCATATTTAAAATGTGTTTTCCCCCTTTGGCTCAAAACAAAAATTAAACACTTTCAATTAATATACAAGTAAAAAATAACAATTATGTCAGGGGAGAGATGCCCTTCCCTCAAATTTCAGGAACCTGATGTCTACCGAGGTTTGGATCTTGGAAACACAAATGACTCTACTTAGTAATTTGAGCGCTTGCTTCATATGGAGTCAGAGCCCTGCTGCGTGGAGGAAAGGGGGGAGTATCTGACAGACGCAGCATTTCAACTGTGCATGGTAAAGTTCCATACTTGTTTCCCAACAAGTAAGTGGAACATTTAGAAGCAGTCAGAATGACAAACTTTATGGTACATGGTTTTCATTGCAATAAAAAACAAACATGTATGCCATCAGTTTTTATACAAACTATTACTATAAACATTTAAGACACTCTGAAAGAATAAGTGCTTTTCCTTGTAGACCTTAAAAAAAGCAAGCTGTGTTAAAATCTGTAATTTACAAAACAACTGGCAAGCCATATGAAAAGCTGACCTAACCACCCTTTTTATCCGTAATGAAATGTGCCCTTTCCACTAACACCATGGCAAATCCTAGGCAATGTTCCTTTCATCTGTGCTCATTGTTTTCGTTTCCTATTTGTTACAGCCCCAATGTCTCAAACCAACTCTGCTCCATCCAGCACTATCCTGGTTCACAAGTTTAACTATTCCTAGTCCAAAAAGTGTCCAGAATTCAAAATAAACAAGAACATCAATCAGGAAACACATGATTACCCAGGATGTTCCTATGTGTAAAAGTGACCCAGCAAGGTTTAAATTTTGAACTAGACAAATCTTAAGTAGCATGCATTTTCGATATTCTAAAATAAAATGTTCTTTCAGGCTAAAATCATCAAAAATATAAATTTAAAAAGTTATTTCCAGTTAATTTTACATTTCAGTAGACTTCTGGTTAATCTGCCATTATTAAATTACAAATACCTTACACATAATTCAAGCGACTAAACTAGGTACTTGCCTAGTACAACACTGTTAAACTGAGTAGTGTGAAATCATCCTCTCCGGCAGAATCGTGTGCACGGCTCAGTGAGCGTGCTAGACTACGCGAGCAGTGAGCGTGCTAGACTACGTGAGCAAGCGCAGTCGAGCTAGCACCGCCGTCGGGCAAGTTGTATGTTTTTAGTGAAAAAGCTGACAGTCTCGGACACAGGAGAAAATGCGGCAGGGTGAGGGATACAGACAGAGAATACAAATATTGCTCCCCACAGCTCTCCTGAAACAGTAGCTAGGAGTGCAAATGGTATCTCCAGATCTTGTTCTTTTGTCCATAAACAACTGCAAATGTCCAACTGCAACATAAACTCTGAGTGTACCAACACGCTGACCCCTCCCCCATAGAGTCCCTGAAGCCCAATACTTTAAAAAACGAATGCATGTCATGTACAAATAATTCTAAGGGAAGTAAGATTTCTTCTGAGGCACAGAAAACACAGTTTGGGTAACAAGAAGGAAAAATACCCAAGGGGCCAAGCATTGTGAAGAGACTAAGAGGTAGCAGTTTCAGAGAGTGGAGGAGTTGTCACTGGCGTGAGTCAGTTCTTGGTCTTACTGTCTCCATTAAACCCAAAATAAATTTCCAATAATTTTAGGTTCTTGGAGACCTGAAGAGAAGAACATCTTCTATTCATAACATAAACGGCCAAGTGACAAAAGAGAAAACCGCAAGTCCCCGGCACTACAGAGGCTTTACGGCTTCTCCCACAGAAGTTAGTGTGCTGTGCTCTACCATGGAGGAGACAGATGATGGAGCTGGTCAGGTCTCTCCCCTTACAGACACAAGCTTTACAGGCATAGGATTTAGCACTGTAGCTCAGGGGACAGAGAAAAAGGACTTGACAGATGCAGCTGTGGCCCACAGGTTTTTGGACTGGCAGACTGTGCAGCAGCCATTCCTCCTCACCTGCTGGCAAGCAAAAAGAGTTGGGCAGCCTCTGGCAAGGAAGAAAAGATCCTCACTTTGGCTATTCCAAGTCTGTAAGAAGATAGTCTGTCTCTTTATGTAAACATCGTATCATCAGATGTATCTTTTTATTTTTAACTTCAAATGATACTTAGAAAATAGCCTCACTGGTCTCTCACTACATAGCTAAAGAGTCTCAACAGCACACCATTTCTAATTTGAAAATGATGAAGACTGTACTATTCAGAATGATTAACGGCTGTTGGATGTGGTGGTGTCCTCATCTTATAATCCCACAACTGGAAGGTAGAGGCAGGAAGATCACGAGGTTGAAGCCAGCCTGAGCCACAGGGTAAGTTCCAGGCCAGCTTGGAATACATAGTGAGACTCTATCTCAAAAACACAAAAGAGAAATACATCATTTACTCAGCTAAGTGTGTATTTAGAACTGCTGAGTCTGCAATGCAGCCAGCACAGCTCACAACATGGTCTGGCAAAGTTGGTAGCAGGTAAACCACCAGCAACAAAGTGCCACCAGACTAGACACTGCTCTCCCACATTTAGTTGCTACAGGAGAAAAACAGAAAGAAGCTGGCCAGATTCAAATGTGGGGGAAACTATCCCCAAAGAACACTATACTTAAGCTTATATACAGTACATTGTAGACACTATTGTAAACAGCTGATATTTCTTATAATCTAGCAGTCAGGAATCTCAAAACACTTCTGCATATATTTATGCTAGATACAAAGATTACTCTTTTAAAGGAGATAAAATGCATAGCCCCCTAACCAAGTCAACATGTAATTACATGCTTTTCCACCTCCCCGCACCCTTTCCTAAGTAACTACCTGACACTAAGCTATTTAGTAAGTACATCTGAATTAATGTTGGCAGCTTAAAGAGTGTTCATCTATAGGTATAAAGAAAAACTACATTCTTTAGAGTAAAAATGACTATCTGAGATAGGATGGAGGTAAGGCTTTGATGAAGGCAGGCTCCGTAACACTTTCAGAACGAACAGATGCAGAAAGACTGCCGCCTCTAGTAACACATCACCCGCTGAGCGACTGCAGAGGCACCAACAGGATGGTGTGCACACACTGACTAGATCAAGCCTCGGTCAGCTATCACTGGGAAAAACAGAAATTACTTTTCACAGATCTTTTTCTACACACAGTGATCCAAACAGTGACAAGTTAGTACAGGAAGCGCAGTGGCAACAGTCAGGCAGGAGGTGTGCCCACATCGTCCTGGGCTACCCTGTAGTCCTCACTAGAATTCTGCTTTTTCTTTTCATGTCTACTGGTGATTCTGAAATCAGTCATTTATTTCACTTTCCTTTTAAGTCTAGAAAATAAGGTAAAGTCATTATCCTTTAACCCACACGTCCACTTACTTAAAAATTCTGAAACAATCATTTGGATAACCTCCAATTGTCTTGAAATAAGTCTTTCCTCAGCACTGCCTCAGCCATGTGGCGCCTCTACTATCATCATGTAACACATGTGACATGGTTTGACTTGCTCACGCTCCTTAGCTATGACTTTTTGGAATAGCTGTGTCATTTCACCAGGTGAAATCATGACAATCATGAAATCATGACCGAATATTGACCTTGTAAGTCAAGCTCTAAGGTTTAACATATGTATAGATTAAAAAAGGAAAATGTATAAAAACAAACATGAAAGAAGGTCCTTAAAGGATTTTCCCCTTCAAAGCCAAAAGCAAATTTTCTATGAATTACCATGGATTTGACATTCCAGATTTAAGAGGAAAACACAGACACAGACAGACAGACACATACACACACAATCGGCAAATTTCAAACACTATATGATGTTTTCGTTGTGATGGCGGTACATACACAGTCAAAATTACATCCTAATAAAGAAACTATGAAATTACAAATTAACCCATTCGATTAAACTCCCAGCTAGCTTTAGAACCTAAGACCCCATGATTACATACTTCAGAGATAACAAAACACTCTGCTTCTTATCAGTACAAAAGAATCCTTCGTTCAATTGCCTTGCGACAAATTGGGCATTCACTCATTCGGTCTCCACAGAGCTGGCATGTCCCGTGGCCACAGAGGAAAATCATGTTCTTCAGACGATCCAAACACACAGGGCACATTGTCTGAAATGTAATGAGACAATGAGTACATGTGAGCCATTTTGTATTTAAGTGTAACATGAC
>CM053764.1:29279995-29312900 GCA_028658305.1 Pachyuromys duprasi
GAACTTGATGGCTGACTCTTTAACCCTCCCCCATACAAGCTGGGGAGTGACAGACTGGCTAGATCCCAGGGGAGGACATTGCAGCCAGCCCTGAGGAGACAGGATGAGCTGGGGTTGGATGGAAGGGGAGGAGGTCCTCCCCTGTTGGTGGACTTGGAAGGGGCGGGGAGAAGGGAGATGAGGGAGGGAGTGGGAGGGTAGGAGGGAATGAGGGAGGAGGCTATGCCTGGGATGCAAAGTACCTAACCTGTGATTGATATAAAAATAAATAAATTAATAAAAAAAATTTTACCATGCAATTATAAAAAAAACAAAAAAACAAACAAACAAACAAACAAAAAAAAACAATCTTGTAAAAGTTTTTGGAAATCGTTGGGGATAACATATTAAGGCTCAAGTGACTGTGTACTCAACGCTAATGGCCACAATTATCTTTCAAGTCTCACACAGGCATCACTTCTGTCTACAGCTAGGAGGGCAACAAATCACTGCCCAAGCCTGTTCATGAAATGAGCCTTTATTGGAACACAGTTACATATTTGCCAGGTTGATTTTTGGACTACAATGGCAGCACTGGGTAGTTACTACAGAAGTCATGTGGCCTACAAAGGGAAAAACAATGAATATTTGTTATCGTACAGAAAAAAAAAGTTTGCCAACCTCTGGTGTACAAAAGTTTACTTAAGACAGAACAAATTTCTTTCTATGTGTCCTGATGATAGCCTATTTACACCAAGCCTGGGTAAACAGCGACAGTTACTCGAGGTAGACTGTTAGGAGCACAAATCCTTGACCTTTTACCAGCTGTCTATCAGAATTTGGGGTGGGGTGGGGGTTTAAAACAAAAACACCAATGCTCAGGGGAGCTGAACGATGACTCAGTGGGTAAAGACAGTTGTTTGAGCCCCGGAACCTAGAGGGTGGAAGCAGAGAACCAGTTCCCTCAAGTGTTGTCTGAATCTCCCACAAAAAGGTACTAAGTATTTGTTTGGCTTTTCTGTAGGTTATCCAATAACTGGGTAATCCAATAGACAAACAAAAATCAAAGATGTCATCTTTTACTTCTATTTTTATATCACTGGGGAGGTTACCAATAAGCTACTTACTCTCACAAGCACACATATGCCCACAAGGTTGAAAAAGAACAGCCGCTTTCTTGTCAGAGCACACCACACATTCTTCAATCTGTAGCAAGAAAAAGCAGAGTGAACAAGGGCAAGGAGATCGTGTAAGCCCAGCAGCCTGCAGCTCACTGTACTTCACCTGTCTAGAAGCCTCTGCCCCTGCTCTCCTGGCTGCACACTTTCACACTGTTGGGTGCCCTGGCTCAACAGGCTCTACTTCTACATTCCTCTCCCTACTTGACATGAAGAACTGTAGACAAAGATTCTATTTCATCTGAGGAGCTAAATGCTACTTTTCTTTTCTTCAGAAACTTTTAAGGAAATTTTAATGAATAAGTACTAAAACAAATGGCTGTGAGACGACTAACAACAAAATCCTACCCAGAGCAGTCAAACCGTAGAAGTCCAAGAGGCGGAGGGGAGGTTGTGTTGCCCCCGTCTAGGGAGTTCTTCATAAAAGCTCTCCTTTCAGGACCTGGTCAATTCCCACGCTGCCTGGTGCCCAGAGCTATTAGATTGTTCCTCACCCTCTCCCATCACTAAATCCTCAAGTCTCTTCAATCGAAGCCTAAATTCTTCTTGGCCTCAGCTACAGTGTATAAATGCTGCCGTGTATTGTAGCCCCCTTTTCCCTCTAGTTCACACCACTGCCTGTAGTTGCACATTTGTTTCCAGCCTACCTTTCCCCAGCACACTACATTAACTAGCTTTTATTATTATTATTGTCCAGAAATGACCACCTCTCACGTCTAACACCATCCAACCACTAAAACACTGCGCTCTTGCTAGCTCTCATGTATGTGTGCTCTCCCAGCCTGTGCCGCAGTGTGCATGGAGTTTGCATGCCTGGCGTACTAGTTTAGTGCAGCAAAATATGGTTGATCTCTAATATTCTTGAGCTCAAAAACTACCACCAATACTAATAAGTTACCTAATATTATTTGTAAGGGTTTAAAATAACAGAGAAAATTCATCTAACAATCACTTATCTACCCTTCCTCCTATTTAAAAGAAAAGCACAAATTTCCACTTCTGAATTATTTCCTCAGGTTACACTCTCATGAAAGGGACAACTGAATCAAAGCATTTGTGAGCTGAGCAGAGGACGGCCTCCCAGCCTCCAATAGTGTTAACAAAGTAAACGCTTCCCATTTTCATTGTTAGCACTTAAAATAATTCCTAATCCAACAAAAACTCGGTATTAATTTGTAATGCATTCGTATGTCCCTAATTACTGCAGACTCCAAAAGACTCATCCAAAAATACCCTTCTCCTCCAGATACCAGCTTTAAATTTCTTCCTGAATGAAACTGTTGATTCCCCTTTAACCACTTGAGGTCACTATTTCCTTGTGGAAAAACTGCTATTAACGGCCGCCCTATTGAGTTGGTAAAACATGTCTGTTTTTTAAATTCTCCACAGAATTGAAACTCCATAGTATGTAATACAAAGTTGAATTCAATGTATCTTAAGTTCTAAAAGGAGTTGAAAAAAAAAAACACAGTAATTATTTTAAAGTACTATACTTTAGATATCAAAAAAGAAATGAACTAAGAAAATTCAGAGTTAAAATGTATGGTTTTTAAATTCTGTTAATAATGAATGTGATAAGGTATATCAGTAAGACTAGCCTAGAAGTCAATTCAGGAAACCTGAAGCGATGTCTTTAAGCATGTACATTATGTAATACAGTATTTAACTTATCTGTAAGAGCACAATGAAGCAAGTCACACAGCCGAGCATTAGTTACAGTCTCACAGAGCTCCACAACACAACCGAGCAGCACGTTCATTACAGCACAGGGCAGGCGCGTTCATTACCTTCGTCCTGGACTGAACCTGTTCTTTACAGATGAGGCATTTCTTGACACGCGGAGAACACAAAGAACAAGTTGCAATGTGTCCACATGGACCGAAAAGAGTGTCTCTCTTCATGTCTGAGCACACCATACACTCCTCTAAGGTTTCAGAATCATTGCTAATCATAGAAGGACTCCGAGAACCCACTTGGCCACTAATAAAACAAAGTATTTCAAATCAAGCCCATCTGAATATTCTTAACAAATCTGCTAACTTTTTTTTAGCATCCAGAGTATCATTAGTACACATAAAAACAGATATTAAAAATCAAATGTCAACAAATTTATATAAAACCTTTTATTCTATTTTTTTTAATTTCTAATTGTTCATTTCACATTTCTACTGCTCAAAAAACATACACCAAAAAGGTGCTAAATGTTCTCTGTTTCCTATTTACAAACCTCTGCATCTTCACATTCTTCTAGTATCAGTCAATCTACAAATTCCTAAAAGCACTAGCAAAAACTAACCTAATAAGCCAGATGAAGTGGCCCAAGCCTTTAATCCCAGCACTTGGGAGGCAGAGGCAGGTGGACTGCTGTGAGTTCAAGGCTAGCCTGGTCTACAGAAAGAGTCCAGGACAGCCTGTCTCTAACGAACAAACAAACAAACAACCATAAGAGAGCTGAAGAGGAGTCCTAGTGGTTAAGAAGATGCACTGTTCTATCAGAGGAGCCAGGCTCAGCTCCCAGCATCCCTGGTGGATGGTTTATAATCTCCCACAATTCCAGTCTCAGAGGACCTGAAACCCTGCCTCCACAGCACACAGTTTAAAATAATTAAATCTTTAAAATATGTTCTCAACATATTCTTTCTCTTTACACACACACACGCCCCCTCTCTTTTTATTATGTTACTTTCATCTATCAAGTTCTGTTCATAAAATCCAAACTAATGCCATTTCATTACATACGCTTTATTTAGTTATTGGTTTTCTTTTTTTTTTTTAAGATTTATTTATTATGCTTATAGTGTTCCATCTGCATGTACACCTGTATGCCAGAAGAGGGCACCAGATCCCATTATAGATGGTTGTGAGGCACCATGTGGTTGCTGAGAATTGAACTCAGGACCTCTGGAAGAGTATCCAATGCTCTTAACCTCTGAGTCATCTCTCCAGCCCCTACATATATTTTGTTGTTGTTGTTCTTGGGTTTTTTTGTTTTTGTTTTTTTTTTTTTGTTTTTTCAAACAAGTTGTATGTCTGACAACTTGCTCTGAAGGCTAGACTGGCCTCAAACTCACAGATCTGCCCACCTCTACCTCCTGAGTGATGTGAGTAATGGGTTATTTTCCAGTTTTTACATATATATTTTAAGAGAAGTGAGAAAATACAAAAGTAAAGAGACAGCTACCAATATAGTCAGTAATAAGAGGTATAAAGGTAACAATATGTTAAGAGCACTGTCTGGATAAAAAAAAAGAAAGTGTATTTCTGGTTTGTCTTTATCTGTAAAATAATATTTATACCAGAAGTTTAAATTACACTTTCTGACTTAACTTCATGTGAGAAAAAATAGAAATATGTGAAGTGATCATCTTTGGAAAATGCCATAATCAGCTGTTTGGCTCATCTGTTCATTCTTTTAACCCTTTATAGATCTTGGTGGAAGGTACTAGAATCATTACAAACTTTCCATGAGATCTACTCTGTTCATACAGAGGAAACTACCCATTGCAGGAAAATGTTGTAACATTAATCAGAGCATTTTCACTAGTAAGGCTTTTCCTTATAAATCCCCAGAGCATGCAGGATTTCCTAGAAAATCAAACTAGTTTAGAAAAGTTTCTTAAGCTTATCTTATACAAAGTAGTATACACAATGTAGGGAATATAACACGAAATAAGATCTACTACACAGAGGAAATGTTTCCCAGGAAGGAGTGGCAGCCCAAAGGCCTACGAACTGCAAAGACCGAGATCTTGCAAGTATCAGGTCCTCCCTTAGAGAGCAACACAGCACTTATGAAACTACATGATGACAGAAACACATACCTGACTTTTTCCTTATGACACTTTGCCAGCGCTTTGCAGAGACTTGGGTCAGGACAGAGGTCGAGTGGTGACTGGCCCTTCTTATTTCGAATGCTGAGGTCGGCACCATTGGCCGCCAGGAAACAGGCGATTGATGCTGCACTCTTTTTCTCAGCCCCCTGGGTACCAAGTCCCATTATCAACTGAAATCAAATGAAAAGACGTGTGATTTTCCCGTACACAAATCTGCCCTCAGTCATCACCACCAATAAGCATGTGTGCGTTGGACATTTATGCGTGCCAGTACTCTACAGACTCATCTCTCCCCGACCCAATTTCCCTTGATTTTCCCACATTTGAGAACTGACTCTCCAGTGTACAAGTGGACCAAAAGTGGCCAAACCCAGCTGGATGCCTGCCTACTACACGACTGATTCAGAGCCAGACACAGAACCAAAGTCAGGTCAATTAAGGCTGAGGAACTCTAGTGCAATTTCTAGTTAAGAAGAAATAGCATTTTTGTTTACACTCAGTTTAGCTCTGGTGCTGCTACCAACTACCTCTCAATGCTTCTGAATCAAGGCAAAACTTAAAGAATGAGAAGAATCAGGATCTGACACCTGAGCTATGGATCCAAATATATCAGTAATTGTTAAAATAACTATCAAGACTCACTGAGCATCCTAATGTGCCATGTACTGTTTTAAGTATGTTTATGATCTTACACAGCAACCTATGGAGTTGTGCACCTCTCAACTTTAAAATAAAATAAAATAAAATAAAAGGCAGCCAGGCACAGTGGTGCATGCCTATAAACCCAACCCTCAGGGAGGAAGAAGCAGGCAGATCTCTGTGAGTTCAAGGCCAGCCTGTTCTACAAAGTGAGTCCAGGACAGCCTGGGCTGTTATGCAGAGAAACCCTCTCGGGGGAATCAGGGGGAAGAAAAGAAGAGACAAAGGAGATAAAAATACACACCCAGAGTCATACAACATAACCATTCACAAACAGTTTGGCTTCAGATTTATTTATACTCCTTAAAATGATAATAAAATTCACTTAGAAGTATAAAGGCTTAAAATAGCCAAACAATTAAAAATATTTGAGGACTTCCATTGCCTGATTTCAACATGAGCAAATGTTGAATCACAAGCTACAAGACATTTGAGAAGGCATCCCATGGCTAAGACCATGGAGTAAAAGAACAAGATGAAGCACGTAAAAGGAAACTTTCAAATAGATAGCTAACTGATCTTGGATAAAGGCACTCAAGTAGAAAAAGACACTACTCAACAAATGGTACAGGGACAGCTGGCCATTCATCAGTGACAAACGAACTTCAGTCTGTGCCATATTCTATATAAAAGTTCACTTGACCTTAAATGCAACAGCTCAACTTCATAAGCTTCTACAGCAAGAAGTCTGAGCCACCTTCATTTTGCCAGATTTCTTAGGATATATAAAGCATACATAAAACAAAACAAAACTATATTTCCTCAACATTAAGACATTCTGTTCTTTTAAGAACACTGCCAAAAATTGGGCATGGTAGCTCACACTTGTAATCCTAGCCACTCAAGGGTCAAAGCAGGAGGAAGAGACTTTGAAGATAACTGGGCAAGACACTGAGGCTTTATCACAAAACAGCACAGTCAAAAGGAAAGAAACACGCATGTGCAGCAAAACTCACTTCTTGCCATCCCAGAGCACTATTGACAAGGACATCACCAGACTGATTTTATACTTGCAGGCCCATCTGAATTTAGAGAATCTAGTGTTTGAGGGAAACACTAGATCAAAAGGAGCCCTAATCTCTTACTGGCTTTCTAAGTGTGAAAACCAGTTTTTGAAGAAGGTAAAAAAGGATCCAATATCCATTCTGGACCTCCTCACTTAGGAAGACAGAGGTACAGATGTACCCCAGCAACCACTACACACACAACTGGCATAGCTGCACTTCTGACTGTTCTCTGTGCTGGGAGGATGCAGCATTTCTCCAGTGCCTGGAAACTACAGGATATGTAATTATACAGAGAAGCTTTTGTTGTTGTGTTTGAGATAGGGTCTCACTCTAGTCAAGGCTGGCCTAAAACTCATTCTGCCTTAGCTTCCTAAGGGGGGGGGGGTTAACAGTCATGAGCTAGCATGCCTGTCTTTACACATATTAATTCTTGAAAAAAAAAATCACTAGAGTATTTTAATCTATCATCTCATACAGAAACACTTCACAATAAATTACGTTCATTCCTATAAAAAAGCACTGTGCTATCATTTATTATCTTCCACTATTACCCCCAAAGAAGAGAAGGTAGGCACCAGCAGTGGCAACACAAGCCGCAATGCAGGCGAAAAGTTGTACATATCGCGTCCTTGATGCCATCTTGTTTTCATATTATATAAGCAATTACTGAAATAACTAGAAGAAAACAAAAGACCTGGGAAGTGGGAGAGTGTTTGCCTGGTGTGCACGAGACCTGGGAATCATCTGTAACACCTCAAAAAAATAAAACCAAAAGAAAAAAAAAAAAGAGTTCAAAAATTTTAATGAAAAAGATTTTAGCAAATAGCTCATCAAATACATGTTAATCAAGTGAAAGCTGGTCAAAATGAAAGGGCATTAGGAATAACAAATTAAAACCACAACCAACACCCCACCACATTAGTATTGCTGCAGTTATAAAGACCTAACAATTTTTGATAAATTGCAGAACAAATAAATGGGCTTCATAGTGGCCAGTAGTAGTATTAAAATCTTATAAACCCAAGTACATCGCTGATAAAAATATTTTATCCAAAGCAAATCAGATAAGCAGTAAATATAAAGCATGCTTCCACTGGAAGGGGACGCAATCTTCACTCACTGTGTTTTTTGACGGTTCCCAGGCAGCGTCTACCTTGCCCACATCCTGCATGTCTTGAAGCTGGCGTAGTTGAGACAGAGTATGATGCCTTAAAGCTTCATGGAGAGGAGTATCTCCATCCTTATCCTGAATGTCTAGCTTAGCACCCGCACGGACCAAGAGCTGAGAGAAAGAAAAGATGTCTCACTTGGATAGTGCCCACACCTATAAGAAACTGCAGCCTAGCTACTGTAACCATGAACATGCTAGATGTAACTGAAATTTCAAACAACAATAAATGTAAACGGTGTTTGCTAAAACCCAATCACTTGGCAAAATGAGTTATTTACTGTTTCATTATGTGACTTGTGCAGTAAATTGTAAGTTTATTTTACATCGTCCTTATGGTGTTTTAACATTCTTCTTGAATCCTTTCTAAAAATATCAACAAAGAGTTCTAAACAAAAGTATCAGAAGAAATTAATCTCACTGTACAGTCTTGTCTTGGCAAATCATACTTGTCTTGTTTTGTGTCTTGTTTTGTTCTAAAAACATATAAAATATAATTCTAGGACATATTTTTCAAACTTGAAAACAGAACTACATGGAAGGCTTGCTAAACCACAAATTTACCCACTTTTGATGGTTAATTTTCACTGTCAACTGATCTGGATTTGAAGCCACCCAGAACACACACCTCTGGGTGGGTGTGTCTTTGAGTAAGTTTCTAGAGAGGTTTAACTGAGAAGGACATGCCCATACTGATTGTGTGTGGCCTGCGGCAATGGTCTGGGAAAAGGAGAAAGTGAGCTGAACACCAGCATTCAGCTCTCTCTTCTTCCTGCCAGCGACACTGTGACCCATGCCCCATACTCCTTCTGCCATGACTTCCCCCACCATAACAGACTGCATCGTCTCAAACTGTGAGCCAAACAAGTCCTTCCTCAAGCTGCTCTTCAGGTACACTGTCACAGCAGAGAGACAAGCCACTAAGAAAAGACCCTCTCAGACCCCAGTCCTGCTGCTCGGAGGCAGGGTGCAAAAACAAACCCTCCTGTCACACTTCAGGTGACACTGTGGCGGCTATTTCAGCCTCCAAACTCACAAGAGTCACTGCTCCATAAAAATATTTAAAGCAATACGTTTCTCAGGTATTTTGTTTGAAACCACTAAATTAGTAAATTAAAAATATACACTTCAATTTACAATTTGCAACAAAGTTTCCAGTCAATGCTTTTATTTTACTATCAACTACACACATTAAGCGGGATGTAATTATTCAAATTGTTAATTTAAATTTTTCTCACTTAATATTTATGAGAATTCTGAAATTTGAGAATATGATGAAACCTTTGAACTAAATATTACCTCCTTACCCACAAAATGAAGTTATAAGTTCCTTGGACTATGTCATTTTGAAAAATGGAACAAGTATCATTTCAATTTTCATAAGACTCTAAGGCTCAGTATAGTTACAAAGCTATTAAAAGCTAATATTAACAAGAATAAATACTTTACCCTAACAATCTGGGTGTGCTGCCGTTCAACAGCAAGGTGTAAGGCCGTTTGCTGGTTCACATTCTGGATATCCAGATTTGCATTTCCCTAACAATGAAGAGATATTAAATGGTTACATCTGGACAACGTGAAGAACATGCAAACTGTTAGTTATTCATAAGAAATACATAGCTCTGTTGATACTGTTTCCTTCTTGGAAGCTCCCCTGACACAGCTCTCAGTACACACACTGAAAACTGGACAGACTAACAGTAAACTTACAGGTCAATGTAAACGTGTTTCCTTTACAGTAACTACCTCAAAGCAGCTCAGGGAGGAAGCACAGTAAGAAGCCGGCACTGTCCTTCCTACAAACTGTAAATGCCTCTGAAGAGCAGCTGAGTCTCCATACCCAGATTCAGAGTGACTTTAAGTTCACTTCCTTCTGCTGCTAACCGAGCTCTTCCTCATTTAGTGAAAACAAGTGAGAAGGTGACCCAAGTAGCCATGAGGTCAGCAAAGGCAGATCTGGAAGAGCCTTGCAGGCCCACAGGAGAGCAGTGAGCTAGCTGCTGCCTCTGAAAGCAGCTGACACCACACACTCGGAAAGAGGCTATGGACAAAATTAATCAAGGCGCTTTGTCTTAAGTGCTGCCACTCGTAAACCATGTAAACTTCTCCAACTATTTCATCATTTAGCCCTTTTAATCAGTTCCAAAAAGGTGCCACAGTCTAGCCTATTTCACAGGGTTTATGTAAAGATTAAGAAACATAGCACAAAAATTTGCTTAGCACAATGCCTGTCATAAGTCAAAATTAAGAACAGAATCAAAGCTAGGATAGCTCAATCTAATCACAACTCTGGCAGTCACCTGTGCTCTTGCTTGGACTGCTGGCCAGAGCTGAAACTCCAGCAAGTTATGCTACACTCTGGAAGACAGACCTTTCTGGTTTGCCTCTCCCAGCCCCTTCAAGACAGGGTTTCTCTGTGTGGCCTTGGCTGTCCTGCACTCGCTTTGTAGACCAGGCTAGCCTCAAACTCACACAGATCTGCCTGCCTCTGCCTCCTCCTCGAGTGCTGGGATTACAGGAGTGCACCACTGCACCCAGTTTCTGGTTTGCTTTTATTAAGTTTATTTATGTTTCTTTGACTGGTCACCGGGTTCCTGATTCTTAGCTCATCCTCTTACGCCTATTTAAATGTGAATACCGGATTACCAGCCAGTGTTAGAGAGAGGCTGGCAAAATGCATTCAAGTCTGACTTCCTGTGTTGGCTGTCAACGTCTCCATGATAGAAGGCTGAAATCATTTCTTGAGCACTGTTTTTTGACCTCTAAACATGTACCCTGGTATAAACACAAAGAGGGTGTAAGGGTTGACAGTGCTAGCCAGGAAGAGCAGTATATACCCTCAATCCTAGCACTCAGGAGGTTGAGACAGGATACTGAGTTTTAGCTAAGCTGGGGCTACGTCGTAGCAAGACTGTTTCATGCAAACAAACAAAAATAATCAGTGTTAAAAAGCAGAGAATACATTGAGTTAATTTTCATCATCATGGAGGTTTTACTGTGGCCTATTAATATCTATTTAGTGAAATAAGTTATGTTCTGAAATAAGAATGTTCCAAGTTTGTTAAAACATAATTGTCTCTCATACCTGATGTACTAACAATTCAGCCACTTCCACATGATTATTCAGGGCAGCCAGGTGCAAGGCAGTATAACCATCATCTTTCTTCTCATCCACAATCCACGGTCTTGGTAATTTTGAGAGTAAAACACGCATTGCACTGAAAGGCAAAGTCATGTTGTCTTTACATTTGCATAATATGCTGTTTTCTTTAGAAAAATATTTTTTAAATAAAAATCATATCTCTACAGACAGGCAGAAATTATTAATTCTCCAATGTTTAGTTTTGCGATATTTTGAGAACCAAACTATCAGCATTTGCAGAATGAAGCCAGCACAGATCAAAAGGGGAAAGTCCAAGAAGGAAACAGCAGAAAGGACCCTGCCATGTTTCACCTGCAGTAGTTTCTACCCATAAAAGAAACAATAAGTAACAGTAGGTAATAAGGGCAAGTAGAAAAATAGTGATTAAGACATGCTCCCTAGCTTGTTAGGAATAGCAAAATTAAAATCTAATGTTTAACTAGTGCTAAAATTCAGTTTGGGTCATAATGCATCAAGTGGCAATCATAATTCAGTATTTACAGTTTTAAAATTGTTAACATTTTTAAAGCCAAAAAAGTCAAAGATACCCTAAAGAACATGAAAGACTTAAAAGTCCCAGAGACCCAGAGAACCAAATTATTAAGAAGTGGATGCTTCTTAAAGAAAATCAACTGAACACATTTCTAAAAAGAAAGAGCAAAACCAGGGGCAACTTTTCCTCACAAGAATATTTCATATGGAAAACTTACAGCTCAAAGCACTGGGATGCAAATGTCTCTGATAGCAGAGTTTTATGAACCCATGTATGAAGTTCAGACAGGCTAAGAAGAGGCTTTGAAGGAACAGGTGAGATGGCTCAAGACTTTCATAAAAGTGCTTTGTGGCTAAGTCTGATTATCTGAGCCTGACTCTAGAGACTCACACAGTGGGAGAAGAGGACCCACTCCTACAAGCTGTGCTCAGACCTCAACCAGTACATCATGAAATATCCATGCATGTGTGAACACATGCTTACACGCATACACACACACTAAAATAAATAAATAAATAACTGTTTTTATAAATTGAGCTTGGAGCCAGGTGTGGTAGCACACACCTTTAATCCCAGCACTATAAAGAGACAGAGGCAGACAAATTTTTTTGAGTTCGAGGCCAGCCTGGTCCACAAAGCAAGACCAAGACAGCCAGGGCTATACAGAGAAATTCTGTCTTGAAAAACCAGAGAGAGCGAGAGAGAGAGGGAAGGGGAGAGAGGAAAAATTAAGCTTTGGAGGAACAAAAACCTCTGAACCTAAACTTAGGCTGCCAAGGTTTACGAGACTTTTGGTTTTAGAGTGGTGAGGCTGGTCTTGAACTTTTATCTCCCTGCCTCAGCCTCCCAAGTGCTGGGTTTACAGACAACAGCCACCACCTGTCACTTGACTCAGGTTATGGAGAGTTACTGGTGACTTACAATACTACAAAACGGATGGATATGACTGTAATATCCAACACTATTACTCGGCACATCAGACCACATGAGAAAAACTTATAAGACGCTAATAGTTTTTCTATAAAGTTTAGAAGACATATAAATCCTAAAAAAATTTATTAAAAATAAAATGTTATGAGGGTGTACAGATAGCGCAGAAGTTAAGAGCACTCGTTGCTCTTGCATGAGACTGTGGGCTAAGAAATGGATGCTTCTTATAGCACAGAGCGGCTCACAGCTGTCAGTAACTAATTCCTCAGCCTTCTCCTGACCTCATGCACCAGGTACAAATGTGGCACATACACATCACATACATACATAAATCTAAAACAGTTTTCAAGAAGAAATAAATATTATTTAAAAGCAATGTAAGAGGCTGCAGAGACCTTCAATGGTTAAGAGCTCTGCTCTTATGGACCACCTGGGTTCAGTTCCCTGCATCCATAAGGCATCTAACATCTATCTTTAACTCCACTTCCAGGGAATCTCATGTTCTCTTCTGGGCTCCTCAGGCACTTCATGCATGTGGTTCACAGACATACATGCAGGCAAACACCCATTTACATAAAATAACAATAAATGTACCTGGAGTTCAAGGTCGGCTACATAGGGAGTACCAGGCCAGCAGGGACTATAATAAGATCCTGACTCTGAAACTACACATACATATATAGTCTATCTTAGTATGCTTTTAAGAGAACATGAACCAACATTTAAGGTTTTGTTGAAATCAATCACTGCAAAATCAGCACTTGGTTTACTGGTGTTAACTTGTAAAGAAAAATTTACTCTCGGGGTACTTCAAAGGAGGAGAGAGACAGAAAGATTGTAAAACTCAGAAGAATAGTGAGTTTACTACAAAACTGTGTCTCCTAAAAATGTCAGACTCATGAAGTCTTAGCAACATGGCTACCTAACTATGATCTGAAGAACAATAGCAACAGACATGTTAATGTGGACAGGAGAGCTCACCTAAGAACTACAGACAACCAAGGACTGTTGAAAGGGAGAACTAGCGTTCCCAGGAAAGAGCACACCAGCTAGTTATTCAATACCAAGATGGTCAGCCCTAGACACATACAAGTAACATACAGACTCAACAGACCACATTTGTGTATTTGGGAATACACACACACACACAGGTAAAAAAAAGAGAAGCCATGAATTTGAATGAAATAGTGGGTGGGTATACACAGAAGGAACCCTAGCACTTAAGAGGCTGAAGCAACAGGATCATGAATTCAAGGTAAGCTCAGGCTAAATAAAGATCCTGTCTGGGAAAAACTAATTACAATTTTTTTAAACGTGCAAACTAACTATCAACCTGCTGGCAGTAGGTGATGACATGTCCTGCCTGCTCACTCACTTTTGTGCAGCTGTGGATGGATGAACCTGGAGCGTGCTCTGCCATTAAGCTATACTCCTAGCGCCCTAGCTCTATACTTTAAAATAGTTTTAAATTTTTTCTTTAGTGTTCTTGTTTTTGTCTGCTCTGAACACATTATACTTGTCCTGTGGCCTAAGGGTCTCCTGGACTGTGACAATCTCACTTTCCTTAGTTTTTGACGAAGCTGAGAAACCCAAGGAGTACTAAATAGACACTGTAGAATTCTCTTCATCTGATCTTGCAATGTCTTCTCATCATGTCTTTCCTCACTTTTCACCTACTCTCCACATGACTTACCACTATTGATGTTGAACCCTGACAACTGGATGGAGACGTGTGTCAGAGCGCTCTGTTGTATGCTGCCTCTGCTCCTTTACACTACCCTCTTGACAAGTCACACACTTGTATGTGCACAGCACATACTCAGGTGGTGCAAAGCCATGTGCCCTGTCTGAGAGAAGCATCTACATGGGGTAAGTGGCACATTCTACACTGGTGCTGTGGGGGCTCACTTTTACTTTTACTTCTGTTAAGATCTTTCTCTCACTCTTCAGATATACAGACAGATACACACACGAGCACATATTTTTAATGATTTATTTATTTTATGTGCATTATGTGAGGGTGTCAGATCCCCTAAAACTGAGCTGGAGAGATGGCTCAGAGGTTAAGAACACTGACTGCTCCTTCAGGGGTCCTGAGTTCAATTCCCAGCAACCACATGGTGGCTCACAACCATTTATAATGAGATCTGGCGCCCTCTTTTGGCATACAGGTGTACATGCAAGCACAACATTCTATACATAATAAATATATATATATATATATATATTTTTTTAATCCCCTAAAACTGGAGTTACAGGCAGTTCTGAGTTGACCCTCGGTGCTGGGAATTGAACCCAGGCCCTCTAGAAGAACAGCCAGTGCTCTCCACAGTGGAGTCATATCTCCAAGTCCCTCTTCAGAGATCTTAACTAGAAATGGATCAACCCATTCAGAAAAGTAAACAAAACAACACATGACCTTGAGAAAAGAAACCATCTTTGGGCCCAGCCTGCAAGGTAAGCTCAGGGAAAATAAAGAGGCCTGGTCCCTTCACCTCTGTCCATTGAGAATGGATCAGGGCAGCCTGCCTTCTTCCAGAGAATGAACAATTTTAGAAGCACACCCTGAACCTGGGAGGCAGCTACAGGCTCCTCTCCACAGCACTTTCAACTAGTTACTCGGCCCATTGCAATGTTGCAAGCATTAAGGACCATGAAGTTACACGAAAGACACTATTACTAGCTCAATAAGTAAGTCAATTTCTTTTATTAAGCCAACTGTTAATTGTACTCTCAAGATTTGGTGTTGTTTTTTCCCCATAGGGACAATTTTTCACTTCTCAACTAGTTCTTTTCCAACAGGTTGAGGACACGGATGTTTCAGAGATAAGATCGTACTACCAGTTAAGCAGGCATTTGTCAACAGTGCCAAAGAAGCATTAAGTTCCAGTACAACTAATAGTAGTGCCTAGCCTAATCCTTGGCACATGGCAGTGCTCAGACATCTGCTGAGTGACGAACAAATGAGTTCCAAGAAGCAGAGAGGACAGCAGCTGTCTACACTGGTATGTGGTGCTCAAATGGCACTAGGTCAATTACTAGGGCCTGCCACGCTATTCCTAATGTCTTTCTTCAGCAAAAGAGGAATATTTTGTCAAATAAACCTAGTAGGTAAACTATGGAAGTCTTGAATATTAGTATCATTTAATTTTAAAAAGGTATTAGAACAGCATTACCTGGGTATTCAATAAATGTTTGCTTAGTTAATTTAAGAATCCCTTAAATAATGGGTAAAGCAGGTTAGTACAGAACCCGTGAAGAAACTTCAGAAAGTTAATCCACCACAGACAGAAGCTTTTGGAGCCATGTCAGACATTACTGCATACCTGTATTCAAAAGGGGCTCAAAATTTTGCTGAGTGGAAGAAATGAAGAAACACAGGGAATCAGCTCTGATCACCCAGACGGGGTACTAGTAACAGCAGATCGAGACATAAGCACTCCCGACTCGTTTCAAACAGCCTAGCACAGAAACATGGGCACGGTGCTCACTGCTACCAAACCGCAAAATTTAGGATGTGAAAGTTAAGTTCTTTTAAAAATCTGACATGTAAAATTTGAATAGCTGGAAAGAGTAGTTTTCTAAAATTCAAAATTATCTATGGAAGCATTCCTTTAAAATCGTTACCCCAGGAGAGTTAACCCTGAAGACAGAAAGACTGCCACGGACAGTCCCCCTGCCTGTGCAGAGCCACAGTACTTCTACTTGACTCTTAACTTAATGAGCACTTAAGACAATACTTCTGGGAAAATGTGCACTTGGTTTCTCCTACCCATTTTTTAGGCTTTTGAGATTTAAATTTTATCTCCATGGCTTTGCTGGATTTGATGTTTTAATGCTCATTTAAAAAAAAATGTCTACATTTAAATTTATTCTGAATATACTATTGAAACTAAGAACTCTGAAGTATTTCCTGTTTTTAATGCACATGCTATAGAGCAATGTCAAGCCAAATTCATGACCATTTTAATCCATGGATGGTTATACCTAAACGCTATTTAGAAAACTGGAGTCATGGCTTACAGGAAACAAAGAAACAACTCATACTGAGGTTTAAAACAGAATTTAACTCCCACTGAAAGTCATCCTTGGACTGTACATGTATGAAGCACATAAGTACCCTAAGGCACCCTACCACATTCTTACTAGCACTACAGCAAGGGAGCAAGGACGACTAAGAGTTCCTTCTACGCCACTTTTCACTCTCTGATCTTATCTCATGACCACTACATAGATTCTACTCACCATTTCTATTTTCACTCAAGTACTACTTATTATGTTTTAAAACCATCTATAGATATAACTACCCCTAAATGTAACTGTACAAAATCCCTATATGCAGACAGCTGTGTAATATATTATTGTACAAAACATTTTTAACAAACAGAAAAGGTGAGATTCTGAAATATTTTGGCAGTAGAGGGATCTGCCTGAAAACTGTCTTGCTCCTAACCAGGGCAAACTTTTGTGGCCCTCTTTCCCTGTTTCTAAGTATAGTGACAGCCGCATGAGGTCTTCCTAGTCCTAGCGCACGCTCAGGGAGAATCTGGGAAATGTAAGTGGAAACATGAGACACCGCTTTATTTGGCAGTACTTAAAAAAAACAGCAGGACAAATGGCAAAGCAGTGTTGGGACCACAGGAAGAACAATCAATAGGCAGAAAGCAAGATAGAAGCCTCCTCAGCCTTTAGATCGACAATCGACAGCTGAGAGACTATTTTTTGCTATGGTTGACTAAATATGGTCAGGGAAGAGAGAGGGACAAGAGAGACTGTTGCCTGCGAGTGCATGTTTCAAATGCTTCACTGCCTATAAAGCTCTAACAGCCTAGGCTGTGCTCACTGAGGGAAGACTATAAGTTGGCCTCTGTGGTGACTATGTGGAAGTCCTGACCTCGCTTGCAGACTTGACCTCTGGATATGACAAGGTAGTTTCACTTCAGATCTACCACTAACCCTGGAAATTCAACCTTCCATTCCCCCCCCAAAGAATCTCAGAGCAAGAAAGACGCAGAATATTTCCTGAGGCATCAGAAGAACCCAATAGACTCTGGTGGGCACAGGAAACAGGGTGAATGTTTGTAGCTACGTGGGGAGGGTGTCTGGGGTTTTGTTTGCTTTTTTTAAAAATCTATCTTAGATTAAAATTAACTTCCTCTGTAACCTTTTCCCTCTTGTGAGTCATTTAGCCTAACAACAACAACAAAAAGGTACATTTTCTTTGCCATTGTAGCACCCTCCCCCATTAACTTTTTCTACATTTTATTGATAGGCTACATTCCAAATCGTATGACCAATGTTGATTCAATTTTAGGTGTGTGTGTGTATTGAGGAAGGGCAAGGGAGAGAAGTAGATTATATATGTTTTGTGTATTTACTTGTCTTTCAAATTTATCTTAAAAGGTAAGGGTCTGTGTTCACGCATACACCCCGTCCTTCACCCAGCCCCCAGGCAGAAGTGCTGACTCAGCAATGCCGTGCCGGCGCCATCCTGCTGCCCTGGCTGCCAAGCCTCTCCAGGTACTGCTCTCTGCCCCATACTGCTGCGGGCACCAAGCTCCCAGGCAACCAGGCGCAAGAGCTGACTTGTAAGGACGCCTCGGACTTTCTGCTCATCTAGTACTGCTATATATTCTCACTGTTAAATTAACTTATATCTGGGCATAGGCTAATTTCAAAACTCAAGTTGATAATTTAGTTTTTAAATTATCTGTTCAAATAGCATGCCAGATAACTCAAAAATGTACAATCCACCACTGACATTACTAAAGATTTCGCCTTTATTCCTTTGGATCAAACAATTGCTTCTCACTTCTCCAGTAAATCTGCATCCCTGCCACCAGAGTAAAATAACTTTTAAAAGGTACTACAAGATTTAGTTAACCAAGAAACGTAGCAGGTTATAGAAAGTTTCCCCTGTTTACTCTTCAGGCCACAGAAAACTGTATGAAGGGGCAACACTGAGCAGCACTGTTGGCTGGGACGGTGCTAACAGCTGCATGAGCTTCCCTCACAGGCTGTAAAAATTCCACCACCATACACACTTCCCTCCAACACTCCCTTTTCTTTACTTTCACAAATCTCAAAGCTTCTCAAGATCTCCTTTTGAATCAACCTTCTAAATGTCACAGTGATTAGAGACCACTCACAAAGGACCTTTTTTTCCCCCGTGCTAAATAGTCAAGGTAAAATGCAGAGACCTGCAGGCTGGAGTGCGCCTCTTCTTTGCAAACTGGAAAGTTGCTTTAGCACTCTTCCTTTATATTAAAAACTATTTTAAAAAGTAATTCTATAGAAAGCAAATACTTACATATCTGTTTGAATCTGCATTCATTGCAAACAGAAACACAGAACTTGGGTAAAGAACTAGGAATAAAAAACAACAAAGAACTTGCAAAATGATAGTGGATTATCATTTATTTAGAAAATAAATTAACACTTAAGAACATTCATTCACTCAGGAAATGAAGTGACCCAATTTTCCAAAGCCTGTGTTAACTAGAAAGTCAATTCTAGTTATAGTAATTTATTCCTTCCAATAAATTTTAAGTATCTGGTTTATAAAAATAATTTACAGCAAATCCTTTTTCATCTGTTTATAGGATCCAGAAGCAAATTCTAAAGACGAAGAAAAAGGACCTGTGGCTGAGAGAACAGCAAGCGGACGCTGGCATTCTGAGTACACGTGGGCCTCTGCTGGCTCTCTGCTTCTCTTGATGAAGAACCAAGCAGGGCAAAGCATGGCAGTGCTCGTGTCCACCAAGACAAGGAACACTAAGTGGAGTAACGGGATCAGGTAAATGTCTTGTAAAATTCAGTCTCTGATAAGCTAATCGCTGCACATATTCTGTTACTGTTTACCAACAAATGGGGAAAATGGGCTGCTTCATGGTTTCACAGCTCACAGTTGAGCAGTGCCTACTCAGAGCACATACTTCTTTATGTACCCATATGAACATACAATGCTATGGAATGTAAAGAAGTATGTATTTTGGGTAGGTAATGGGCACCAAGAGGGAGCTAAGCTGCAGCTAAAGGAAACTTCCCAGGATGACCTGCACACCTTTAACTAACCTACTGTCAGGTGAACGGCCACGACAACACTGGCACCCTCAAAAGGAGCAGCTATTTACAGCACAGACTAACATCCCTGATGTTATGCTCACAAAGTTCCATGGAAGTTGATTTCAATTTCCACTTTAAAACATGCTATCCTCTATACTGCTTGAGTACTCACATGATTAAAATTTGACTACCACAGAGGAAACTGTATTCTTCGCCCCAAACAGTGAGGCACAGACCATTTCTGTCCTCATAATCTGATTTTTATTTAAGTGTATCATGTCTATCAAATCAGGACCAACAGGTCTAATAAAAAAAAATAAAGCTGATTTTACTTACATTTTAATAGCTATTCTATACATGTAGTAAAGTTGAAATCAGAGGACTTCCTAAGGCAATTTTTCAGTTTTATATTTTCTTTTCTGACAGCTACAGAAACTGTAATTTTTAAAGACTACCTTTTAAGTAAAATTATGCTGTATAAATGAAATCACTGGCCCTTGTCCTTTTCCAGTTTGCCAGTTCTTAACCCTATCTTCACTTTAAGTACAATTAGTACTTAAAGCATGAAAGAGAATGATAAAAATTACAAAATTCTGGGCCACAACTAAAAATAAACAGGATATATTGATAACAAACTGTCAAATATTTAAAGGTCTGTATTATCTTTGATTATATGAAATGGTATTATTCTGCTCATAATGAATTATGAACAACTGTATTAGTTATTCCACAGGTCTGAAAGGTTTTAATAATTCTTTAAAAAACATTTCAACAACTAAGAATTTGTTACATCTTAGAAAATGCTTTCTATTCATTTATAAAGTAAAACTGAAAACTGATTCTGTTGCTTCCAAGTTTAGCTTAACATATCTAGGAGTATTTTCAATCGCTCTGAAATGTCACATCCAGAACTTAGATCAGCTGTCCCTTTTGAAGTGAGTGCATGTTAAACTCTGGGCATCTGCTGACACTGCTGTAACTCAGACACTTCACCCGTCTCCCTGACAGGGGTAACAGATGCTGACACTATCAGACGTTGTACTATTTTTTCCCATGGCCTCTCCTTGCCCTGATATGGCCAGTACATGAAACTGAACTATCCAAAAGCACACTTGAACAACTGGATTTGCTGAATGGCTGCCATGTAACTACTAAAAATAGAACCAGGCTAGTGCTCTCTTCAGCACTTACGTTCAGGCAATTGAATACCTGCTTCACTGTTAGGAAAATGATGGGAAGAATTAAATTCAGTCAACCTCCCCAGATGCAGAATACAGTACTGAACCTGCACACTGTCTGAGGCAGTGCTGTCCTTCTCCCAGGTCAGTCAAAGGTCTAGAACATGGCACTTCACTCAGCGCTTACTCTACAGACAAACTACAATCTATCAGACTTCTATCTTATGAGCTTATTTAAGAAGACATCCTCTTCAGACAGGAAATCTACACTAGAACCACATTAACAACCACTTACATGCTGTCTTTAAGTATCACATGGTAGATTTTAATACTCAAAATTCATGGTATTATAGTTCTTATAGATTCATACTCAAAATAGCACTAAGCTTAGTCAAGAAAATATATCTTTAAAAAGACTGACACCAACATTAGGGAAGAAAAAAAGCCAAGAATAACGCTGAAAACGTGTGATCTATTTATAAACTAAATAGATCTGGAGGCCATTCAGACCCCCCCACTCCTTGTCAACGACTCTCTTAGTCTTCAACTGTAACACTAAAGCAGAAGTGGTGCAGAAATGTGTAGCTAACATGACTCAACTTCTGGGTTAATTATTTAAAAACCTGCCTTGCGGGCTGGGCATGGTGCCACACAGCTTTAATCCCAGCACTCAAGAGGCAGAGGCAGGCAGATTCCGGTCTACGTAGGACAGCCAGGGCTATATAGAGAGACTCTTTGTCTAAAAAAAAGGGGGGGGGGAGGAGAAAAGAACAAAGTTGGTGATAAACTGGAACCTTACACTGAAATACATTATGCTTTGTTTGTTCTTTCAAATGTTGGTTTTGAAAGAGGCTATGTGTGCATTTAAGGATTGAGTGAAGATGCACACTATGTGTTGAGGGAAAAGACTTCTGAGCTGCACAAGTAGCAAGCAGCAGACATACACCTAAAAATGCAAATTTCGTATTTTGCAACTGCGCACCAGTATGGGAACTTCTGATACTTGTCATGTTAGATTTTTACACAGGAGTATTTAACCTATTTGTACCCTAAACTAGCAGCGGTGATGCTTTGCTAAAGCTGGTAAAATGGAACCAAATCGCCTCTTCAATGGATTTGGTCCCCTTCAACCAGCTGTAGCTATGCATTGATTACCACAGGACAGCCAGCACTTCATCTGTGAGAATGAATTACATGTCAACTAATATCAACTTACTGAATTCATCCAGACTGTAATTAATTTATTTGGAAGCACTAAAGTGGTTAAAGATGTTTATTAAAAGCTTTATGAAAAAATGTGTGATAAAAAAGATTTCAAATAAAGTTATTTACTTGTGGTCTTTGGTATGAACTTTTCATTTTAATTAATAAAATTTAAAAACTATTATAAAAGCATTGCAAATTTTAAAAATCACATTATTAAATTTCTTACTCTTCTGAAAACGACAGTAAAATGCCTACTGTACTTCCTAATGAAAATAAAGAAAATATCTGAGAAATTCACCAAAAATCACATAAAAACATGATGGGAATATCACAGTGTTTTTCACATGGGCATGAATATCTTAAGAGTCACTTACATCACTCTTAAAAAGAACCGAATGTGTGTGTGTGCATGTGTGCGTGTGTGTGGGGACTGTGCACACAGTGCGAGCGCCCATGGAGGGCGGAGGCGATGCACTCCTGGAGCCGCAGACAGCCGTAAGCCGCCGGCCACGGCGCCTGGCATTGAACTCACATCTTCTTCCAAAAGCAGTGTATGCCTGTAACTGTTGAGCCATTTCTCCAGCACTTGGTATGCGCGTTTTAAATTACAGAAAACTTTAATAATATTTAGCACTCCAGAAATGCTGTCATTATCTTCAACAGGACTAACCTTCAATTCCACTATTTGAGTTTTAGCATAATGCTGCAGAATGCTGTCTCAGTAACAGACTTTAACAATAAATACTAAATTCTTCTGACCCCGAACCTGAAGCAAAACTTTTTAATGTTTAAAACAGAAAGAAAATGCTAAAGCATCACTATTTATTACTAATGAAGATTTTCAACTCTCCACACTTGCCAACTAACAATCCTCACTGATACACATGCCACTGTCTTCCTGTCTTTGTCCTTCAAAGGAACTTACAAGTCTCCAAGTGAAGAGAAACTGAAGGAGACAAAAACAGACCAATATCCACCCAATTTTCTCAGTAACTACAACAGAACTGTAGCTGGCTTGATGCTGCTCAAGAAGCAATTGATGCAGGCCGCAGGCGAGCAGCCAAATAACCTCGGGTGCACGCTCATCTAAATAAAGCTGGTTTTCACCATATCAGCACAAGCAAATTTTTACCTTGATTTGTGCAGGAGAAATATCAAATGCCCGGCTGGAGATGTAGCTGGAGGGCACCTCACATCTACAACCTCCATCACCCCCAATAGCAAGCAAACACACACCATGTACCAGAGAGCATGACCAGGGTTACAATCTGTCTTGATCTGCACTTTCAAGTCCAGGTCTCAAAGTGTATCTTCCATAAACGTTAAGTACCCACACATATTTTCAAGTCCAAGATAATAAGAGTGTTCCTTCAGAAAAGCTCATACAAATTATCAGACCTAAAATGTTGCTGCTGCACTGCTGAAAAATTACTAAATTTACTAAAATCAACCAAAAGCAAAGCCAGGGAGTGTACTCAATTTCCACATACATACATACAAGTTCATATGCAAATTCTAGAAACACTTTCAATTATAAAAAGTGAAAATGATGACAAGCAAATATTTGTCCTGAGACTGGCTTATATAAAGTTGGAAAAAAACATTAATGGGGGAAAGAGTACAAATGTTCCAGAAAGAAAAAAACACCCTCAAAAACACCCAAGAATTATACCGCCTAAAGAGTGATTCCCTAATTACAATTAAAGTAGAACGGAAGTCCAACACACAGTCAAGTACAGTAAGGAACTGCAGTCAGGCACAAAACAAGATCACAAGAACAGGCTGAAACAATAAATATGGATGGCAGACACAGCAACGATTAAGACTAAAAAACAAAGAAAGGGAAGTGTCAGTACATTTGTTAGTATTATTCTTAGCATTTGGAAATAATAATGTGCCATATCTGCTTTTCTAAAGAAAGAATAAAGGTCCAAAGTCTGAAAAATAAACTTTAAAGTTAATTGTAAAATACCTGTTAGGAAAAAAATCTCAAAACATCCCAACATGCTTTTACAATTGATAAATATGTTTATATAAGCATTTAAGGTCTTCAGATAAAATCTGTATATGACAACCAACAGTCATGACTGTCCAAAATATTTTAAAGAAAAAGGAATAAGGAGCCAGCTAGCTTTAAGCAAAGCCATTCTGTTATGCAATGAACGCATTTTCCTTTTTGTAGAGTACTTTAGAGTATTTAACTGTGGGGGTATGCACAGGGGACACCATGCGGAAGCCAGTTTTCTCCTTCCATGACTGGGTCCTAGAGAACTGAAGTCATGGCATCAGGCATCAAGAACCTTTACTCCTGCGCTCTCTCTCCTGCCCTTTTCTTTCTTTTCATGTCACCTAATACAAATTATCTGGCTGAAAGCTCACGGTTAAGATTACAGGAACTGAAGAAAGAGAAGAAAAGCACTGCTCCCCAATGTGCTTAGCTTACTGACAGTGCTATGCTCACACTCACGGAAACAAACAAGTCAAGACTTAAGACACGGGATACAGCAGGGGTTCAAAGTTAATAAACTGTAACTAACATTAAAAAAAAATAAAAAAACAAGTTATAGTCCATCATCAAGAAAATCCAAAGTAGGATTTCAAGAGAGGGACCTAGAGGCAGAAAATGAAACACATGGACTGTGATCTGGACATGGACATCAAATAAACCCTTTCCTTGATTAAAAAAAAAAAAGAAAGAAAGATTTAAGACACGTATTTTCTAAACCACTCAGGCTTCTAGTCTATCTCAGACGTTATTATCTAATATTATTGCCTAAATTCCCTCAAAAATCTGAAGTGGTTGCTACATCTGAACACCAACAATTCTCCTACAGACTTTACACAGTCTTTTGAAATCTGGCAGCGCCACCACTGTGCAGACTAATCTGAGCACCTGCTGTATTCAGACACATGGAGGACATACACATGAATGTGGACAGCCACAGTCCTAGGGAAGGAAATATGAAAACTCATAGTCAGCACACAGCACTACGCAGGCCAGGCACGAGTGACACACGGCACACAGAACACAGCTCAAGGAGAGGGGAGGCAGCTGCAGGTGGGAAGAGGGGGAAGGAGGCTAAAATAACATCACCAGGAAAGAAAATGTCTGAGCCTGGAGGAAAAGAGCAGGGACCTCCTGTAGAAGGAAAGTAGCGCAACAAAGTAGCTGAAGGGAAAGACGGGCAGAAACGGTGAATTAGCTGGAGATAAAGTGAGAAAGGAGGGCTCTGGACACTCGGCCAGCCACGGTAGTGTACACTGGCCTATAATCCCAGCACTCAGGAGACTGAGGCAGGAAGATGACAGTTCCAAGCCCAGTTGAGCTACACAATAGAACTATCTTAAAAAAGAAACAGAAATGGGCTTGAATGTAATCCAACACAAATGAATTCTCACATACTTCATCTATAAAATGAGGCTATAACACCCAACCAAAAGCTGTTCAAAGGGTCAAGACCACAGCTTGATGGCACAATAGTCCCCTGGAAGCTACATGGCCTAAACACGATCACCAGCAGTGCAAGTACAACCTCAAATTGACTTTAAATTTTGGTTTTTGAAAGAACCGAGAGGATGCACAACGCAGCACGTGGTAAGTGTTCTCATCACTGCCACCGCCTGTTTCAAGGGCACAGGAACTACTCTGTCTCCTTCACAGTGCAAATGCAGAAAGGGCTCAAATATTTGTAATCTGAGAAAAATTCAGTGTATAATAGACAATTTACCCCAAACAGCAGTCCCAATAAAATCCTGTTGTTTTCTGTGACTACCCTCAAGTGGTCATCCTAAGAAGCTTTAAAAAGGGCAAAAAGAAAAAAGAAAAAAAAAAAAGGAAAAATGCTATAAAACATATTAATGAGGGATGAACATGTAAAAAATTTTCCGAGAATTAAAGAAAAAAACCATTAAGAAATTCCAAGGAATAAGAATTCATGATTGATGAAATTACCATTTTTTCTTAGTCAAAATATTACAGGGTTTTACTTAACTATAAAGAAATGTAGGTTAAACTGTTCCAAAGGGAAGTTTACGGAAACTTCATCATTTGCATTTGTTTCCAAAGGCAGCCTCTCTCAAATTTTAATCAGCCAATCCTTTTTATCTGATAGAACACCCACTACTAAAACATAATTAGGGTTCCTCGATGTTACATCCAAGTAACCCAGTATTAATAATGATTACAAACACTTAACATCATGTAAGGGATAATGTAAGATTAGAACACACCTTGAGAATGATGTTGAAGAAGCAGAAAATCTTATACTGCATCTAATTAAAATCTTTAGATATTTTATATCCAACAATCAATAGACATGTAACCATTTTATAATATTTATATTAAAGTAACACGTACCTATGAATAAGGGTGTATTTTCTACAGAGCTTTATCATTTGAGATGCTGAAAACAGCTGAGTCTGTCCTCATCCCATCAGGAAAAGACGCCCCCACTAAAGGAGGCCATGCTGACACGGCACTAAAACAGTAAAGTACACTCTTACCTGGGGTTCCCTCTCAGTGCAGCGTGGTGCAGGGCATTGAACCCGTTATTGTTCGTGATGGTCACGTCTGCTCCCGCCTCCAGAAGAACTGCCAGGATGTCATCCCGTTTCTTACTTATGGCATCATGAAGAGGAGTGTCACCTTCAGAATCCTTTTTTTTTTTTTTTTTTTTAAGTTTAAAGAGACTCCATTAGTTCTCCTTCCACTGATTACCAGGAAGACTTTCACAGAACTACTAAACAAAGAAGCAGGCTCTCTAAGGAGCAAACAATGGTCAGCCAGTCAGCAGTCAAGCTGGGGTTCTGGTTGGTTTGTGTTTGAGATGGACATGAAGGTGGTGGTGGTGGTTGTTTTTAGAGACAGTTATCACACTGCAGCCTGGGCTAACCTTTACTTACTCTATATAGTTGAGGCTGGCTTTGAACTCCCATCCTCCTGCCTCTACCTTCTGACTGCTGGGATTACAGGCATGTACTAACACCCACGTCCCTGATGTGGCCTGCTTTCTGGTCCCCATAACAGCTATTCTAACGCACAAGTCTCAATTATGATTCATCTACCACAATCCCAATTCACGTTCCCTACATGAAACTCTGCCTCACACTTCAGAGAGAAAGGCTAGTAGACCTAAGTTCCTTCTCCTTCAACACATCAGCACCCTCAGTCCTTCCTCCATTCCCCAATTCTGCCACGTACTTACAAAGCTACAGCTTAGTTTTAAAAAATTCCTTCTTGACAGCAATGTGCTGAACAGCACCTGCTACGCATTTCTGCAGTTGCTGCTATGGGTACTCCTAATGTTCAGACACTTTCAAAGATGTAGGAATTCATCTGTGCTGAGAATCCTCCATACACAAGCTATTTAAGTTTATAATGATTACTCCCATTGTCTTCTAATTACTACTGAGTTTTCAATTTAAAGAAAGTAGTTTTACATAATCATATGTTTCAAGGACCATTTTTATTTGAAAACAATACAGTATTTCAAATCTATTTTGGTAAAGATGATCAAGAGAGAAAAAAGGATAGAAAGAAATCCAAACACTGGCAAGATTATGTACTTTTTTATTTTGCTATGAAGTATTCATTCCAAATTTTAACTTTATATGTATGCAAAAAAACGTGTTTAATATATAAAACAAGCACATCATGGACACAGACCATGCATCTCTGATGTACGGTTTAAGTTCATCTAGTTGCTAAGCTACCTTAGAAAAAAAAAATTGCTTTTGGGGGGAATTTCTGGCTTCAAAAATCAGGCCATTTTCCTTACTCTAAATCAAAACAATGTATTTTCCAAAACAGAATTAAACCAAAAACCTAGAAATTAAGCTACAATAAAAATACTATAAGAGTTGTGAGCTATTTTATATCAGCCTGTCTTAGATATCCTTCACAGTAACAAATTTGCCACAGAACTTGGATCATCACTCTTAACAGAGTCCTACTAATGCCTGCCCAGTATGTCCTTTCAAGTCTTACCTGGAGACTGGGATGACAACCAAAGTCCAGCAAAGTCTTCACAACCTGAAGATGGCCTTTATTGACGGCGATGTGTAGAGGCGTCTGCCTGCGCTTATTACGAGCATTCAGGTCAGCACTGCCTCGGTGCAGGACTTCAATGACAGCACCCTCATCCCCAAAGGCTGCATGGTGAACAGCTCGATCTCCATCTTTATCCTGAACATTAGCATGAAAGTTCAATCAGGGAACAGTGAAGAAAGAAAATACAAAGCTATAAAATACCATGAACCAAATTAAGTTCAGGAAAGTTGTGGAAAATAAATACTAAAAACATTGAAACCAATAAGCCAGCTCTAAATTGACATGAACAATGACAAATGTTAAAAGTAGATTGGTTCCATTACAGCATATTAAACTGAGCCAATACTAGGAGTATGTTACTAAAACTGTAGGGCTAGGAACCAACAGAGGCTTTGGACAAGAGAGGCATGTGCGCTATAACCATCAGTTCTTAGACAGATTCTCACTGTGTAGCCTCAGCTGGCCTGGAACCCTCTTCCTGTCTTAGTCTCCCAAGTCCCGCCATTTCCAGCATGAACAACTAAACCAGGCTCAAACTTTTAAGTTACATGAAAACTACAAACAAAACAATGTAAGACAGTTTTTTCTTAATTACCTTTATGTAGGAAATTGACATTACATTAGTCAGAGTTAAATCTAAGTGCTGAACACACCCACTTCTGTGTATCTGAAGATAGAAAATCTTACTAAATATGCTATTTTAAAAAATGAGCCAGGCACATGCCTTTAATCCTAGCACTCAGGAAGCAGAGACAAGATCTCTCTGAGTTCCAGGTCAGCCTGCTCTACAGAGCAAGTTCTAAGACAGCCAAAGATACACAGAGAAACCCTATCTTGAAAAACCACTCATTCAATCAATACATTCTGTAATAGTCATATTTCTAAAGAGATGAGAGATTAACTTTTTACATAAAAGAAACTACTTCGTTATGGGAAAAATGTTTGTACTGTACCACAAAGGTAATATACATTACATATCACATATAATTAGTCTCATTACTTTTGCAGAGGGTTCTATGATGCTACTGTTTCCATAAGAATACTACACTCCAAATGACACCATTACACTTGAATGTAAGCCTATTCACGTATTCCTCCAAAACAGTGACTCCCAATCTATGTGTTCGTACCTAGCTAACTCCCTTCGTTTTATAAAGGGTCTGAAAACTAATTTGGTGCCCAGGATCACTTAATCTACTTTTCAAGGATCATGTAAGTAAATACTGTTATCAGGTACATCTAAAGCAAATGAATAGATACAAAAGTCACTGAATTCAAGATAGGTTCGTTTTTTAGTATTTGCCTGTTATTGTTCAAACAAATATCAAGGGTAATATTTATGTAGGAATTTGGTTCAATAACATTTCCTGAAAATTTTCTAGACAATCTCTATGTTGTGGATACTTCCAGCTGAATCAAATAAGGAGCTTTTGTCACCTATCAACGCTGAGAATGGAGGACTATCAAGCACCACAGGAAGGCTCCTTTCTTACGCTTCTGAGCAGCATTGCACCCAAACATCCCAGGAAACAAGTGCATGGACATGTACACATACATATCCTGAGAGACAGACAGAGATATAGACAGAATTTTTTAAACCTGTGTGCACGTGCACACATGAGGGAACAGACAGAGACACAAAGACAGAGAGGAGAGAGAGACAGAGAAACAGAAATACAGAAAGACAGTGCGTATGAATATTAGCTTGTGGATATGTGTACGTGAATACAGGTACCCTTGGATGCCAGAGGCATTTTTCAATCCCTGAGGTCGAGTTATAGATTTGTAAGACACTCAACATGGGTGCTGAAAACTGAACTCAGGTCCTGTACAAGAGGAGTACAGGCTCTTACCCAGAGCCACCCTCATCTCTCCCTCTATATTTTCTAGACTATCACTTACCTTTCCATTTAAAAATGGAACATGGATCTACAAACATCAACTAAATAAAAATAGGAATTATTTATGAATGTATTCATTATACTTTATGGCTGTTATAAAACTATTAACTAAAACCAGGCATGGTGCTACACTAAGCACCAAGGAGACTGAGGCAGCAGGAGGACCAAATTTCAAGGCCAGCCTGGACTATGTAATGAGTTCCAGGGTAGCCCCAACTATGCAGTGAGTTCCAGGCCAGCCTGAGCTCCACAGTTTGTGAGACGTACATCTTAGGACAGACAAGCAGGAAGGCAGGTGGGGAGGAAGGCAGGGAGGAGGGAGAACAATGAAGAGAAAGAAAAAAGGAAAACTAACAAACAAAAGACCACTAACTGAAGCATGCTGTGCAGGTTCTAGCAACAGTTTGTGTGTGTAAAAACAAATACAAAAAACCTTTTAAGCCCAGATATATGACATTAAAGGGAAAATATTTTTTAAAAAAGTAAAGATTACAGAACATACGTACATACAATAGGAAACTATAATTAAATCTGTTTAATTAGAAAATCAGCTTGCCCTAGTTTAATTGTTAGTTTTACTCCTTTCTTCTGAATGACTTCGAATGAGCCTGAGCAAGGCCTGTCTCTATGCAGGTGCACACAACATCCTGTGGAGACGACATCTAATGCTGATCCCTCTCTCCTGTCCTCTCTCCTTTCAACCCAGCCCATACTGTCAGCAAAATCAGTGCCCTGCAGACCTGCATGAGTACCTGTATGTATTTGTCAGAATCCACAGCTACTAGTCTGTCTTCTCCAAATAACAGGCCTGACTCTTTGCCACAGCTCACCCTGCCTCCATTCCACTCCTATGCCAAAGACGGAGGCCTCTGCACAGCAGTGCTGCTGTCTCGCTCTGCCGCACAAGCTGACCCTGCTTCCCTTCTGCTTGGTTTCTGCCTTTACCTCACTGTGCCTGGAGAAGACATTATGTTATTGATCTTTTCAATCAATCTGCAGAGTATTTGTGACTGCTACAGTTTAGAAACAATTTGCCAGCACAAAATTCCTGTGCTGGAAGCTTGGTCCCCCCAGTGCAGAAGCACTGGGGAGTGGCGAGGAGAGGCCTAATGGGGAGGTGAGGAGGCCCTGAAAAGCTGAGGACAGGACTCACAGCAGTAGGTTAGCTGCAGAGATAAAGACGAGTCTCGGTCCCGCAGGAGCTTGCTCCTCTCTAAAGGCAATACTTCTCCACCACTCTCCCTCCTGTCTTCCCTTTCTAAGAGTAAGAGGGTCTTTAACAGCAACCTCAGTTATCATCCCTGGAAACAAATATATTTATGGTTGTGAACCTAGCCTTTTATGGCTGACCATCTCTCCAGCCCAAGAATACCTAAAAAGCCATTTTGATGGTGGTAAAATTGAGTCCTGCCTGATATTTAACAGAAGGATTCCTTTATACCGATCAATTTTGAAGCCACTTACCTATTCTTCCCCAGTTTTACAGTTTTGTTTTGCTATTTTCATTAATGAAATAAGCAGAATTGGACAGAAGCAACACCTGTTGTTGTTTTTTTTAAAACTGTACTGTCTATATCTGCCTGTTGGAAATTTTTAATTAGAATAAATACAAGTGATGTCAAAGTGTTGTGTTAAAAATGGTGCTTCGTTTCCCTTATTCCAATCCAAATATTACCACAGATAAAGAAACAATGTGTATTTTCAAAGAATGAACTCAAGTTTACTTGCTACACTGCAAGGGTACCAGCGGCCATGACCATAACAGGAAACTGAATCTCAGATTACAAAACTTTATGCCCAGTATCATTTTAAAAGAAAAAAAATATTTAAAACTTGAGTTTATGACTATGGAAGGTAGCTCAATCAGTAAGTGCTTGCCATTCGTACAAAATTGAATTTATGTATGCATACAAAGAGAGAAGGGAGAGGGAAGAGAAAGAACAAAGGAAGTCAGGGGTAGGAAAAAAGGGAGACAGCAAGGGAGGGAAGGCAGGGAGAAGAAAAGTCAGGGTCTCCAAGTGAAGCTCTCATAGCCCTCTGAGGTCAAAAGTCCCCTAGTAAAATCACCCTGTGCTTCCTAGGATCTTAAGAATGTTTGTATTCTATCTAAAAATGAAGGACATTAATCCAAACCTCTGTATCTTAATACTTTATCTGTGAGGGAAAAACAAAAACAAAAACGAGTCCTTGAACAGGTCCAAAGCTCACTCCCCATCTGGGCACACACAGCTCTCACAGGCCCTGACACCTGAACCCGCACATAAGAAAGACACAGAAAAGAATCCTGCGCTCAGTAAGCCATGCCCAGGCAAAGCCTACTTTCCAAAATAGCTTTCTGAGCTTTCCCTAAATCAAATATACAATTTTTAAATTTTTAAATAGTTTTTCTTTCAGCATTCAGGAAACTGGGTTTTGTATGGTCATGTTTGGGTTCGCTGACATTACAAAAACCGATTACATTATTACATTAACAAATATACAATTCTTCTTGAATTGAGCCAAAGGCAATCACTCTCCAAATGTAAAACCATTACTGCATCAAAAGCAAAATGCTTAATATTATGTTTTTACTATTTTGAACTTCTGAAAAATTTAATGGAGAAAAATAAGGGAAAATACTATATTTACCTTCAAGAATGTAAACATCTAAGTATTTAAGGTTTTAAAAAAAAACCCTAAACTTTGGAGGTGTCTACAGAGCCTTCTTTCGATCTTCTCTAAATCAACAATCTAACAGGAATTAAAAAAAAAAAAGACAGGAAGACTCCACTCAGTGTTCTGACAAAGTACAAATAAAGAAAGCTCAAATAAGGCTTTAAATGGGTAAAAAAAAAAAAAAAAAAAAAAAAAAAATCTGACAAGAAATAGTTTCCCTATCAGTTCACTTCAAGATGTGAACCATTATTTCTACCTATTTTGACTGTTACAAGTCTGATTAAGGCTTGCATCTTACTCTTCCTTCTCAGAGATCCCAAGAAACTGTTATTAGCTGACACAGAGATGTCACTTTCACACTATGTCTACAAGTTCTATAGCTCTACAACAGCAGAAAGCACATGGAATGGACATCTAAATAA
>CM053764.1:29313000-29371970 GCA_028658305.1 Pachyuromys duprasi
GCCCTGAGGAGACAGGATAAGCTGGGGTTGGATGGAAGGGAAGGAGGTCCTCCCCTGTTGGTGGACTTGGAGGGGGCGGGGAAGAAGGAGATGAGGGAGGGAGTGGGAGGGTAGGAGGGAATGGGGGAGGGGGCTACGCCTGGGATTCAAAGTACCTAACCTGTGACTGAGATAAAAATAAATAAATTAAAAAATAAATAAATAAATAAATAAATAAATAAATAAATAAATAAATAAATAAAAATTGCTGATGAAAGCAATGTCAATGTCATGCCAAACTCCTCAGCTACACCCTATTCCTGAGACCATCTCCTAAGGACAAGAAGCTCCATATACACAAATACAGGATCATCCCAAATTGTCAAATTGCTCTTTATAGTTTTAATTAACCAGTTTAATTAAACAGTTTCAGACTCTTATTTCATTAGCTCTCTGATTTCAGAAGAACTCTGGTATTTCAGTAGCTATAACGAACATGGATTCTGGTGTTACTGAGATATTCAGCTCAATTTCATGCCATTTTCCAAAAACAACCAAAATAATAACAAAATAAAACTAATTACCCTTCATTTACAAAATGCTAAAATTAACAAGTCTCTTTTGTGGAATAAAAATAACTTTCATATATAAATATGTACGTATGTTCCATATGTGTGCCGTATATATACGTGTCTCGCTCTGTAGTTCTGGAGGTCCTTAGCCTCATAGCAATTCTTCTCAGTCTCCCAGTGTTCAAATTACAGATATGTGTCACCATTCCTGACAAAATAACTTCTTTCTTTTTCATTTTTTCTTTTGGTTTTTTTGAGACAGGGGTTCTCTGGGTAGCTGTAGCTGTCCTGGACTCACTCTGTACACCAGGCTGGCCTCCAAATAACGGAGATCCACTTGCCACTACGTCTGCTGGGATTAAAGGCACGCACTACAACTGCCTGGCTGTAAAATAACACGCATTTGGGTTCCTAAATTCAGCCAGGAAAAATTCAACCTTTATACTACTGCAAATGACAACCAAGTTACATATCTCATTCATAATAAAACAATAAAAATAACTTATGTACTTGACATCTTCTTCAGTGTGAATTTGAAGGTTAAGCAACACCTGTATTTACATGTATACATATACACACACACAAATTCTTTTTTAAATAATTTTTAAATTATTTTAAAAAATTTTTAAACTATTGAATTTAAAAAAGGATTTTCAATAAAATAAAATTCAAGCATTCCTGTGGACAGCAATCAAAAAAGAGATCTGGCAGCAACTTCAGGTCTACAAAGACAATACAAACAACACAGACACACAGAGACAGAGACAGAGACAGAGACACAGGGACATACATACACACACACACACACCTGCATCAGCAAATGTATACTAACAGACATATAAAACAAACATATATATTCCCTTCCTGACCGAAAAAAAAAAAAACAGATTAAAAATTAAAATTCATTCAAGCTCTCTCCATGGGCAACAGAAAATTCCAACATGAAAGATGTACTATTTAGTGGTTAAACACCATACGCTCTTTAGGTGTCCAATAAAACAAAGAATAAACATTAGAGAAAAAAGAAAGTAACATAAGATCAGGAAGACCTTTTAAAAAGCTGTACCAAAGAGAAAGACACTCTAGCAACGTAAGCATTTAAACTCCTCTCGCAGGAGACATTGGAGGGCAAAACCACCACATGCCCTGCCGAGTCTAACCTAGAAAAAATACAGTCCTATATCCTTTTAACAAGATTACAGCTACCAAGTAACGCTCCTCATCCACAAACAGATGTCCCAGCAGAAACACCAATGAGTTATTTATTGCCCTTTTACAATACACACAAAGTTAAGCATCTGTACGTGCAGGGATAAAAATGCACTGTAAATGCTTCAGAAATAATAATAATAAATAGGCTAAGCAAATGATAACTAAGGTGTAAGGAAAAAAAGTTCTCTGAGTGTTAGGTAAGAAAACCCTTGATCCCGAGGGTATATATCCCATTAAAACATTTCTAGTAGGAACCGTGGATGGACCCAGTAGGACGCCCAACAGCACTGCTACCCTAGTAGAAGGAAGCTATGTCTAAAATACTTTGGAGACATTAAACAGAGAGCAGGAGGGAGAAATAGATAGAAAGCTTTAAACTATTTTTTCTCAATTTTTCATTTGAATTTGGACAACATGGGATGAATATTAAATTTCAAGAATGAAATTACATTTTATAAAGAATTATTTCTAGAAAGTTTACTTAAAATGCTTTCAAGCTTGGTTTACATACCTCTGCTTCAACATCTACATTTTGCTTCAAAAGTAACTTCAAAATATCAACATGTCCATTTTGACTAGCAGCTTGCATAGCTGTGTGGCCAGCACACTGTCCATTTACCTAAAAAAGAAAGGAAGAAAAAAATTAACAAATGATACATATCAGAAATAGCCAATAAACATGATTTTTAAAAATCTTGTGTAGTATATGATTCTTTGAGAACAATCTGGCATTACAAGTATCACAACATAGACCATCAAAATTATTTAAAGAAATAAAGGAGAGACAGAGAGAGGGACAGAGGAAGGGAGAAAGAGTCTGCACACACACACACACACACAGGCTGTAGGTCTGGACCTACAGGATGTTTTCCTCAATTGCTCTTCACACCTTGTTTGTTTGGTTGGTTGGTTTTTTCAGACAGTTTCTTTTGTGTGTAACCTTGGCTGTCTGGGACTCGCTCTGTACACCAGACTGGCCTCGAACTCACAAGGTCTGCCTGCCTCTACCTCCCGAGTGCTGCACACCTTACTTTTTAAAACAGGGTGTTTCACTGCCCCTGAAGCTCACTGATTCACCTAAAATATTGGAACAGAAAGCTCCAGGATCTTCCTTTCTCTGCCTTCCCAGTACTGAGATTGTAGGTAAGCCTCCTTGAGAGTTGTCTGCTTAGTTAAACTCAGGTTCATGTGCTTGAACATGTGCACTTTTACTGACTCAATCTTCTTCCTAGCTCCTCACCCTTTCTTTTTCTATTTTAAAAGGTGTTAGCTTGACTAAATTAACTTCAAATAAAACTTAAGCTACAATATATAGTCTGGGGGCTGGAGAGATGGCTCAGTGGTTAAGAGCACTGTCTGCTCTTCCAAAGGTCATGAGTTCAATTCCCAGCAACCACATGGTGGCTTACAACCATCTATAATGTGAATTGATTCCCTCTTCTGGCAGGTGTAAATGCAGATAGAACACTCATATACATAAAATAAATAAATTTAAAAAATATATATATAGTCTGAATAGAAATGTTCAGGATAAACACAACACAGAACTTGACTTGTCTGTGTTACTCAGAAACTATGCAAAATACAGACAACTTAAATCAATTAAGTCTTTGAAAAGAAAATAACAGCAATTATGGATATATCACAAATAATATAAATGTACAGTATAAGTTTCCTGTTAGGCATTTTCTGTATGAACTCAAATGATTATGCCTAAAAGAACTTTAGACAGAAGTAAAAAAAAAAAAATCTTGCTTTAAATTTTTAGTATAAATGACGCTGTAAAAGCAACTTAAAAATCAGGTAAATGAGCTAAAATTTCTAATTGAAAGACAGACTTGGACAAGCAGATTATAATTTTAAATAAAAAAAGACAAAAATCCAACTATATACTGCTTACAAGGAAATAATTTCACCTCTAATGATACAGAGACTGAAAATATAGGGATGGAATCAGATAATCCACGCAAATGGAAACCACAGAAAACAGTAATTAATCATCTTACTTATATCAGATAAAATAGAGTTTACATCAAAGGTAGTAAAGAGAGGCAAGGCGTTTGAAACAAGTCTGGACTACATGACAAGCTGAAGAGGAGTGGAGTGTATAGTAGGGTCACAGTCAAGAAATCAAGGGCCATACGTTCATTCAAATATTCAATAGGTCTAAAGGTAAAGAAAATACTTCAGCACAGTATGCTAGATAGTTTCATGTCAACCTGACACAAGCTATAGTCATCTGACAGGTGAGAAGCTCAACTAATATAGGGCTGGAGGCAAACCTGTAAGGCTTTTTCTTAATTGATGTGGGAGGACCCACCCAGCCCATTGTTAGTGTTACCATCCCTGGGCTGGTGGTCCTGGTTCTATAAGAAAGCAGGCTGAGCAAGCCAGTAAGCAGCATCCCTCCTTGGCCTCTGTATCAGCTCCTGCCCCCAGGTTCCTGTCATGCTTGAGTTCCTGTCCTGACTTCCTTCGATGATGAACAGTGATATGGAAAATGTAAGCTGACCTTTTCCTCCCCAAACTGCTTTGGTCATGGTGTTTCACTGCAGCAGTAGAAACCATAACTAAGACACACAGTGGTAGCAGGGATTAGCAGTTCACTTTCAGCAGCCGACAGAAAAATTGTCAAGACAAAAATCAAACGAAAGCAGATAAATCACACCCTTGACTACAAGAAATCTATACAACATTTCATCCAACAAATGCAAAATACGTATCTTACTTAACAGCACACAAAACACTCTCAGTTACAGTATATGATAAGCTGCAACACAAATTTCAACAAAATCTTTAGAATAAATAATTTTAGCGCTTTTTTTCTGACCACAGTACAGTAAAAAATAGATTCAGTATTCTAGAATGTTTGTGGAAATCAACAATTTACATATAAATACTGGATCAAAAAAAAAAAGCAGATTTAAAAGCTGGTGTAGGTACAATATTGCCACAACTCTACCCTGCGTGGTGTCATGCTGACATGACACTTAGGACAGTAATCAACTGTGTTCTGACTTAATATGAGGCCTGCTGGACAGGAAGGATTTCATGCCCGATACTGTAAACAAATAAGCTGTGACTAGATCACAGGCCTAAGGGGGGAACCCACTACTGTTGTTTTGCTAAGGTCATGCTGTCAAACTGCTGCTAAATATTGATGTTTATACCCAGAGATTAATCCCACCCTCAACTTTGTTTTATTGGATGATGGATAATGTAAAGATCCAAAACTGGTCAAAGTGCTGGCTATAAGTAACTGCAAATCCTCACCTGTGGGTAGGCCATCTATATCAACCTCCCCCAACCCAAGGAACATCAAGGAAGAAGGGGTGAAAAGAATGTTACAGCCAGAGAATGGGGAGGAAAACCATGAAATGCCGACTCCTGGACAGAACATAGCTGTTACACAGATCAGCCTAACCCAGCCACAGTTACCACAAGATCAATATTCCAGCATGGAGCTGAGCAGTGATGGTGCACACCTGTAATCCCAGCACTCAGGAGGCAGAGGCAGGTGGATCTCTGTGAATTTGACATCAATCTGGTCTACAGCAAGACAGCCAAGGCCACACAGTGAAACACTGTCTCAAGAAAAAAAACAAAGAAACAAAGACTCCAGAATGGGTAGTGAAGGGCCCCTGAGGCCCCACCCCTAGAAGAGCTGACAGACAACTGCTGAAAAAGGGAGGATCACTGTCCTTTGGGAATATGGCTACTGGCAGTTGCCTACACCAGAGAATGGCCCACATATACGGGAAGAACTGCTTGACCTCAAACTTATCACTAACATCTTTTTAAAGAAGGTATGAAGTTGAGAGATAAAATTGAGAGCAGTAGGAGGAGTTGAAGGAGGGCAGTGATCAAAATATATTGCATAAATGTATAAAGTCTCTACAAGCAAATAAAAATATGATCAAAAAGGACCCCAAAGGCCTAGTATACAGTTCAGTGCTTTGGCACTTGCCTAGCATGTGTAAGGCCCCATGCCCCAATCCTCACAACTATGAACACTCAAAGAGTTCAGATAAACAGCCAAGTTAGTTATTTGTCCTGGCTGTGACAAACAACAACTTAAGAAATAACAACTTAAGAAAGTATAATTCCTTTAACAGACATTTTTGGGAGGGTTTATGGTTTCAGACCATATTGGAGGGAAGGGTGTGAGGTGGGCAGAACAACGCCTATCACAAGAGCCCAAGGAGCAAGGCGGGGATATGGCTGTACTGGGCTGGCTGCCTCTTATTTCATCTGGATTCCCAGGCCACTGGACTGTGTTGCCCACATTCAAGGACAGCCCTTCTCTCCTTAAGTTTTTCTGGAAATACCCTCCCCCTATACATGTGTGTGTGTGCACACACATTCTCTTTACCAATCTCCTAGATTTATCTCAATTCAATTCAGTCAATAATGCAGATTAACCACCACATAAGCTATTTTTGTGCTCCAAGGAAATACAAAAATCCAAAGCAAACCAAATCTAAAACCTATAGAAGCACAAGATAATGAAGATCAGAGCTGAAGAGTGGCCAGCACGTACAAGGCTATGGGCTTGAATATCAGCAACAGGGCAAAAACAAATTAAATAAAAACTGAAATGAAATCACGTAAACAAAGAGCTATTCTTTGACAAAGTAAGACTGACAAATCCTTAGCTTGACTAAAGAAACGGGGAAATATTCAAGTGTGGAGATGAAAAACAAAAATTACAACTAACAGCATGGAAAATCAAAGGATCACTGAGGTGATTATTAACAGCTGTATGTCCACAATGAACAAATTCATTATCCCATCAATACTAAATCTTCACAAAATAGAGAATCTGGATAGAAATTAACATGTAAGAGGGAATCAGTAACTACCTCACAAAGACTTACTTCATTCAACTGCATCTCTCCAGAAAGAGCTGACATCAATTTTCTTCAATTATTATTCCAAACTCTATCAAGCAAGCATTACCTTTATATGAAAGAAGGCAAGGACACACACAGAACAAAACTATGGGTAAATATTTTTTATGAACACAGATGTAAAAGCCTTTTAAAAAGATTAATCATCACAATCGTGTGTAGTTCAGGCAAAAAAAAATGCAAGAGTACTTCAAGATTCACAATCAATAAACATGATTATACCACCTCAACAAATGAACGACTGAGAAATTTCATGAACATCTCAATAAATGCTGGAAAGGTACTTGATAATACCCAACATCTCTTCATGATGAAAACTGAACAAACTAAACGCTAGAATATACTTCAATAGAATAAAGGTCCCATACAATAAACAGCTAACAAGCTAGATGAGGGAAAGCTTTCAGATTTGGAACAAAGATGGCCACTTCGACTATGCATTTATTCAACCTGGTATTAGTCACAGAGCACTCAAAGAAACAAAAACAAAGGGCACCTAACCTGGGAAGAGTAAATTAAACTGTCATTGTCCGCAGCTAACATAATTTCTATACAGAAAACTAGAAAGCTAGACAAGGTGGCAAGTGCCTGTTATTCCAGCGTCTTAGGGCAGAAGGCAAGAGACCACCCAGGGCTACAAAGCAAGATCCTGTCTAAAAAACCCAAAGGAGGAGAAGGAAAAGAACTTAAGTACAGAGGGAAAAAAAGGAAGAGACAGACAAGGATAGAAGGACAGCCCTAAAGAACCCACCAAAAACTGCTTGAATTATTAGCCGCAGCAAGATGCGAGCTATAGCAGCACCGGAATACCTGAACGCCAAGACAGCTGAAGTAGGGAACTTTTCAATCCCAGTTACTCCTGGGATTGAAAGTAATAAAAAATAAACTTGAGCAAAGAGGTCAAAGACTTCTAAGCTGCTGAGGAAAGAAACTGAAGAGGACACATAAATACAGAAAAACATCAACTTCAAGTATTACAAGATAATAAAATGGCCAAAGTAGGCTCAATTCTTGACAGAAACAAAAAGCTCAAAACATTTTTAGAAACCTAGAAGCTACATGAAAACTTACACACAAAGACACTTAGATACACACACACATCGTGAGCATGAAGAACAAAGTACTCTGTCTGTACTCTGACTTCAAGATACACTCAAAACTATAGTAATTAAAACATCCAGACATTGATAGAAAAGCAGACTGGCACAAAGAACAACCAACTCCAGCATCAATAACCAGCTGATGTTTTGGCACTGGAAGCTGAGGATACATACTGGAGAAAAGACAGTATGGCCAGGGCTAAAATATCTATCTACATGAAGAATAAAAGTAAGTTCATGATTCTTATCAACCGCAAGAGCCAATTCTAAATGGCTCGAAGACTTTAGCCTATATGAAATCATTAAAATACTATTTTTGCCTATGCCTAAAAGTTGTTTTTAAGTGCTCACATCCACATCTGGTCTTTTCAACAAATCTTCCACTTTAGCCACGTCTCCATTGGCAGCAGCCTTAACCAGCTCTTCATTGAGGTCACCAGATTCTTGGGTTTCAAATAATTTCTTCAGAAGCTGTGAGAGTCTTTCTGCAAAGCACAAAATGAGCTGTTAATAGAGGAACAAATGTTCTCCATGTTCCTAAACACTTTTCCTCTTTCACTATTTATAACATCAATGCTATTTCTACTGTGTGCAGTCAGCTACTCATGCAACTAATAAGCATTATTAATACAAGGATTCATTAAATTCAACTCCATAAATACTCTCAGTATCTTCAAATCATGTAGTTCAAGTCATAAATACAGAAAAAGTAGAGTTACAGCCTAAAATAATTTCAGATTTAAAGTCATACTAACAATACCATAAACAAACAATCATAATAGCATGATGATCCCACAACAAAATAAACGGCTTTAAGTCTCAATTCTACACTACAAACCACAGAAGATTTCGGATTGTAGAAAACACAACAGAGCAAAAGTTATAATTCAGAAATAATGGACCCTCTATAGTATCTGGGAATACATTTTAGGAGCAAATCAATTTTCAGCTGAAAATGAATATACAAATTATAACAGCATGCGTATTACATGACACTTGTAAACAGTATATTTAATACAAAAGATACCAAGTTCTAGACTTTAATATTTTGAGACAGTATTCAAAAACAGAGAAATCACAAAGTGAGGGAGAAAACTAGAGCTTACAAGGTATGCCAAGCCTAATTATTTAAGAGTAGATATTAATTGCTCTTCACTTTTTAGTTTATATGTAGCCAAGCTATCTTGATGCATCTAATCACAAAATAGAAACCAACACTGCTTGGCTTATCAGTATACTAACAATCAGCAGCAGGAACTCAGAAGGGAGAAAGTAGAAAGTAGTATAAGAAGAATCATTCTTAAATCTTTCTTTTTGGATACAGGATCTCCAACTGCCCAGGCTAGCCTCAAATTCAGATTCTCTTGCCTCACTTATCAAATGTGACTTAAGGCTTCTACCACAGTATCTATTAACCTATTGGGTTTTGTTGGGAAGAGGAGGGACTTGGTATGTTCCAGTTACTATCATGGTTCTGCCTCCTTTACTAGATGGCAAGAATGCACACACAGTAACTCAGAAAGTGATGCAGAATAAACCAGACTGCACACAAAGCTGGAGCCTAGGAAGGAATGACAAGAGGAACAAGTTTAGCCAAGCACTCAGCAAGTTCACATTTTACCACATTTTCTGATGTTAACATGACGGATATGTAAAAATATACAGAAAGTGTTGGAAATAAAAAGTAAGCTAAGAAAGAGAAGGGTTTTGGCAAAAAAGAAAAAAAAGCAAGTTTTGATGAGCGATAAGAACTGAACTTCAAGTGTCTCAGATCTGGAACAGCGAAACTTGATATGTCCAAGAAAAAGCACAAATTCATGGAACTTTTCTAGGGAGTACCTAAGCCAGAATAAGGGTCATTCAGCACACTAAAAAGAGAAGAGGAGAAAAAGGTGTTAGGAGAAGGAGCAGAAAGGGGAGGGAAGGAAGAAGGGGTAAGAAAAGGAAAGAAAAAAAAAAAAAAACCTTAATAAAATCTGACAAAGTAGCTGGGTAGTAGTGACACAAGCCTTTGATCCCAGCACTTGGGAGGCAGAAACAGGTGCATCTCTGTGCGTTCCAGGCCAGGCTGATCTATAGAGGGAGTTCCAGGCCAGCCAGAACACAGAAAAACCCTACCCAGACAAACAACAACAAAAAACACAGATTACAAAGCATTCAATATCCAAGTGAGCCTTTGTCCGGAAGAAAGGCAAGTGTGCATACAAGGCCATCTGTGCGTTTTTTTGTCAGAGTTCTTCTGTGTAGCCCTGGCTAGCCTGTAACTAGGACTATAAACCAAGCTGGCTGTGAACTCAGAGATCTACCTGAGTGCTGGGATTAAAGGTTTGTGACACTGTGCCTGGCCTGAGAATGGGGTAAGGACAGAGGAAAACACCTACCACCAGATGCATTGCTGATGGCTGATCCTGCAGATGCCACCTTGGAGACTGCTGCAGGATTATACGTCCAAGATGTTCCACAAACTTCCACCTTTAAATCACTGTCCGAATAAATCTGCTGGACTCGGCCAACTTTACCTAAAGTCTTAAAAAAAAAAATTATTAAATGCCATCACCACCTTCTATATTCTAGGCCAACTTTACCTACAGTCTTTTTTTAAAAAGTAAATTATTATTAAATGTCATCACCACCTTCTGTATTCTAAAATGTTGATTTTACTTAGTTACTATTTTAAAAACTTTAAGAGATAACCATATTCAAATATATTATTAGTCATAAACTTAACTGTATTTGAATAATGGGGCTGGAAAGATAGCTTAACCATTAACACTTGCTCTTGAAGTGGATCTGGGCTCTATTCCTAGCACCTATACAGTGGCTCACATGACTGTGAGCCAACCTACATCTAGTTTCAAGGGAACAAACAGCCTCATCTGACCTCTGCAGGCAGCAGCATACATGTGGCACACATACATGCATGCAGGCAAAATACTCATATACATAAAACATAAATTTTTCTAAAATAAAAATTTAAACTGCTTCAAAAGAAGGGTGTAGAAATAAATGTATATTAAATGGAAAAAGAAGGTGCATCATGCACAGATATCAGTAGCTGCAGGAGTTCTCACCAAATGATAAACAGTTTAAGACCTTTACATTCTTGGGTACAGGTGTACAATCCAGAAACAAGCACTTTCATTAGGCACATCTGAAACTAAAGTTACAAAAGCCAGTATCTTAAGCATTGCAAAATCACAACAGCTGAAATTTGGTGAGGCTATAACAGCTGACTACTTCCTAACAGAGGTAAGATTAACCTTTTGCACTGTTGGCTTGTTTGACTTTTCCAACTTCTTGAAAGGAGTCCCACCATTTCTGGATGACAGTCTTGTCTTTTTGCCCATTCCTTCTTTCTCATGTAGAGATATAGGTAGATATATATACATATTTAATAAATACTACATAAAAGTGTTTTTATTTCTTTTTCTTCCCCCTTTGACATTTTATTATGGGAAGCTGCAAACAAAAGTAGCTAACAGTATACTGATCTTTCATGTACTCTCCAATAGCTACAAATAATTATCAGCTCATGACCAATCTTTATATATTCTCCTGCCCATTCTCCATTCCAAGATTATACTAGCATATACATACAAAACATACATTATTAAACAGATTTATACCCACCCACTCAACACTACTAATAATCCTGGATCATAAAGCAAAAGATAACAGTACTGAAAGTTCCAACTGTCAAATAACAGGTCATGAGCTAGAGACATGGCTTAGCAGTTAGGAGCACATACCACTCTTGCAGAGTAACTAATTTTGGTTCCAAGCACTCACTTTGGTTGACTCACAATCACCTGTAACTCTAGCTCCAGGAGATCTGATACCTTCCTTCTTCTGGACTCCAGAAGCAAGTGCACTCACATGTACAGATCCACAGACAAATAGAAATGTACAAAATAAACCTTGAGGGCTAGAGAGACAGCTCAGCAGTCAAGAGCATTTGCTCTTGCAGAGGACCAGGTTCAATTCCCAGCATCCACATGGCGGCTCACACCATCCGTCAACTACAGCTCGAGGGCATCTGATGCCATCTTCCAACCTCTCTGGGTATTAGGAACACACACAAATGTAAGCAAAACACTTACAGACATAAAATAATCTTAAAAAAAACAAAGTAAGTCTATATGCTTTTTTTCATTATAAATAATGAAGAAATGCGGCTATTTGACTCAAAATCTGAATTTTGTTAATTGGTATAGCTGAACAGGGTTGCCTGTTCTCTGTATGTAGTCAGTGAGAACTCTTCAAATTGGCTGTTTTTCTTTGAGCACAACTCTACAAATTGCTGATAGCTCCTCTGCTGTTTGGCGCAAGGCCCATCCTCACCTAACTTTTCTCTCTAATAAGGGAAAGTTATTTGAAGTCATAACCTGCACTGCATTGGTTACTGCTACTACCTTCTCACTGCTTGGAGAAAACTGTCCGAGTTTCTCCATGGACAAAGAAAGTGAGGTTTAATTTTCTCATGTTTTTATTTTTTTTTAACCTATTTTCTTATTTTAAATGTATGCATGCATTCCAGCATGTATGTACATGCATGCAGTACACAGAGGCCAAAAGAGGGCATCAGGTCTCCTGGAACTGGGGTTATAGACAACTACTAAGCACAGCTGAGTTTAACTCTCCAGTCACTGTTTTTTGTTTTGTTTTGTTTTTTTAAGTATAAAGTTTGTACTGTCCTAATGGCTATATTTAACTAATCTTTATATAAATACAAATGTGAACATACATCTCCTTACTCCTTTCTTTAAAATAAGACTCATATACCTGAATGTGTCTATTCTGTAGTGTGAGCAATGTTGAAGTTAGCCATTCACGTATTCTTTTTACACACCCCTCCCCCTCCATATTCACACACACACTTTTTATAACAGACTGGGGGTGGGGTGGGGGTGACAGCGGTGGCGCATGCCTTTGATCCCAGCACTGGGGAGGCAGAGGCAAGCAGATCTGTAAGTTTGAGGCCAGCCTGGTCTACAGAGTGAATTCAGGACAGCAAAGGCTATACAAAGAAACCCTGTTAAAAAAAAAAAAAGCACACACACACAAACAAAATAAATAGATACATAAGTGCAAACTAGATGTAATATTTATTAGTGAACATGACTAGTGGGGTGTGGAACTCTAGCACAGTGGAATCCCTAAGGAGTGCAGGGCCTTACCAGCTGTCCAAAAGACAAAAACTGAGAATATATTTGAGCTCATGGACATCTGGAATAAGCCACTTCTCAGCTACCGTATCTTCACATTCACTAAACTTGGTGAGGTACTACTTCTCTGAAGTGTGGCCAAGGAACTTGACTCTATACAGGCCACTAATCACATTCCTTATTCTTGGTACAGATAGACATGATAACCATTGGCCAATGTGATAACTAGTGGCCAATGTGAATCCTGGCCCCTAATCTCTTAGGACTTTCCAAATGTGCCCTGGGTCCCTGTCTAGAGCTTAGATGGAGAACAGCATTGAGAAGAAAAAAACAACAACAACAAAACAGCAGAAACTGTCCCTTCGGGCAACTCATACAAGCAACAGGCTGAATGCACTACAACAAAGGATGCTATTTGTAGCGTCTGCACACCAGGCTTTCAATACATTTAAGTAACAGTATTTCATGATGGTTAACACAGCTAAAAAGCAAACAATTTACTAAACTTCTCATGTTTCCTCATCCTCATTTCTGACAGTTGCAGATATGTAGTAAGAACATATAGTCAATGTATGTGCTCACCTTTCAATTTATTTAACCGAATAAGTAAATACATATCACATATCAGCTGGCAGCTAGTCAACTGGATTGTCTGAATCTCATTCTTTAGTAGATTACCCAGAACAGGCCACTTAAATTCTTACATACTCAAAGCAATTTACAATCTTTATACTTACAAGTCAGTTTGGTTAAATATACATTTTCTTTCCTTAGTTATACTAATATGATGCTTTCTGGCATGAAACATTGAGACATTTTCCCATACATCACATTGTTCCTCTTCCCATTATGACCAATAGTTTGCCCTTTTTTCTTAGAGATCTGAGGAATTTTTCCTATCCTTGAATACTCAATTAGTCTATTAGAGTAGGGAAGGCATGCGTCCACACTTTGAAGTTTAGTCTCTGTTTTCAATCTCAATAATATTTAGCTGAATTTACAAGTGTTAGTTTAGTGGTGGACAGCTGGCTGGCATTCACAAGATCTTAGTTATACCAAAAAAGAATTGTTTCAACCCTTTGCATTTGCTAGGCTTACATATGCATATATCAGATATTCCATGCGTGTCATTTTATATGAAATATTTTATTCTTTTCATATTTAAAATTTTCATGCCTTAGACCCTTCGGTTGCTAAGATATTACCTACAGTAATTATTTGTTGTATGTTCCTTTCAACTTAATCATCACTTTAAAAAAAAATTATTTGTGCCCATTTGCGTATATGTATCTGTATGTAGTACATAAATTCTTGAAGGTGGGAGATCAGATGTCATCCACTATCACTCTCCAATTAATTTTTAATTAATTTTTTTATTGATTGTATGTGTGAGAATACAAGTGTGTACGTGTGTACCCATGACCTAGTATGAGAAGTCAGAGGACAGATTGCAGAAAGTTCTCTCCTCCTATCATGTGGGTCCTGAATATTGAACTCAGATCATCAGCCTTGCTGGCAGGTACCCTTACCAGCCGAGCCACCATCCCTAGCCTCATTCTTTTCTTCTGACACAGGGCTGGAAGTCTGTCTCTGACTCTCTCGGTCTCTGTCTCTCTTCTTCCTCCCCCCTTCTCCCACCCCCCACAAGCCTGGTGCTTACCCACCTGCTAGACTGGTAGGCCAGAAAGCTTCACTGATATACCTCTCTCTGCTACGGTTACAGCTGCATGACTTTTGCATGTGTTCTGAACAAAGAAAATCATTTCTTCGTGCTTGCTTGGTAGGTCAACTGAGCCATCTCCTCAGGCAATCATTTTTTAAATGGCCTTTTTCTTCTTCTGAATTCTTTCTTAAGTTATAACACTTTGTTCCTGTTATCTCAATCTTCTGTATCAGGTAATATCCTTGATTTATTTTAGCTTATTTTTAATTGTTTCACTTTAGCTTTTGTCAGTTTTCTGTATAAAATCTTTGTGTGTAGTGTTGTTCCGATCTTTAATCCTGTCATTGGGTAATAGCTGCATGCGTAGTACCACCTTTTATCTGTAGCTGTTAGTTCCTTTGCCCATACTGTCTCTACTTCACTCAATTTCATTTCTATTCTCAGCATTTTTTCTTTAACAGACTACTCTGGAAGGGAGCTCTGGATGGCCTCAGGTGACTTGAGCATGAACCTATCATATTCAGTTAAACTGAAACCTGTAAAAGCACTCTAAGATTCAGTGTTACTTACAGCACTCGTCTCCACAGTAGCCAATGAGAATCTGACAGTCAATAGAGCAAATAGGTCCTGCTCTCGGGTCTACCAGATGCCCTCTCAATTCATCCAACTGCCAAACAATCTGATGTGGGCTGAGTATACCAGTGACTTAGCTACTCATTCATATTTTAAGGTAATGTACAAGAAACTGCATTTTCCTTGTTCTGTTTACAATTGTATCCTTAAATCTAACAGGTATATTTTATGTTCTAAAACATCTATTGAGGAAATAAAGCTAGAAGGATGGACGTACTAACAGAAGGACAGAACAAGAGTAAAGACAGGATGGGGGATCAGACAGGACAGGAAAAGGCTAGTTACGGCAGGAACGTGGAGAGAAAGAAACGGAAGCACTGCCCTGTCCTGTCCTAAGAAAGGAGGGCTGAACAAGAGGGGAGGGTGGTGGGATTCTAAGAGGAGGGAGAGAGGAAGCACTGAGGACGGGAACTGAAGAACAGAGGGGACAAGTGGACTGAACAGGAGGGCACAAGGAGAAAGGGGATGGGACACAGGACCAAGAACAGAATGAAACAAGGTAATACGGAAGACAGAAGAAAAGCTGGTGTAAGAAAAGAGCAGACAAATGAAAGACAAAATAAACATGTTTATTACCGTTACACAGTTGATGAAATGTATGAATGAAAAACTAAAAAATTCAGTTGTACCCATTGAAAGCAAAACTACCCTCAAAAGATGTGCCCTTGAACCGTCCCACACCCCCTCACACATTGGGCCCCCACAGCAGGAGAGCAATGGTGCCATCACACTACTGAGACTGAAGAGCATGCTGCCCTCTCACTTGTGGGCTGAATACAGGAACCTCTGCATCCTACTGCTACATCACATCCATCACAAACAGTGTTATCAGAAATACTGGCCCCTTCTGGAGCTTCCTAGTCTTATCCAACTGGAATAAACTAGTGAACTAGCTGCCTAGTTCACCTAGAATACAACTCTAGGAAGGTATGTGTACATACACACACACACACGTGTGTGTATATATATATATGTGTGTATATGTGTGTGTATGTATATATATATATATATATATATATATATATCAATGCTTTGCAATTACTTTCTGAGTAATTTTTCTTTTTTGTTACTTTCAGTTCTAATTGTCTCTAAAACTAATTCACTTTAATTAGATAATTAATTCTATGAGCACAGTATGATAGTTCTTCCCAACTATTTTACATATACTTACTGGAAGCATCGCTTCAGCCCATTCACCATGTCCTCTTTGGAGAAGTTTAATTCTTTCCAGATCATAACAAACTTGCACAAGATCACCCACTTGGAACTGCGACGTGCCTCCTTCAGCACCCTGAGCAGAATCCCCACTTCGAACAATGTTTGCCTTAGTGAGGACAGCAGGATTGAAGGTCCATCTACAAGTGCAGAACTAGGCTTAGAACAAGTGAATTCATTCAATACACCTTTAAACACTGCAGAGAGAAAAGCCTTGTACCACACTTTAAGCAGTCCTCTGCAGTTACATTCTGAATGACTTTTGTTTTTTGTAACAGCACTTTCAAAGTCTACAGTACATGATACATAAGGAACCTCCCTGTAAGGCACATCACTACACACAGAGTTGGTGTCCTCAGAGCTGCTTAAGAAAGCTTCCTGATCACAAGAAGTATTTATTTACCATTCTGTCCTAGCCAAACTGCCTAGCCAAGCACATCTAGCCAGTACATCAGAGTTCTCAACCTGTGGGTCACAACCCACTTGGGAGTCATATATCCTGCCTATCAAATATTTACATTATGATTCGTAACGGTCCCAAAATCAGTTAGGAAGTAGCAACAAAATAATTTTATGGTTGGGCTCACCACAGCATGATGACCCCAGAACCCCAGCATTAGGAAAGTTGAAACCACTGCCCTATATCAATCTCACAGGTAAGAGACAATCTAGTTTTACTTTGCCAAGCATAAATGTTTCCGTAATTGTAATCCCTGTATTAACATAAACCTGATCTGGGACTGTAGCTCAGGGGTACTGATTGACTGGCTTGCCCGAACCCTGGGCTCGATTTCCCAGAACCACACACAAACCGGTTTTGTTTTGTTTAAAGACAGAATCTCAAATAACCCAGGCTAGCCTCTAACATACTAAAAACAATCTTACTCTCCTATCTTCCTGCCTCTGCACCCCACGTGCTTAAATCATAGGCATGTGCCATATCCCACTGGGGATTGAATATAATACTCTACCAACTGCACTACGCCTCCACCCAAAATTATGGCTTCTTTATTTTACATAACCATTTCTCTGTGCTGCTATCATTTTCCTGTCATTTGACTACTTAACGTCTCATCAAACAAATGTACCACAGCGTGTGCATCACACTCCACTTAACCAACACTGAACTCCAGAGCAAAAGAAGATCCCTTGTCAAATAAATTCCTAAATATTTGCATCTTATACACTCTTCAGAATCCAAGTGCTTATCTGGAATAAGAGAACCTGAAAGATCACACTATACTTAAAGAGAAAAAAAAAAAACAAAACACTGTTCCTAGAAGCATACAAGTTGGGGCTGGTTAAATGGCTTAGTGGTTAAGCCAGTGTTTCTCAAGCTATGGGTTGTGCCCCTTTGAGGTTGCATATCAAATATCCTGCATATCAGAAAAAATTTATTACAATTCATAACAGTAGCAAAATTACAGTTATGAAGTAGCAACAAAGTAATTTTGTTTGGAGGTCCCCACAGCATGAAGAACGTATTAAAGGGTTGCAGCATTAGGAAGGCTGAGAACCACTGGGTTAAGCACACGTAATGCTCTTGCAGAGAACCTGGGTTTGGTTCCCAGCATCTACATGGGGGCTCACAACCACCTTTAAGTCCATTCCAGTAGCTCCAAAGCCCTCCTCTGGCCTCCGCCAGCTCCTGCACACACATGGTGCACATAAATTCATTCAGGCACACATGCACAAGAATAACAAATGAAACATTACAAGCATGCAAGAAAATTTTTTTCTAAAGCAATCCCAGACGGAAACGATCTCTGACTAGTTAAGAATCATACTCAGGAACCAGTAAGATGGCTCAGCAAGTAAAGGCTTTGCTACCAGGCCTCTCAACCTGAGTTTAAAGCCCAGGAGCCCTATAACAGAAGAAAGAACCAACTCCTGCAAGTTCTCCCCTGACTTTAATGCAAGCGTACACATACACAGCCACAGAGACACTTATTACAAAATAAAATATAAAAATCTGTTTTCTTCCTTGTCAACCAGTGTCCTTTACCTCCAGAACTACACTGTAAAACTTACCAGACTTAAAAGAGCACCTGAACACAGCAGTGTGGACTTAATTCTCTCCCTTTAGGTCTTTTCTGACCTAACTGATGTGTTCTATACCTCCTGATATGATTGTATGTACCCAGAAGATCTGCATATGGAGCTAGTGGCTGTGGTGCACGTCTATAATCCCAGCATGGGGCAAGGGGCGTAAGACAGGAGGATTGTTTAGTTTGTGAACAGTCAAGGCTACAAAGTCAAGTGATTCCAAATGAGACTAAGCTACATATCTAGACCATGTCCCAAAAGCACAACCACTAAACATACACATGTGCACACGCACACACAAAAATACAGCCAGGCACAGTGGCATAAGGCTGTACTAGCACTTGGGGAGACAGAGGCTAGTGGATCTCTGTGACTCCGTGGCCAGCCTGGTCTACAAACCAAGTCTAGGACAGCCAAGGGTACACAGAGAAACCCCATCTCTAAAAACAAAACAAAAACAAAAAGAACCAACTTGGATACTATCACAGATGATTCCATACTTTGGCAAACAACTTTATGCAGTTTTCCTTATTGTAAATTAAACTCCTCCCCTAAAAAACACACAGTCAAGATACTCACTTTAGCTACTGCCTTTAGCTACAGTTTTTACTTTAAGATACTATAACTAGGTCCACAATAAAATAAAAGGTACATACTCAGCCTCCAAGGAACTTGAAATCAAGATATAGACTCAATAATCATTTTAACAGATAACAGGGAACTTCAAACCATAGAGTGTAGAGGAAAAAGGAGGTTGCATATGAACCTGGTACTTACAGGATGTAAAGGAGTGAAAGGATCAAGGGGGGGGGAGCTATTCACAACACGAAGGGAGCAGTATAAAAAGGGTCCAAAAGAGGAAATGCACACAGTCCTACAATGGGCACAGTTCTCAATGCAGTACTACACTGTAAACAAGACCAAGGGATATTGCATATGTCTAATGGAACTCTCCGTTGTTAACAGAGGATCCTAGAGATATGAGCCGAAAAATTTTTTAGTGTTACTGTTCTTCATTCACAAGATTGCTGACAAAGAATGGCTAATTTTGGACTCAATGCCAACAGCACATTGAATTGCTTTTACTTTTCAGTTTTTTGAGAAAAGATCTCCATAGCCCAGGCAAGTTCTATTCCTGTGATAAAGTAACAGGACTAGAACAGCTTACAGAAAAAGAGTATATTTCTGGCTTCCAGCTTCAGAGAAAAAATCCATACTGGTGGAAGAAGCATGACAGCAGCAGCTGGATCAGGAAACTGAAAAAGCTGTCATCAACCACACGAAGAAAGCAAAGCAAACTGAGTAGGGGGATTATGAACGCCGAAAGCCTGCTACCACTGAAGTGCTTCTGCCAGCAAGACTCCACCTCCTAAAGCTTCTAAAAGCTCCTCAAACAGCACCACCAAATGGATTCAAACCACCACACTGGCTTTGAAGATATAATCATCCTGACTCAACATCCCCAGTGCTGAGGTTCAATTGTGAGCCACAATGCCCCAGCTAAATGTATAAATTTATCAGAAATATATAAATACACACACACTTGTCCCTCACTGCCTTACCCACACGCTCTGAATTACATCTACTCTCAGGATCTAGTACCCACCTGTTGCCACTTGGGTACTGCACTACAATGTCGTGGTCTTCATCAATGCCGCAAACGGTTCCAGTCGTGGTTAAAGTCTCAAACATCCCGTCAGTCCACCCTCCGTGACCGTGCTGCAGGGACTGCACAATTTCTAGGTCAAGGTCTATATTTACCAGGTCACCAATCTGCAATCCACCAGGATTCCTGTTGCCATTCTGCTCACCTGTAATTTCAAACACAATTAATGAAAGGAAAAAAAAAAAAAAAGAATGAAAAAAGACAGTTACTGCATTACGCAACTGCACTCATATGATCACTACCTTGCTACCCTGACTAGTTAGAGGTTGTACTGGCTGCTTTTGTGTGTCAACTTAACACAAGTTAGAGTCATCAGAGAGGAAGAAGCCTTAGTTGAATAAATGCCTCCATAAGACCCAGTAGTAAGGCATTTTTCTTTATTAGTGATCAATGGTAGGTGGGGAGGCCAGCCCATGGTAGGTGGTGCCAATCCTAGGCTGGCAGTCCTGGGTTCCGTAAGAATGCAGACTAAGCAAGCCATGAAGAGCAAACCAGTAAACAACAGCCTTTCATGGCTTACGTATCAGTCCCTGCCTCCAGGATTCGGTCCTGTTTGAGTTCTTGTACTGACTTCCTCTAAAGATGGACTATGATCTAGAAGTATACATTCCTCCCCAACTTGATTTTTTTAAAGATTTATTTATTTATTATGTATACAGTTCCTGCCTGCATGTCCACCTGCACACCTGACGAGGGCACCAGCTCTCACTATAGATGGTTGTGAACCACCATGTGGGTGCTGGGAATTGAACTCAGGACCTCTGGAAGAACAACCAGTGCTCTTATCCTCTGAGCCATCTCTCCTGCCCCCCACAACTTGTTTTTTGATCATGGTGTTTCGTCATGGCAATAGAAGCCCTAAGTAAGACAAAGGTCTACGTTAAATTTCCATTTCTTTTTTTATCTTCTCTAATCAGTTGTGGTGCTTTTGTATAAGAGTCTATTCTTTACATTTAGTTTACCCCATTTACTGACTAACAATTAGAACCTTTTTATAATAGTTTATTTTTTAATGACATAACCGTCCATATGCATGGCTATACTATATTTTAATAGATACATACAATGAATAATGAGCAATAAGGATAATAGGCATATCCATTACCTCAAATATGTGCCCTTTATGATAAAACATTGCAAACTCTCTCTTTTAGCTATCCTGAGGTACAAAACAGACATTCCTGAAAACTAAAGTCACCATACTGTGTTACAAGACCCCAGAACTAATTGTTATCATGTAAGTACAAGAATTTAGAACTGCGTCTGCAAATACAGAAAAGGTAAACAAATATTAACTCAAACGCTGCATTAACGTGGGCCAGAGTGCACCTCTTGTCAGGCAGTAAAAGGCACGGGGCTCAGTCCTCAGAACCACCAAAAAGTAAAAAAAAAAAAAAAAAAAAAATTCTAACAATATAATCATTCATAAAAATTAAGTAGAAGCAATATCTATAAAAGACTATCAATCCTATGTCACAATACAGTATTCTGGGGAATAAAAACTTGCACGATTTTGCTAGGTGATTCACTGACGAGCACTGTACCAGAGCTCTGGTAACCACAGTAACCAAATGAAGAGTATAAAGGGGAAACCAGGATTTCTTCCTCAAATATGCTTAATATTATTTTTAACAAATAAACTCTGCATTTTTGGGCGGGGGGCGTGGACATGGGACATAAAAGGCAGGCGGATAGGTGAGGAGAGGGTGGGGCGCGGCCAGGCCAAGCCTGCTGCACTGCTGCAGCTGTCCCCAGGAGCCAGCGGCTGCACAGAGGCGTCAGGCCAGGAGGGGCCGAGCTAGCCACGGCAGACAGGGGGTCTGCAAAGGGCCCATAGCTGCTCCGGGCCGGGCAGTGGCAGCACAGGGCCCCAGAGTCTACTTCCAGGTACACATGGTGCCGCAGGTGAAGGCCCGAAAGCCCGAGATGGGGGTGGGCGACAGCCCGGTGAGATGGCAAGGGAGGGTCAAGTATGACCGACCGCAAGGAGCTGCGGAAGCACCTTAACCTGGAGGAGCGGATCTGAAAACAGCTCACATGTCTGCCAGGAAGAGATCCCAGAGCTTGGGATGAGCTCCTGGACACGGAAAGTGAGGATACTGCCAGAGTCAAGGAGTTGTTCGTTGACTGTTTCAAAGCCACTGAGGCCTTCACCTCTGGCCTGCTGGACAAGATCCGGAGCATGCAGAAGCTGAGCGCGCTTCAGAAGACGTAAGGGTCCTGACTCAGATGGCCGTGGCTCCCAAGACAATCGCTGACCCCCAACCTTTTGGCAACAGCAATACCGGGGGACCCTGCAGCCAGGCCTGGTGTCCTGCACAGGAATCCCTATGCCCCTGCCTAGGGGCCACTTCCCTTGCCCTCAGTTTTCCATTTTGTGGGCTTTTTATTGCTATTAAGCTGATGGGGTTTTTTTGTATTTTTAGAGTGACTCTGTGGCACAGGCCCTTTAAAAATAAAGCTAGGATATGCCTTTGTGGGAGCTTTAAAAAAATCTGCATTTTTATCTAAACCCAATTAAAAATAAAGATTATGGGACAAAGATTTAAAATCATAAAACACTACACTGAGGGGCAGAAATATTCATGTTGAGTCTACATTTTTCCTATAAAGGCAAAAAAGAAAGTAAGAAAATAAGAGCTCACCAAAAGCATCTGTATTTTCCTACATATGCCTTTAAAAAGAAATAAAAGTATACTGAAAGAAAATAGCACTTTTTGACAAAAAGGGAAGTCAAGAGATCCAGAAAGAGCAAACACCCTGAGGAAAGCGGGAGACAGAGGGCTCATCACAGCAACGCGGCAACAATAATGATTTTGTAAACAAAAGCAGTTTGGGTTTTGTTTTTTTTTTACCATTTAAAAACAAAATTATGTTACTTGGAATTATATTTACTATATTACCTTGATCTTAGAGCTGATCTTTTACTAAGAAATTAGTTTAGTAGTGTGAGGTATTTAGAAGCACTAAATTGTCAAATTCTTTCCTCAGTAGTATGAGAGATAAACACTGATATAATCTAATATAAAAATTTCCAATGGTGTAAATTAAAAGTGTATTAAATATGCTGGGCAGTAATGGTGCACGCCTTTAGTCCCAGCACTAGGGAAGAAGAGGCAGGTGGATCTCTAAGTTCAAGGCCAGCCTGGTCTACAAAGCAAGTCCAGGACAGCCAGGGCTACACTGAGAAAGCCTGTCTCAAAAAAACAAAAAACAACAACCAAAAAAATTAATACACATTATGACACAAATACTACATCAATTCACAAGGCATGACAACCCTTTCTGAGCTCAAATAAACCACAGTTTTTCAAAACTAAGATGAAACTAAATATTTCTCTATATAACTTTAATTATAATCATTTTTTTCCTGTTCAACTTAGACATTATAATGCTTCTATAAACTTGTCTCATTATTGGGAAATTTTCTTTAATCCACTAACTCACCCAACACAGGGCAATGATCTCTGTAGAAAGAACCTCCTTTGGCATCCTGGACACACTTCAGATCAGACTAAGGAAGGAAAGCAGAGAAGTACCCATTAAGTCCTGCACAAGGGCGCAGTGCCTGGAGCGGGTGAGCTCCGCTCAGCACAGAGCAGACGTAGTGCTGGTGGACGACCACAGTCAGCTCTGCTCTCAAGCATCTTACATCAGAAGACTGTTTTCAGAGAGACCTTGCTTACCTCCAGCTAGCTAACTGTAAAGTTCAAATTTAGCACTGAACCTTCAACACTACAGTATTTTCAAAAGCACATGGCAAGAAATGTGAGTAAATACCTAGCATTTCAGGTAGGCACAATACATTGAAATCCTAAAATACCTTTACCCACATAAACCAAAATCTCACTATATCTGATCCTTTCAAATAAGCTTATTAAAGATACAAGGCAAATACAAGTAAGAAGGGAAATTATGTAAAACCAAGAAGCCTGCAAGAGCAGAGAAAAATGGAACCAAGCCCAGCCTCGTAGTTAATTTCCCTATTTATCTGGTTTATTAAATTCCTTCCCACTTATTTTTATAAGAAAACATATTCTTGGGACTGGAAAAATGGCTCAGAGCACTGGTGGCTCTTTCAGAGGTCCTGAGTTCAATTCCTGGCAACCCCATGGTGGCTCACAACCATCTATAATGAGAACTGGTGACCTCTTCTGGTAGGCAGGCAGTGTATACATAATAAATAAATAAAAATGTTTAAAAGAAAACATATTCTTAATTAAGTACCTGAATGAGAAGACATCCATGGTTACCTGTTGCAAGAAATATGGACATTAAGGCAACCTTTGGAGTCACTTATGAAATTTTTAAAGTGAATTAAAGAAAAAACAAAAAACCAGATGCACTAAGAGCAGCTGGTGTATGCAGTAGATGACTGGCACATACACAGAGCCCAACTCTGTGACAGCCTGTCTTGCTACTACACATGAACTGATATTCAACCCCAGACCCAAGGCTCTAATTAATACAAAAGCTTGATCAGTGATTCTAGGAATCTATAGTAGTAAATATATGGTCATAATAAACAAACACATCTGCAAGCACACTGGCTGCCACCCTGCTTGCAGCAGTGAAGAGGGAAAGGTAATCCTCAAAAGACATCTTATTAAATAATGGCGTTAACCACAAAAGTCATAACCTGTATTTGTTCTTCATTTGACTACCTGAACCCACACAGCATATGCATCTTCGTATGAAACAGCCAGTTGCAATCGTAAAAAACTCACAATTTGAATGCGTGGAGAAGCATCTGAGACATGAATATGCAGTAGAAAAGGACATTAACTGACCCTATATGAAATGATACGATTTGTCAGTAATAAAGCATCTGCTAGCCAGGTGGTGTGATGGCGGCAGCGACAGCAGTGTACGCCTCTAATCCCAGCACTTGGGAGGCAAAAGAAGGTGGATCTCTGAGTTCGAGACCAGCCTAGTCTACAGAACAAGTTCCAGGACAACCAGGTAACAGAGAAACCCCGTCTCAAAAAAAAAAAAAAAAAACAAAAAATAAAAACAATAAAGCATTTGCCTACATTCATCTTGCTCTCATCCATAAACAAAATACATCAAAGAGACAATTGGCTATTTTTCTGCTTTCCTAATGGGAAGCAAAGACAGCTTAGAAAAGAGTGAAATGAAGAGCTCTCCAGGCTGGGTGCCATGAGTACTAGGATACTTGCTGAGCATGCACAACGCTCCAGCACCCCACTAAAATAGCGTAATAAGAACAGCAGCAGCTTAAACAGGCATACATTCAGAATTGCAAGGTTATTATAAAAATTTGTATTTCAGAATTTAAAAAACAGTAAAGTTAGGCCGGATATGGCGTCCGCTCCTGTAACTCCTGCATTCAAGAGGCAGAGACCAGCAGACCTCCATGAGTTTAAGGCTAGTCTTATCTACACAGCAAGCTCCAGGCCAGCCTGAGCTACACAGTGAGAACCTGTCACAAAGTAGACAGTAAAGTTAGTATTTAAATAATGGTTCAGGAAATATAAAAATACAAAACAATCTGTTGACTAAACCTATATTATTCTCCACTTAGTTCTAGATGTTTCCAAGTCTATTACTTTCTTGCTTTATCTTGGCTGGTTTTTTGTTTGTCTGTTTCATTTTTTAATTAGAGTCTCATTATGTGCCCAAGCTGGCCTTGAACTTGAGCTCATCCTGACTCCAACTCTGGAGTGATGGAATCATATGTGCCACAAGATAATCACATTTAATCATCAATTCTGAACAACAAACTACAAGATAAAAAAACTTCTTTTAAAAATAAAACAATCTTATTTTAATACTGGCCTCCAGGTCTACTCCAAGAAGTAGTTATAGGTCATTCTCATTTTTTAAGTCTAGTAGACCTAAATTACAAAGGGATCTGTGTAGAACAAGATACAGTGAGGTGCCCTACATTTCCTATGGCCAGGGCATATTTACTATTAAGCACATTAGACAAACAGAGCTTAAGCGAGGTATGAAGGGTTGAAACCCTCACTTTGCAGCTCTCCTGTCCTACTACACAGTCTTGGCACAGATGCATCTCCTAAACACAGGAGAGAAAAGTCAGAGAGAAGAGCGCGCACGGCGTGGGCTATCAGCTCCCACCGCGAGCTGCCCTGGAGGCACCGGTTCCGGCTCTTTACTACTCACCATGCCCTCAAAGCCGACTCTGTAGAGGTTCTTAGCACCATTATCCCAGAGAACATACGCTGCACTGTGTGGGCTCGATGCACTCCAGTCTTGGATTTCCGTTACCTAGTAAAGTGTAGGGTTAAAAGAAATTTAAAAAATTTTTAAGAAGGAAGGTTAGATGCCTTATACTGAAATTTTAAAAATCTTTTCATCTATCAACCTATATATCAAAATCAAGAAAAATACTTATTTGCCAAATATTTAGCATTGTTGAATTATCAGTAAAGCAGTATTTTTCCAGAATTATAACTGTTTTGCTTTGTTAAGATAGAATATCCTTGGGAAGCAGATCCTGGCCTCAAACTCAGAATTCTCCTGCCTTAGCCTCCCACGGCACAGGACTGCATCATGTATGACCAACTTACACAGCTGTGTATGTCGCTGCTGCGCTTTTCTTTACGTTGGGCAAGCACTCTACTGCTGGTAGTCTCCCCAGCCTGACTGAGACAAGCTGTCAGAATATAGCCCAGCGTGACCTCAAAGCTTGTTTTTGTATTACAAGTTATATCATCATACCTGACATTACCTGAGTTATGAAGTGTATTCCAATAGCACTGTAGAAATTTTTTAATTGGGAAGCAAAGGAATTGTACTAATAGATTATCAGAAGATAAATAAATGCAAATGTTTAAATCCTTTAAGAACACAGCATATTCTTTTTAGCCAATTATTCGACACATAACTTAAAACCCAAACAATGATAAACCTGTTTACCAGTCAGCTACAAGCTGACCAATGCAAAGCTGCAAAGAGCGTCAGGGGCACTGAGAGGCTGTCAAGAACACAGGCTACCCCCGCTACGAGAGCACGCTGTGGTGGGCACACACCACCCCACAGAGACCGACTCTGTTTAAACTCTAACTGGCTCCCTCACCCTCTCCCACCCACCCGCCACACGCACACACAGGCACCGCACACAGGCGCTAGTCAGTCACGTGAGCACTGAAGCTGGCACTTTCAGTCTGTCCAGCACCGAGAACAGGAACTGCTCACATACAATTCAAATGATTTTCCGCCATCCTAGCTTTTGTTTGTTTGTTTGTTTAGAGCAGGGATTCTCTGTGTAGCTCTGGCTGTCCTGGAACTCACTTTGTAGACCAGGATTGCCTCAAACTCAAGAGGTCCACCTGCCTCTGCCTCCCAAGTGCTGGGGTTAAAGACGTGCATCACACCACTAGACTTCCCTTCTGACTCATAACACCAGCATTTCAGAAACAAAAAGACAGACTAATATTACTTTAAATAATATGCATGTTAAACTTTCTTCTCTGATCTATACTCAAGAAACAGTTCTGTGGGGTAGGTATTTGGCAGTGCTTTTGTAGAAATAAAAGGATTTCATTTTTCAAGATTAGTGAATCATATGAGAAATGCTTTAAATTACTAATAAGACCAGATATTCTTTTAAATTTTTATATGTAAACATACAAAATATGTATACTTTTAATAAAAAATGAACACCTTTATAATTATTCCACTGCCTTAAAAATGAATGCCGAGAATCCTCAATTCCCCTGTGCACCTTACCGCATCCGCCCTTCTGTCTCTCAAAAGAGGCAACCATCTTTCTAAACTAAGTCCATCGCTCATCCACTGGGCTTTAGAATTCTACCCAGCTAACTAACCACTGTACAGTTTAACACAGCAAGTTTTTAAAGTGTTGAAGTGAACATGCAGCAGGCCATCTGTAGCAATAAATAACCTTCCTTCAGATTCTAATATAATCAGTACTTCCTGTGAGTTCAAGACTATCTTAAGTAGTTGTGACTCAGATTTCTTTATTTTTAGTTGTGTGTGTACCTATATGGGTTTACAAGCTCCACATGTGTGTAGACGCTCACATAGGCCAGAGAAAAGCTGCAGATCCCCTGGAACTAGTTACAAGCAATTGTGAAATGACTGTGTGGGTGATAGGAACTGAACCCAGATCCTCTACAAGGACATCCAATGTTTATAACCATTAAGCCATCTCTCCATCCCACAAAGATCTATTTTATTGATATTTTATTTATTTATCAGTATGAGTGAGGTCCTAGATTCAATCCTTCCTACCACAGAAAAGAACATAGATAATGGTTCAGCCAAAGCCAAAAATCTTGGTTTCTTCAACAAATAAATAGCAATTTTAAAAGTCTCATAGTTTTTGAAATTGAGTGATGAATTCCCAGGAATCTGGTATGCTATTCTTTTTACTTGAACATATGACAGAGATTTTTTTTTTAAAGATTTTTATTATGTATACAACTCTGCCTTCATGTATGCCTAAACACCAGAAGAGGGCACCAGATCTCATTATAGGCAGTTGTGAGCCACCATATGGTTGCAGGGAATTGAACTCAGGACCTTTGGAAGAACAGCCAGTGCTCTTAACCTCTGAGCCATCTCTCGAGCCCCCTATGATAGAGATTTTTAAAAGAAGGAATATGACTTAGCATACCTATAAAAAATAATTAACGTGTATATTTATAAAACAAAAATACCCTTTAAGTATGAGCATGGGTAATGGTACTTAAGACCTCTTGTAAGAATGCACAACACTCCATCAGCATGGGCTACATGAGTCAACAGGGACCAAAGTAGCTAGTACAGAATAGAAGATGCTAATTCTGTATTCATGCTCATAAACAAAAAAGTCAAATCACAAAAGTCACATCTGGTCTAAACATGGGCTTAAAGAATGTCATTCTGAAGACTGTGTCACAAGTACAAAATGATTTTACTCATTTTGTTCTCACTTTGTTCTTAAAATATAACTTGTGATAAATTATAACAAACCAAACCTCCTAGTGATAATTCTAAGCTTCAGGAATGCCTACTTTTATTCCTTTTCCTCATTTCCCCCAAAAGTGCGGACTGGTTAGTGCTCTGTTGTTTGCCAGCTTGATCCAAGCTAGAGTCAGCTGGGAAGAAGGAACATTAATCGAAGGTTGCCTCTATCAAACAGCCTGCAGGCAAGCCTGGAGGGCTTTTTCCTGATTAATTATTGAATAAAAAGTGGGAGGGCCTAGTCTACCATGGGCGGTGCCACCTCTAAGCAGGTGGCCCAGGTGGTATAAAAAAGCAAGCTGAGCAGGTCATAGGAAGCAATATTCCTGCATGGCTTCTACCTCAGATCCTGCCTTGGCTCCTGTCCTTGCTTCCCTAGATGGTAGGCCATAACCTGTAGGATTCAGCAACAATGTCACACACACACCGACCCACCCCAGCTGGCTTCTGTCAGTGCCGTTACAGCAACAAAAAGCCAGCTAGAACAAAAGTAAAATGCAATAAATCCCAATTCTGCGGCTTCCGAGTGCCCCACAGCAACTGTCTTAGAAAGTTGTTTGCAAAAATTACTTCTAATCCTCTGCCTATCTAACTGTAGGAAAGAACATAAAATCATTTTTCAGATTAAAATATTAATTTTTTTCTTATGAACTTTATAAAGCTGCTCTCTACCAAAAGACAAAGTATGTAAAACACAATGGGACAGAGAACAAGGGACAGAGAGACATGCAGGAGAAACAGCAATCCATCCAAAGAAGCCTGCGAGATGAGGGCTAGGCACCAAGTACATGGGGTAATTCATCCAGACCACAGACAGATGTGTTAAACAAATTCAAAGCTCTTAGGATCAACATCTGCATTGCTGGTTGCTGGCAGTATAGTCCTCTAATCCCAACATTTGGGAGGCAGAGGCAGGCAGATCTGTGAAGCCCGAGGCCGGCCTAGTCTGCACAGCAAATTCTAGGATAGCCAGGGCTACACAGAGAAACCCTGTTTCAAAAAACCGAAAAACAAAACAACAAAAAAAAAAAGATCTCCACTGCTGATGTATTTAGCCGACAAGAACACACTGCCCATTACACATGACCCACATCTCAAGGGAATCAAGTGTACTGACTATTTGGACCATGTAATGATGACACTTCCATCTGCCCCTCAGCCATTCATGCCCTGACACCAGCACTAGCTAAGGTATCTACCTCTCTTGTCCTCCACACACACAAGGGACAGGGGTGGGGTTATATTGTGCTTCATCCTATTTATGAAACTACAGTGGGCCGTGGTTAGCCTAGAAGTAAACACAGCCATGCATCCCCTCTGAGATTATTCTTGCCCAGTATCTAGCTCTACTTCTGCCACCTGATATCCTGTTGACCTCCCTGTTCCCAGAATTCAGCATGCCTGCTGAAAGCCAGAGGAATCTTAAGTTTTAGAGATGCTGAAGAAAGACAAGTTACTATAGACTGCTCTGTTCCTATTTTTCTGAGAAACACCCTGCCTCGCCCTTACAATAAGCTACGTCTATGACTGCTATTTCACTTTTCAAAGTGTAAACACCAATTGCTGTAGGGACAATACTACAGAAAAAATAAAAGGAAAACAAAAAAAAATGTAAACATAGAATCAGGCTGGTAGATACTTTGGAGGAGGGTTACAAATGGGACTGGCACAGAGGCTTTTAATGACCCAAGCACTCGTGTGTGTGTGTGTGTGTGTGTGTGTGTGTGTGTGTGTGTGTGTGTGTGTGCGCGTGCGTGCATGCGTGTGTGTAGGAGATTTCCAGAAAAATTTAAGGAGAGAAGGCTGTCCTTGAATGTGGGCAACACAATCCAACAGGTGGAAATCCAGATGAGTCTACACCTCCTCCACCCACTCCCCTCTCTGCTTCCCTCCCTCCCCATGATATGACACAGACAGACATGCACACTTGGTTTTTCCAGACAGGGTTTCTCTGTGTAGCCCTGGCTGTCCTAGAACTCACAGAGATCCTCCTGCCCCTGCCCAGCTCATCGATGTTTTCTGTACATTCTCTGGTATAGCTGATGCAGGACACTATGAAGTCTGTAAAGGTGTTCAGTGCCAAGGGGCCTTTGCAGTGGCAGCTGGCAAGGAATGTCTTTATGTCTGCCCCTGGCTCGGCAGCCATGCCTCTCTGACGAGCCGCCTACTCAGGAGTACAGAAGGAGTGTCTCATCCAGATCCACATTGCTCTCTTTTTCTTTGCAAGGCGATGTGTCTCAAATGCTAGTGTGCAAGCAAATGAGCCAGGGATCTTCTTAAAATGAGGATCCTGATTTAGAAAGTCTATAAGGAAGTAATCTGTTACTGCTCACTGCAAATGAGATATCAAGTGACACCAATGTGGCTTTTCTATCCATTACATCACACAACAAATCAGATTTCAATTTTTCATTTACCTGTCTCTGTTCACTAAAAGATAAACTTCTGGGCAGTAAGAACTCTTTTTCTTAGTGATATAACCTTGATGCTTAGACTAAAACCCTAAACATAATGTGTTAAATAAATTTGCTGGATTAAAAAAGAAAAAACTTTATCTCCTTAATAAAGTATTCATAGGTATGGTAAAACACATTTGTCTGACTTTCAAAAAAATTTAAATGCTCTATTATTTAAAGTAAAATCAGTGGTTGGGTATCATGACTTATCTTTCCCCTTTCATCTGGTTTAAGTTAGGGGAAGCAGTACTCAGAATTGAACCTAGAACTCTGCACATGGTAGGCAAGCACTCTTCTACTACCATCTACCCTGTACCCCAAAACAAGCTTTCTAGAGCAGCAGAGGAACTGATGGTGACTGCCATGTATGTTTTGAGGCACTACTAATTTCAGTATACTGGTCATCCAGTAAGACCCAGAAGAGCATAGTCAGTGATATTTGTTGACGAAATGTATTAATGAGTTATCAGCTAAAAGAATATCAGATCCAAATAACGAACTCAGTCAAATACTGGCCATAAAGAACTCTTGAGAATAGCTGCTATGGCAGCTGCTCCCCTGATCTGAGGAGGTAACAGGTCACTGGACTGGACAGGCCTACAGCTGCCCAGCAGCTAGGAGTGAGCTCCCTGACAGAACAAAGCCTTTAGTTTGGTCCCCAGAGGGGGAGCGGGAGGAGGTAGCTGCTTACTCAGTAACAGGCCTTTAAAAGAATAGAGTCTAAACATGTGGATTTAATGTTTATACTTTCCAACAGCTCTGTGAATCAACTCCTGGAACACTTTGACGCTCTCTCATTGAGTTACACCTTCAGCCCCTCAGATAAAATTTTACTAGCAGAAAAATCAAGAACATGAGATATGGCTTAGGAAGGACTAACCCAAAAATGGAGTCCTCAGGAAGGCACCTCTGGGCACCAGCAATAGGACGCCAGAAGTGAAACCCACCTGACAGCTTTCTCAAAAAAAAAAAAAACACACACACACACAAAAACAAACAAACAAACAAAAAAAAAAAAACAGCAACACCTACAAATGAGCAGGAGTACGGTTTTCTTCAAAAAAGGAAGAAATGATGATTTTTTTAAAAACTTGTTTCTGGCATGGAAATAAATGGGCCAGAACAGCATCAAAAGAAACCCTAACACACAGCTGGTCGGTGGTGGCGCACACCTTTAATCTGGGCGCTTGGAGGCAGAGACAGGCAGCTCTGAATTTGAGGACAGCTTGGTCTACAGAGGGAGTACCAGGACAACCAGAGCCACACAGAGAAACGGTCTTGAAAAAGCAACAGCAGAAAGAAACCTCAGCCAGCACACAGCACTGTGAACACACGGTGGACGTTGGCACCTCACCTTTCCTCTACGCCCGTTGCCCCCATCCTGGTCTTCCCACTGCCAGTCAACTCCACGCACCACTCTGGCACCTGCAGAGATTCCTCTGGCTGTAATCTTCTTAGATTTCCTACGAGACTCTAACAGAACCCTAAAAGTAAAAGTTTTGTTTTCACATTCTTATAAAACTAAGTAACAGTCATTTATACGTAAAAGCATTTACATGGGTGTGTTAGCTCCTTAAAAGAAAGACAACACTATACTGTCCTTTTTATAAACATGGAACTCAAGATGTGAAAAAAACAGTTTTGCTCAGGTTCACAAAAACTTACAAGCAATGGAATCAGAACAGGAATCTAGCACTGCAGGCTATGTCTCTCAGTGTCCTCTGTGCGGCCTACTGAAGACAGGGGCTCAGGATGAGTGGAAAACCACTTGGCTCTGACTTAGTGGCAGCACTCTGGTCACCCAAGAGCATGATCTGTCTACAAAGAACAGCAGATCCTCTACTTCTGCGAAATGCTGTCAAGAACAGTAAGCTGAGTTCAGAGTGCGAGTGGGGTGTCTTTAAGAATCTGTGAAAGGTGAACAATGAGTCAAATGCTCAGAGTACTGCATCTATGGTGGAAAATTGAATCTGAGGCGCAGGTCTGACTGCAGTATACTGTCTCCAGAGTACTGCACACCGCTGAGCATTACAACCTTGAGAAAGATTTCACGTAATTATCTGAGCCAGCTGCTTTCTACAAGGCCATCTTCTCCTTACTTGTCTACATTGTTTTCACTCAGAGATTTCAGACTTCTGTGTTTTGAATGTTGCCTAACTGTTATGTACATAAAAAAATAAAAATGAAACAAAACAAAATTAAAAAAAGACAAGCAAAAAACAAAAAAACAACTGTTTCCAGAGTTTGAGTGACAGGACCATAATTTGCAGTGTGATGCTGCGACTCGGAACTCTGTACTTACTGCTCCTAACCATGGCTCCCTAGCTAGCTATGTTCTCGTTCAAGTGCAGTTCAAGAGACTGCACTACCTAGAACTCCTCAAATTACCCCTAAGAACTAAGACATTATCCTACCTTAGTCCAAAACATCATATGACAATCATTCATGATCCACTGTTCCTCTTAAATTACAGACTCCTTAAGAAAACTATCTTCAAATCACAAATACAGTAGCTGCCATGTGGTCTCTCTGTGTATTATACTCGTGTGTACATGCATCTGTGTGGGCAGGTGTGCATGCACAAACAAAGGTCAGAGGCCAATGCTGATGTCCTTCTCAACCACTTTTCCACATTATTTTTTGAGAAGAGATCTTTCACTAGAGTCTTGAGTTCAATGTTAGACAGGCTAGCCAGTACTCCGAGTATCCCCTCTGTGTCTTCTCAAGCACTGAATTACAGAAGTGTGCCACTATGCCTAAGCCTTCCACGGGTGCTGGGTGTTCAGATGCAGGCCCATGGTTGTACAGCGAACACTTCACTAACTGAGCCATGTCTCCAGTCCCCATCCTGAATAACTAAGCGCCTGCTGATTCATTCAGCAGGCCATAGTGCTCACGGGGTAGAAATTCATAAAACAAAGGGCGTAACAAGAAGAAAAGGATTCAGTTTTGAGCTGCCTGTGCATTTCCAACTGTTCAACAATAACAAATCTCCATGCTAGAGAGAAAAAATAGCCAAGATTATCTTATAAAAAAAAATAAATAATAGCTGGAAGTCTGCCTGATCTACATATTGAGTTCAAGGCCAGCCAGAGCTATACAGTGAGACTATGTCTTAGAAGAAAGGAAGGAGGAAGGAGGGAGGGAAGGGCGGAGAGGGAGGGAGGGAGCATGGAGGGAGAGCAGGCGGGCAAGCAGGCACATATAATGAAATTCTGCCTTCACAGAGTCTCACAAATCAACAAGCCCAAGCCATATCTAGCCTGCTATTCATTTCCAATACTAAATCTCAACTGTCAAAAGCTACTTCCTAATCCTACATTTACAGTTAATAGAATAAAACAAAAAGTCCTGACTAAAGAAAAACTTCTTTCACTTACCGTTCACTTCCTGGTGTAGTAATCCTGTAAAATCGATGCCGCAAGTGATGTTTATCTCCATGATAACAAACAGTGCACAAATCATAATTTGTGCACTCTGCACACTTCCACCGAATGCCAATGATTGGTTGTTGGCGGCAAGTATCACACATGGTTCCGTCATGCTTGATGCCTATGGAGACAATCACACACTTAGGTTACTCTCAAATACTTATTTGCACACTGTTGTGCTGTGTGTTGGGAAAAGCATAACAGCATATTGCAGTTATCTTAACAAAGAACTGGAAAAAAACACAACACATCTCATTTCAAACTGACAAACCTGAAGTACTTTGATCAGCATAAATCATAAAGTAAACATGTTTTCAATTCTCATTAGTGAAATACAAACCAGTATCATTTGCCTAGCTCTCCTACATAAAGAAAATCTGGACTTAATGCACAGATCTTTTCCCAATATCTAAACATTTCTGACTATAAATACTCATATCAGAGGCTGCAGAGACAGCACAGTGGTTAAAGCACTTACTGTGAGGATATGAAGACCAGGGTTCAAATGTACAGAATCCATGTAAATGCCAGGTGGGCTGCCTTCCTGTAATCCCCAGTGCTCAGAGTGGACACAGAGGTATCAGCTGAGCTCTGGATTCAATTCAGCGATTCTACCCCAATGAATGAAGAGCACAGCCAATGCCAACCCTGTGCCTCCACATCCACATGTGACTGCCCACACACCTGAAAATATGCATGAAACATGCATACATATACAGGAAGAAAATAAAAACCCCTCAGGATTGTTTCAAGAACTGTACCCTGTTATCCAGGTAAATAATTAATCCTCCCCACCCCAAATGGACTTTTATCATCATGGTATCATGAAACCAAACCATTAATAGACCTAAGTACTTAGCAGTAAGTGCTTCCTCTCCCACCCCCCATAAACACTAAGTTTCAGAAAAGAATTAGCTAAGGGTAGGTATGGTGGCACATACTATAATCTTAGCACTTAAGAGCTGGAGGAAAGGGATCAGGAATTCAATGCCATCCTTAGTTACTCAGCAACTCACAAGCCACCCTATGCTACACAAGAAGACAGTAAGATGCCTCAGCAACTCAGATGCTTGCCACCAAGCCTGACAATGAAGTTCCAGCAACAGCCACACAGTGAAAGGAGAAAAACAACTCTCACAAGTTGTTTCCTGACTTCCACATACTCTCTACAGCACATGTGAACCTGCACATGCAAACTAAATAAACATTTTTTTAAAAAAAGGAAACATTAACAACTGGTGCTAAGAGTGGGCTCAGAGGTTAAGAACCTAAGGTGTGCTTTGGAGAAGGCATAATTTGGTTCCCAGTACATACGCCAGCAGCTCACAGCCTCCTGCACCTCCAACTCTAGGGGATGGAGAATCCTTTTCTGGACTCTGTAGGGCATCAGCACACATAACAGCATCTCCACATACATGAACACACAATTAAAAATTAAAAAAAAAGATTACCAATCAAATTTCCCTAATAAATGGAAAACAACACTCTATGGTGCGTGCTCCTCCCTTCAAAGACAAACTTGTTACCAACTTGTAACCTCCCTCAGACTGCTCACATAAGCAGGAAACAGACACTGAAAGAAAGCAAGACAAATTACTGAGAGTAACTTTCAGACTGGGGCAATTCTCCTTTATTGTCCCGAGACACACTCACTGCTCAATAAACTGAAGAGAATTTTTTCATGTGGCATGTGGCTTGTGACGCCAGTGTCACTGCTTCACAAGCACATCCTAGCAGCTGGGCTCACTGTGGGGCTAAACGCTAACTCATGCTACTTAGGAAGTTATCGTAACTCACGTATTTGCACATATGCACACAGAAGTACACGACTACAATGCACACATTAAAAGAGTTCTGAATGAGTTAGTAGACAATGATGTCCACTGTCTATTTTGTTATAGTCAAAGATTTGCAAAGTAGGAGACTGAGGGGTTGCACATAAAACATTTGATGTTGCCATGTCACACCTTTCAAAATACTTAGAGGCAGGCAGAGAAGGTGGGATTTAGATGAACCATGATTAGCCATGCTAAAGACGCCTGGTGGGTAACATGAAGATCTCTTAGTCTGTATTTTGTCTAACTTAGGGGACTTTCCATAATTAAAGAAAAGAAAGGAGGTCTTTTCACTCTGAAAACTTTAGCCTCCTTTGGAGAAAGCACAATGTTCTTTAGTGGTAAGGCGGTATGTTCTAAAACTCCAAGAATGTGCTGTGTATGCAAGAACACAAAATAGGACAAAAATAGTAATATTATTACTAAGTTCTAAAAGAACTAGTAACTATTGCTACTCCCTAATAAGAAAAAAAAACTGTATAATTCATTTTCTATATCCAGATAACCAGATTCCAAACAAGGAGCTGAACTCAAATACATACCTGTGTTTGAGCCAAAGTAAAGTTGGGGGAAAGTGGAAGGAGAAAATATACATAACCATTCACTGGGGTGGCTACTGGACATCAAATGTTCTATACACAACCCCTCAGTCTCCTACTTTGCAAATCTTTGACTGTAACAGAAGAGACAGTGGACAGCAATGTCTAACTCATTCAGATTTTTTTTTACTGTGTGCATGTGCAGTCGTGTACTTATGTGTGCATGTGTATATGCATGCTTACGGAGGCCAGAAGGAAAGTTCAGGTGTCAACCTCAGGAGTATCATCCATTTCCTTTGAGCCAGGGTCTCTCAAGGGCCTGGAGCTCACCAATTAGGCCAGACTGACTAGCCAGTAAGACCCAGGAATACTCCTGTCTCTGGGATTACTAACACTCTGCCATGCCATTTTAACATGGCTTCCAGACTGAATTCAGGCAACTCATACTTGAGAAGAAAAGTTCACTGACTGTGGTAGTTCTGAATGAAAATGGTTCCCATAGGCTCATAAGGAGTGGCATTATTTGAAAGAAAGCGTGTCACTAGGGGTGAGTTTGAGGTCTCAGAAGCTCAAGCCAGGCCCTGAAGGGCTCATTCTTCCTTCCAGATAAAGAACTCTCTGCTCCTCCAGCATCATGTCTGCCCGTGTGCTGCCAAGCTTCCCACCAGGACAATAATGGACTACACTTCGGAACCTGTAAGCCAGCACAAAGTAAATGTTTTCCTTTTGTAAGAGTTGTCATGGTCATGGTGTCTCCTCACAGCAATAGAAATCCTAAAACACTGACTGAGGCAATTCCTCCCGCCCCCATCTTTTTTTTTTTTTTTTTACTCCTAGTAGAGACAGGAAGGGAGTATCACTCTAAAATGTCAAGAGATGGCAGAATCCCTGTACTTGAATTGCAGAGGCAGAAGGACTGAATGTAAGGGCAGCCCTGGCTTCACAGGGAGACCTTATCTCAAAAACAAACAAACAAAGGAAAGAAAAAAAGAAATGAGAAGGGAGAAAAGGAAGGGCACGATCAACCAGAAACCAGTAGTACTTTTCTAGTCAGCGCTGAGGCTCCACCTTGGCAGCAAAGCACACAGTATCTATGCAGCCAACCGTCAGCACCAAAACAAGTCACAATGAGTAAGGGAAGAGTGCCACAGAAATGATAGGCAGACCTCTCGAAGAAAGGAAGAACTCACAGAAGAGCAAGCGCAAAAGGCTTCACACTTTAGCAGGGCTGTAACATAGAATCAGAGCTTCGAGAGTAATTACAGAGTTAGACTAGGAACTGACAAGTTCAGACATAGTTACATTAAATGATAAAAACAAGAGTATGTGACTTAGGATCCTAATTCTGTAATGTACTACTTACACAAAATATCAGTTTAAACTATGCTAGGTCCAAACTATGCTATCATCACCTAAAACCTGCAAAAACACTTCCTTTCAAATGGAAGTCAAAGCAATACAGAGGTAAACACACTTTATGGGCTTTAATGTGTATTCATTAGATGTACTAGGTCATCTACAATTAGTGATCAGAACTACATGTAATACTGGTCAAATTTTACAGTCTTCAAACAGAAGTGAAGGAACTTCTAAAGTGCCCAATTCTTCGGAGGATAATGGATAGGATTAAAAACCCTAATTCCTCAGAAAATATTTCATCATTCATGTGTGAATTAAGCCTATTTTAGGAAGTGTTTCACCCTCTCAGTGGCCCCTATTACTAATGAATCTCAAATTTTTCCTCAAAGCTCTGGTATTCCAGATATCTTTATCTTCCTAGTTCCTTCCAAATGTATTCACTCCAAAGCTGCCAAGAAATACAGCCCACCACTCCCCACCACAAGACATACAGTGTTCCCCACCCACCACTCCCCACCAGTTAATCATGACACCTAAGAAAAGTATAACTATATCAATCATGAAAGTTACACAGAAATATACTCCCATCTAAGTGGAAGTAAACTGAAATTTAAAAGCGCTTCTACTCAACTTAAATCTATCAATATGCACATCACTATACGCTTCAGTCATTGAGTTTACATCAAAGGGCTGAACTGCACCCATCACCTACTTCTCCCATCTGTTATCATAAAGGAATACACAGCAAAAGGCTCTTTTTCTTTATAATTACAGAATGATTTAGGAGAAAAAGCACACAAAAAATCCTCAAACCAGACAAAATTATTTCTAATCATCCCTTTCATTATTAAGAATTCATTAGTCTATATTTTAAATCTCCATATAAGCAATGGTATATAATGTTCATTTTATAACAATAATTCTGTAATTCTATTGTCATTACTACCAAAAGCTCACAAAGTGAAAACATGTTCTCTCTCAAGTTTTATCAGTAAATTCTGAAGTTCATCAATGATAAATATTTTTGAAGGAAGGGCCATAATTATCTGATACAGGACAATAAAAATGATCATTTTCCTAAAATAGAAATTTTTGTAGAAATGCCAAGAATCACAACATATTTTATGAATTTTAAAAAATACACAGGAGCCTGTAAGATGGCTCGGTGCGTAAAGGTGCTTGCCAACAGGGCTGATGACATTACTAAGTTAGATTCAGTGGAACTCACATAGTTGAAATAGAGAACCAACTCCCAATAACTTGTCCTTTGCCCTCCATACATACAAAAGAGTGTTTAAAAAAAGAAAAACTTGCAGATTTTAATACTGAAATCAGTGCATTCTGTTTTAGATATGCATTCTAGTAATTAAATTCCTAAAAGGCTGAGGAGTGTTTTTGAAATAAGGGAATGTGACAACCCGCACTTTCACAAAACGGCCAACTGATCTGGATCTCAGCTCAAGTGCTCTTAGTAGCAGACACTGACACTGCACTACGGAAAAGTGGGGACCACTTCCCTCCCCAGAAACACTGCACTACAGAAAAGTGGGGACCACTTCCCTCCCCAGAAACAACGTGTAACTTCTGATGTCAGGCCATGAAAACCTTTGCAAATGGCAGCTGGCGGCCCCTGTCTGTTGCTCTCACTTCCTCCTGAAGCTCAAGCCAGGCCTGGCTGCAGCACATGGACAACAAAACTACAGAGAAATATCTAAGAGTCCCTGGCTGCAACCAAACTCCCAGCCGAAGCTTCAAATGCTGAACACGAGACTTTTCTTGTGCTGGCTCCAAATTTCTGATCCACAAGAGCCTGCATGTAAATCACTTTGCATATGACTCAAGAGTAATTTCTGAGGTAACTACAGTAACTGTTAACACAGAAGGCTAAACGTATTTTATATTTGTTACAGTTCTCTTACAATACAATGCACCAAAAATAAAGAGCTAAATATGATTTTTAAAGGGAAAGAAAAAATTTCACAAAATCAGTAATGAGGTTTAGTAGCATAGCTCAGTAGTAGCGATGCGTGTGATGCTCCATAGGACTGGGTTCCAGCAGCATAGGAACAGGAAAAAATGAACAAATGTTAATTGGAAATGCTACACTTTTAAAGAGGACTTTCTAAGCATGAAACAAGTCACAGAAGCCACAGTGGAGTGAACACACATTTACCCACATGTACGAAAATGGCTCCCTCAGCTTTTTGGACTGATGCTGAGAACCCATACTCAGGTGCTCCTGTTCGCAAAGCAAACACTGGACTCCCTCAGCCATCTCCCCAGCTCCCACACGCTGTTATTTATGTTTCTAAACTGCTTAAATGTTTATTACAAGCATATTGTTAATTTTATAATTTGAGAGGAAAAACAATGAAGACCAACTTTATTTCTCAAACTGGTATAGTTCAAAAGTAGTATTTCAAAGTTGGGTGTGATTCATACACCGTAATCCTAGCACTCACCAGGTAGAGGTAGGAAGATCACAAGTTATGGACTAGCCAAGGCTACATAGTGAGACCCTGTCTCAAAAGATCAAAATAAATAAAAATCAAAAGTAAAAGTAAAAAAATAAAAATAAAAATACTATTCCAGGTTTATCAGATATTATCAAGAAAGTAAATCAGACAGGGTTTCTCTGTGTGTAGCCTTGACTGTCCTGGACTCACTTTGTGTATCAGGCTGGCCTTGAACTCACATAAATCTGCCTGCGCACGGCTTTTGAAATATTTTTAAGGAGTCAGGTGTGGTGGTACATGCCTGTGATCCCAGCACTAAGGGAGGCAGAGGCAGGTGGATCTCTGTGAGTTCCAGGCCAGTCAAGACTACATAGAGAAACCCTGTCTCTAAAAACAAAAACAGTTTTTAAAGAACAAATACTCAATTATTTGTATAGAGACAAAAACTTAACAGATGTTGAAAATATGGAGCTACGTTTGTACAAACTATATTAACCCAAAAAGGAAATTTTATTCAGTTAAAACATACCAACTGTTGCATGCTAAAGTATTTTATCAATTTACCTACTTTGTAAATATCTTCAATTAAACATTTTACTTTAAAATTACATAATATACCTGGCATACACAAACTAGAAAGAAAATTACAAAAACATGATTAGAATTGCCCTTTGCAGTTTTCCAGAGAATCCACACTGAGTATGTGTTAATTCTAAGCGCACCTTGGAAAAACAGAACAGTTAAAAACAAAACTTTAAGCACCAGAGATATTGGGTATCTCACTTAAAATCTAAATTCCCAACTAACTACATTAGTAAGAGGACACAGCTGCCATTGAGTTGTTTTTGTTGTTGTTTTTAACCCTTACACTGATCTTTGCCATTCCAAGTATATTATCCACACCACATGTCACAATCTAAACTGCAGGAAAGCTGGCCAAAAAAAAATGTCACCATGCTGATATCAGTAACAGTAAACATCCACAAAATGGTTATTTCTGTACAGACCAGAGTAGACCTCCAACTAGTTATCCCAAAAGTCAAATGCACTGACCTAGTCAACACCCACCAGAGCTAATTGTGCAGCTGATGAGGCAGCTGAGCAAATTTCTATTCTGCAGTATCCACTTAACAAAAAGGCAGTTTGCAACTAGTGCCCTATGTATTTTTCATCTCTTAAGTCATTTTCTACAAAGTACAATGATAACATTCATGAGCTCCTAAACTGCACACAGGTTTTCTTTAAAAGTAATCATTTAAACACACAATGACAACTGACATTTAGAAAGAAAGAAAGAAAGAAAGAAAGAAAGAAAGAAAGAAAGAAAGAAAGAAAGAAAGAAAGAAAGAAAGAAAGAAAGAAAGAAAGAAAGAAACCTACAATTTGCAATTCATGGTTTCAAAGAATAGTTGAGGAAAACCACCAATGCACACAAAAGCACATCTAAATTCTTTCTTGGTTCCCGAAGTCCAAATGCCTACAAAGCCACTGAGCAGCTGTGAAACAGACCAGCACTGGGAAAAAAAAAAAAAAAAAAGAGTAAACAAAGCAAACCGCTCCACTTCTTATGAGGACTTCTAATGAGAATATAACTACAACTGACTTTAAAACAAAGCTCAGGGTTAAATAAGACCTCAAACAGGAGAAACAGCATTAAACAAGGCCAACATTTCACTGATCTTTTAGGATGCTAAGCTCCCCCAACTTATTCTCATCTAATACTGTTAGCTTCGGCAGAATTATTCCTTAAATTTTTCATTTCAAAATATTTAACTCAAAAAAACAACAAAAATTTAATTCCCTAGCTAAACAGTGCTTTTTCTCCTTGCTGCTGCATGTCACATTACCCTGGAGAGTTAATGTTCTTTTTCCCCCCATGCTTTATGGAGACACCTGCCACCAATAAACGAAAGACCTGACAAAAGCTTTGACTCCTTCTACTAAAATTCAAATGGCCATCTGCTCTCAGTTTCCATAGCATCTCTCTAAGTTCAACAACAAAGAATTCATACAGCTAACAGTTTTTGTCAGAAATATGTAGGTACAGTACACCATGTTGCTAAGATCAAGAATCAAAAATTAACAATAAGCTCTTAAGAACAAATAACTCAAATTTACAAAGTATTAAGATAAAATATTAAACCTATAAAGAGAAAAGACAACAGAACTGAAGTTTTCCTACAAGCAGTTCAGTGTGTGAATCACACAGTAAGATAAAAATATCTAAATAGGCATTTTATTATTGTTGTTGTTAATCTACTGAGATATCTTAAGTATATTAATAAATTCTAAAAAAAACTTTTCAGAAATAAAAAACAAATATTCTAAAACTGCATACCTTTTGTGCAAAGAAAAGTAGTCTTAACTTGGTTCACCTACATCTTTAAGAAAAACCTGTACAAAATACTGTCCCATCTTAAGAAACCAGATGGAGCAATGTGAAACTAACTCATGTTTAAAGATGAGGGGGAGCAACCCGGTTCACAGACAGCTCAAGCTCCCCTGGAACTATGGAACCCACCCTGGCCCCAAGCTCACAATCATCCGAGTCATTAAGACGAAGGACTCTACAACCTCCCCATATATAGTTTGCAGTGCTAAAATGAAATACCAACAAACTTTCATACCTGCACCCTGAAACAATTTTTACTTTTAAGCAGAGGATTTTTGCTTTGTTTTTTTGAAACAAGGTTTCTCTGTGAAGCCCTGGCTATCCTGGAAGTTACTCTGTAGACCAGCTGGCCTCCAATTCACAGAGATCTGCCTGCCTCTGCCTCCTGTTTAAAGGTGTGTGCCACCATTTTTTTTAGCTGAGTTGTTTAAAATTCAAAAACAAATCCTTCAAATAATTTGTAAGAAATGACTAACATAGCTCAGTCAGCAGGAACCTGATTTATCCAGGTAGTACAGGGCATATGCAGTCCCAGCACTCAGGAGGCAAAGGCAGGTGGATCTCTGCGTTCAAGGCCAGGCTGATGTACAGAGTAAGTTCCAGGATAGCCAGGGATACAGAGAGAAATCCTGTCTCAAAATCACAAAACAACAGCAAAGAACTTATATCTGATCCCAGAACACATGTTAACAAAAACAATAAAAACAGGCTCAGCAGTGCACGTTTTTTCCTCCTTTTTTAAAAACTGTATTCACTTTACATCCTGATTGCAGGCCCTCCTCTCTCCTCCCAATCCGTGCTTCCCCTTCCCACAGACCTCCCCCCATTCCCTCCAATCCTTCTCCTCAGAGAAGGTGGAGGTCCCCCATTGGTATCCCCTTGCCCTGGCACATTAAGTCGCTGCAGAACTAGGGGCATTTTTTCCCACTAAGGCCAGACAAGGCAGCCAGTTAGGGGTATGGGACCCAAAGGGAGGCATACCAGAGTCAGAGAGGGCCTCCACTCCAGTTGTTGGGGATCCACATGAAGCCCAAGCTGCACATTTACTGCATATATGCAGGGGGCTAGGACCAGTGCATGCATGCTTTTTGCTTGGCCCCAGGTTAGCTGACTCTGTAGGTCTTCGTGTGCAGCCCTGAGCCCTCCTGTTCCCTCAATCGCTCACCCAGCTCTTCCACAGGACTCCCCGAGCTCTTTCTGAAGTTTGGCTATTGGGTCTCTACATCGGTTTCCACCAGCAGCTGGGGGAAGTCTCTCAGAGGAATTATGCTAGACTCCTGTCTAAAGGCATAGCAAAATAACAGTAATAGTGTCAGTGACTGGTTCAGCTTTATTCATAATAGCCGGATACTAGAAATAACCTAGACATGCCTCAACCGAAGAATGGATAAAGAAAATGTGGTACATTTACACAATGGAATACTACTCAGCTATTACAAACGAAGACATCATGCGATTTGCATGATGACCTGGAAAAGATCATCATGAGTGAGGTAACCCAGACTCAAAAAGACAAACACGGTATGTTCTCACTTACAAGTGGATTTTAGCCATGAAGTACAGGATAACCATGCTACAATCCACAGACCCAAAGAAGCCAAGGAGGGCCAAAGGGAGGGTGCTTGAATCTCACTCAGAAGGGGAAATAAAAGAGACATCTCAAGCAGATGGAAGGAGAGGTAGAAGAGGGTCTAGAGAGGGGAGCAGGGCAGGGGTTAGAGGCAGGTGCGGGGGGCAGGTGAGAACAAAAACTGGAGGTGGGGGTCTCTCTGAGATTCACCAGAACCTGGGAGAGAGGAGGCCCTAGGAGGCCTATGAGGGTCGCCCTAGCAATTCAGGTACACAACTTTGATGCCAATTGATACTACAGTGGAGGCTGCCGGTGTCAAGAGGAACCTGGATTCCTTCAGGACAACGAAACAGAATTGCAGTGTAGCCTCCTCTGACACTGTGATTGTATTTAAAAGTGTGGCCCCTCTGGGTCTTACATAAAGATCCTTGACCTACTACAAGAGACAGAGACTCAGTTTCATTATTTTATGTATGGATTTCCAGTTCTCCAACCTGTTTCTGACACCTTTATCAAAAATTATATGGCTGTAGCTATGTGGGTTTGTTTCTCTATTCCACTCTACTGGTCTATGTGTCTGTTTCTGCGCTAGTAGCATGCTAGTTTAGCTGCTGTGCTTGTAAGTCTGAAGCTAGGCACTGTGATAGCCTCTAGCACTGCATTTTCTGCTTAGGATTGTTTTAGATATAGACGGCTCTTCATGCTTTCATATGAACGCTAGGATTTTTGTTTTTTCTAGTGAAGAATGCTTTTGGAATTCTGATGGGAATGCATCCAAACTATAGATTGTTTTGGTAATAAACTCTTCATATTAACTCTGCAGTCTACAAGCACTGGTAAGCTTAACTCTGCCAGGACGTGAGCACTGGTGAGCTCTTTCCATCATCTAATATAACTGAGATTTTGAATTAATGTGTCTGAAACAAACACAATGTGAAGTTAAAAAGAATCCCAGTACTATCCTGATAGTAACCGCTTACGCGCTCAAGATGGTGAATCTGATGCTCATATAAATAACTACATATAGTAAACTACCTGCCTTATGTGAATGCATACACACACAGGAAAGTCACTAAGGTCCAGCAGTGTTTCATCAAGTTAGTCAATAACCACACTACATACTAACTTACATTATCATGTCTCGCCTTCAACAGTAAATGCTAGAACTTACTGGAAGACAGTTTTGAGAGAAAAAGACTTTGAACCTAGAATTATCATTCAGGTTTTAAGAGTGGGAATAATAAAGCTATTAATAATATACAGCAAGTTTTAGATCTGCAATTATTCAAAGCATTTACTCTTTCTTTTTAAAAGAACTTTTCCAAAGGAAAAAGGGAGCGCTAAATAAATACAAGTGTTACTATTTTTACTATGTTATAAATATAACACAGTAGTAAGTACTAAAACTTCATTTTTGTTGGTTTGTTGAGAAGGTATGTTGCTATGTTGCCCAGGCTGATCTCCTGAGTAGCTGGGAGTACAGTACATGTCACTAGATCCAGCTCAAGCTAATTTTCAGTAATGTAACTATGAAGTTTAATTGCTTTCTTGTTTGGCTCGTGGTTGTCTGTTTTGTTCTGTTGGTACTAGGGGCTGAAACCTAGACTTCACACATGCTAAACAGACATTCTACCACTCAACTATAACTCATACTTTTAAGTTTAATGTAATGTTAAGAGTAAATTCTAAGGCATTAAAAGGATCTTATTCATGAAGAGAGGCAGATGTATCTCTCAAGGCCAGCTTAGTCTATATAGTGAGTTCAGGCCAACGCTACACAGTAAGACCTTAAAAAGTATATTTATGGGGAGGAAAAAAAAAGAGTAACAATTTAGGACTAATTTTTCCAATAATTTCCACAAAACCATAGCAATGAAAACAGGGGAGGGTAAACTGATAATTTTTCAGTCAATTAATAATAGCTGTCAGCATAACAAAAACAATAATAAAATTCCCCAGCTCTCCAGAAAAAGGAATATATAGGAAAAGGAGTACAGCAGTAGTGATCAAATAAAATGTTTATCACAATACCTGTAAAACCAGCTTCCCAAAAGATCCTCAAAACCAGTGAGAATATTATCAGTCAAGCCAGTAACAAGAAACTTCTAGAACAAATTAACTACAACTGAAAATTAGTATTTTTTCTTTTTTAGTTTTTTTCTAGACAAGGTTTTTCTGTATAGTCTTGGCTGTTCTAGACTCACTCTGTAGAACAGGCTGGCCCCGAACTCAGAAATCCGCCTGTCTCTGCCTCACAGAATGCTAGGATTACAGGTGTGCGCCACCATACCCGGTCTAAAAATTATTATTTTTATATACTGGCCACTGTTTACAATGACAGACTAAAAGGAAGTAATCCAAGGGGAACAGTTACGTAAACACTTTAAACTATTAAAAGCCTTAAATCTACTTTAAAAGACCAATGTTTACACACAAACTAAGACAAAGTACAGGAAAAAGCTAAAGAACAGATCATGGTACACTTTGTTTACAAGGGAGAGCTAAGCAGCAGTGTTTCTCTACAAGTGCTTAAGTTTAATGCATTAAAATAATCACTTTATTTACTATAACAAACACATTAAATTATTTGCAACTCAAATAGAAAACATGTATGACAACATAAATCATTTAACAATAGTAAAGTCAACCTGGATTCACAAATCCAATCACCCATCAATTAAAAACAACAGGAAAGATTATGGGTGAGACCGCATGTCCACTTCCCCGTCACTGCTGGGACCTCATCTGGCCTGAACCTGTGCAGGCTTTGTCCAAGCCGCCACTCTCTGAGTTCATCTGTGCGCCAGTCCTGCTGTGTCTGGAAGACACTGTTTCCTCAGAGTAATCTATCACCTCTAATTTTTCTGTCTCCTCTTCCACATTGATCCCTGATCCTTGAGGGGAAGGGTGTGACAAAGACGTCCCATTTAGGACTGACTGAGTGCTCTAAAGTTTCTCTCTCTGCACACTGTCCAATTGTTGGTCTCTGTGTTAATTCCCACCCACTGCAGCTTCTCTGATGTAGGCTGAGTGAGGCATTGTCCTGGGTATAGCAGTATGTAATTAGGAATGATCTTATTGCTATGTTCTGTCAACAAAATAACAGCAGTGGTTTTCCCCTAGGCCTATGACCTCTCTAGCCCCACGTTCTTGACCACTTCAGCAGTCTCAGGTATGAGTCCCGTCTCACAGAGTGGACCTGAAATCCAATCTGAAAGTGTTGGTTATTCCCAAAACACCTGTGTCACTGTTGCACCAGTGTCTTGCAGGCCGGTCTGTTACAGGTCAGAGGGTTTATAGCTGGGTGAAATTTTTCTCCAGTACTATTCAGAGTTCTTGCTACCACCATGAACACTGGCAGGGGTGAAGCCCAACTTCTCCATGTTCAATGACATAAATGTTGTCCTCACCAACAAGGCCTTACCCTCAAGTTGTGGAGAGCAACTAATAGTCTTGGTAATGCCTTGTGGTGCTGTGTGTGTTAGGGAGGAGAGCCCACAGAACCTCTGGCCAATGACAAGAAGCTATTTGCAACTGATACCCACTGGCAAAGGAAAAGTCAGTTTTTTCCAGTGGAAAGTCACTGGGTGTACCAACCGCCCCCGAGGAGGGGCTCAATGCCCAGGAGCAGCTGGCCAACACAGAACAACTCCACAGTTTTGTTTCATGGACTTTTGTTTCACTTTCTTCTGTTTGGGCCCTTTTGGTCTTCCTGGTGTTTTGTTGTTTCAATTTGTTTTTGTGAAGTGTTTTTTGTTTTTGTTTTGAAAAAGAAATAACAAAGTTGGGTAGGGAGGAAAGAGGGACAGGAGAAGTTCAAAATGGGGGAAATGTGATCAAAACATAGTGCATGAAAAATGTTTTAAATATAGATAGATAGGAATTATCAGGAAAGTACATTCATCTGATTCCTGGCTGCAAATGGCATGTGAGCAGTCACGTCACACTCCCTGCTACCATAATGGACTCTGTGCCTTCAAACCTTAGTGAGAATAAACCCTTACTTGCTTAAAAAAATTTTTTCAGGCAAACTAAAATGCAAGTGTACTGAACATGTATAAATTTTCTCCTTGTCATTATTCCCTTAGAACATAGCATTAACGACTATATGCACAGCTTTACACTGTTAGGCTTCAGTATCCAGACATGACTTAAAAGTAAATAGAAGGATGTACATAATTTATATTAAAATGTTACACTATTTTATCAAGGGACTTGAGCAGTCTTGGGTTCTGGAGCTAGTAAGGGTTCCTAGAACCAAGTCTCCAAAGATATCAAGGGACAGCTATCCGATAGAATTCTAAGCATGAAAAACAAAATGCTGAAAGAAAATCTACAGCAATACACCAAAGTACCTGTCTTTGGGCAACAGAGAATTATGGGCTTTAAAAAATACATATCACAAAAGCTTGTTACATAAATTCCTTTTAAATAACCAGCTAATATCAGTATAAAAGAAAATAGAAATAAAAATTACTTTAAAAGAGTACTGACCAATTTATATTCATACTACAAATTTCATTTCTGATTTTTTAAATCTTATAATCAATTTCTTCACAGCGGTGATCATTTCTGAACTACAGAGGAAAGAATAAGGAGAAATCAGTGCACTGATTGTTCATCTCTACTCTCTGTCTATTACGAGTTATGTTAAAAGGCGCACACACCCAGAACGTTCACTGTGCAGCTCTGGACTCTCCGAGCAGGTGCCTGAATATCGGGAAGTGCTTGCCCCCCCCACCCTGGGCTGAGGCAAATGGGCAGTTGGGCCAGGGCCTCATCAGCTCTTGGACTGCCTCATCTTCCTGATAACAATGCAGCTGAGTTTTTAGGTAAGCACCTTTGCTTACTAGCTACAGACTACAGCAATATGGCTTTGTTCAGTATCTCACTGTCTTTCCAGAAGGTTCCCAAAGAGAAACATCCCTATGTGTGAAAAAAGAGCTTCTCTCCTGGATCGAAGCCTCTAAAATCCTTCAGCAGCTCCCTGCAACTGTCAACTCTGATGTTCACAAGGATGCCTTTCACCCTTTTCCACACCTTACTGATGTTGTCAAGATTCTGCATAGAAATTTGAAACATTTTTTACATTTTCCATGGGGACATACACAGAGAGAGAGGGGTCAGGGGAGGGAGAAAGGTAGAAAGAGACTGGTTCTTGCAGAATCAGAGCTGCTGAACAGGAATCTGCATTCTAAAAGATCCCAGCATGATTTATACGCTTATTGAAGTTTAGAAATATTAATATGGGGTCTACTAAATTGACTTGCTGAGGTCCTAATCCAACCAATCTATAATCTAATACAATGGCAGAAACAGTACGAGAACATGTTTAGATTACTCAGAACTCTGGGCTCGATCCCTAGGCTCCCAACAGCCCCCAAAATATCTGGATGAACTTCCACTTAAAAACATTGTTTTAGCAGACAAAAATAAAGTCATTCTATAGAAGTCCTTATGAATAGTCAGAATCTGTAAGAAATCAACTTCCGTTGCAGATGTTATTAACTATTACGAAACAGCAACAGCATCTCATCCTTCCCATCTGGCATTTTGTTCTCTATTATTCCCCTAGCCTATTTCTTCCTAAGGCCTGGCCCCTTGACAATATGCTTTCCTGGTTCTAGAAATGGACCACAAGAGAATCTCAGAAAAGAAAAATCTAACAATTTCTTTCTTTTAATCCTGGTTGATTACAAACAACTGTGGGGTTTTTCCACATGTAACCTGAGAAACATTCTTCGCAAGGAGTACAAGAACAAGACTCAAAGATCCATGTACACAGCCCAACATCCTGGACCAACAATGATGGAGAGGCTTGAATACATCTGACTCCCCTGGCCACCACCTTTATACAATACCAAGAATAATATCTATGATCCTTGGTAATAATATAATACTGCACTCAAATGATGACAGGACAAATCTTAAGTAAAAACAGACTTCTCCCAAAATTCTCTAAAACCAGTACTTAAATGATACAAAGTCAACTATAACTACCTACACATAAACTTCACAACCTCAAACTAGTAACCCATGTATTTCCGTAAGATTTTTGGGGAATACAAACCAGCCAAATATATCTCTAGGACCGAAGTTATATTATACAAATTTCTACCAAATGTTCCTCTTCTTAAAGTTCCACTAGCCAGGGGCTGGAGAGATTGCTCAGTGGTTAAAAGCACTGTCTGCTCTTCCAGAGATCCTGAGTTCAATTCCCTGCAACCACATGGTGACTCACAACCATCTATAAAGAGATCTGTGGTCCTCTTCTAGCATGCTGGTGTATATGCAGACAGAGCACTCATACACATATAAATAAATCTTAAAAAAAAAAAGTTTCACTAGCCGAGGACATAAATTCAAATACTGCAACAGAACTGGAAAGATGACAGGTAAAGACGTCTATCTCAAAGCCTGACAATCTAATCCCCAGGTTCAATTCCCAGAACCCACATAGTGAAAGAAGAAAACTACCATGCCTTCTGTAGCACGCGAGCGCGCGCGCACACACACACACACACACACACACACACACACGCACATTTTAAAGCTACTCTAAATAATCCGTAGTAGTATTTTGCATTTTAACATATCAGAGGGCTTTTTTTCCCCCTTCCTGGTGATCAAACCCAGGGTCTTGTACCTGCTAACAAATTCTCATCCACTGAGGTACATCCTCAACTACCACTTTGTACAGACTTCTTTCACAGCTTGTTAGCTTACCGTCTCTCCTACACTACTAATATATCACTGCTCAAAGCACAGTTCTCTCATTCACTGCTATCACTATTATTATGACTCATTTTGGTGCACTGCAAAGGGTAAAATACCATTTCTATCACACTATTGCCAGAATACTTAACCTGCATGTAACCATGAGGAAACATCAGACAACTCAGTTGGAGGGACAAACTGAATTTATTAGTTTACAATCTTTTTATAAGCTTAAAATAACTTCCAAGTGAAAGCTAAATTCTGTAACATTCACTATTACATAAATAAATATCGAGTACTGAATATAACAGAATAAGTCTTACAGAATAAAATGTCAAAGGACATCATTCATTCAGTACATTGAAGCAAAAACAAAATTACCATTATAAAGTTTAGTAGTAAAACCTGCATTTTCAATACTTTAAAAAAAATTTAATGAATGAAAATTAAAGCACAACAACAATACATTCCAACAAGCATTCCACACGAAGACTACATAGCCTGCATGCAGAAGTGCTTTCAACGTTACAGGTGAGAATGTAGCCGTCAGATAGCACAGACCTTGGTCTCCATTCTCAGCACCAACACAGTGTTTTCAAAAGGAATCAGATACACAAAATGAACTGCTTCCCATCAGAGAATGTTAGATTATCCTGAAGTAAACAAAGGCGCTGAAAGTTACTTCTTAAAAGTACATGCTTTCATACAACAGACAAAGTCCATACTACAAAACATGAGCCAGTATTAACGGTGCTTGAAAAATGACAGAAAATCGGAGAAATAAGTTCTAGTGCTCTGCTGCATGGGAGAGTGAGAATCAATAACAACAATGTGCTGTAGAAAAAAAGGATTTTAAAGTTTTTCAACACAAAGAAAATGATAAATGTGCCAAGAGATAAAAATAGCTCTATCCTAGAAAGGCACTTAAATTTCTCCATAAACCTACAATCACGGATCCTAAGAATCCCTCCAAATTATTATGCTGTCAGACTTCAGACTGAGCTAGCATAAAAACAAAACTTTAGTGTGCATAATCAGATACAATTGCTGGGAATGTAAACTGGTCAAATATCTTTGGGGACAATCAGTCAACACCTATGAGAATATTAAATATGTGCATACTTTGGTGCAATTCCACTTCTGCAGAAATAACATACATAGACAAGGACAGGGTAGGATTCATTCGCAGCATCGTTGCAAGAGGACCTAAAATAGCCAGGCACAATGGCGCATGCCTGTAATCCCAGGACTCAGGGAGGCAGAGGCAGGCAGATCTCTGTGAGTTCCAGGCCAGCCCAGTCTAAAATCAAGTCCAGGACAGCTAAGACTATACGGAGAAACTCTGTCTAAAAAAACAACAACAAAGAGCTAAAATATAAATACCTATTAAATAAAGTATATTTCTGCATCCAGTCACTGGAATACTATTCACCCATAAAAGAATAAAGTAAACCTAAAAAAAAAAAGACCTAAGAGGGCTAGGAAGAAGGCTCAGTCCAGATAGGATGCTCAGTACCTGTGCTAAAAAAATGCCAGGCAAGACTCACACATGTGCCTGTAACCCTGTGCTGCAGATACAGAAATAAGACCTCTAGGGCTCTACAATCAGTGAGCTCCAGGTTCAGCGAGCAACCCTGTCTGAAAAGCAAAGAACTGAGGAAGATACCAGATATCGACACCTGACCTCCACACACTTGTACACCAGATGTATACCCACGCCTGTGTGCGCATAGGCACACACGTGAACGCACACATACAGAGTGCGGAAAACTAAATACAGTTTATTGCTATTTGTATTTAAAGGGAGAAAGAGATTTGTATTTTCAGTATATTCACATCTGTGCTTTCAACTGTAACAGTATACAAGCACCAAAAGCTGCCTTTCTGAGTGGGGCACACCCATCCTTTTCAGGGTAGCTAAAATAAACACGATTTGCAGCAGGGTATGGTAATGCGTGCCTGTACCGCAGCGTTGGCGGAGGCTGACACAGGAGGAGCACGTTGCAGTCAGCCTCATCAACTCATTCTCTTAAAACATGAAACAAACTTCTTTCTGCTGGTGGCCGTAACTATTCATCCATTTCAAGATTAGACTCTGCAAACTCACTGCTTATTTAGAAATTCTGAAACGTAATATGAATTCAATTTGAACTTTCTAAATGAACACAATTAAATCTAAGTGAAAGCAGATTAAAATGAATCTTTATTCTGTGAAAGCAACTCTGACACATAAAAACTATCGTGTCAATAATTCAGACACCTATAATGTAGCAAACCAAGATCACTAACTCTCAGGATGACTGGTAGAATTTTACCATCATGTCCCTGAGAGGGTGCTAACCAAAGAAAATGAACTTGGAGAAAGTTGCACATACACGCACACACGCAAACTGAATAGCTGCCAGTGTTTCCCCCTCTATTGGCACAAAGATATACAATATATAATAGCATACTATATATTGTTTATTATATTATATATATAAACAATTTGGATGAAAATGAACTTTCAAGTCCCAGATTGTGCTAACCAACTAAACTCATAAAGTTATTCTGTGTCACAGGCGGAAAGGAGAAAACAAATAAATAAAACCTAGCTCAACAAAGCGAAGGAACCAAGAGATGGACCCCTAGCAACTCCACACCATATGGCAAGCCAAGCCTCCCATCAGACGGTTATCATTTGGTGGCTGATTCATGCCAATGCTTATTACACAGTCTCTCCAGGCCCGGCCCCAGAGGGGGAAGAAACCTGTTGTCTGCAATGCTTTTCATCAAGGAAACTTGAAAGCATCCTGGTAATGGACCTTGCACGGGGGTGGGAGGGGGGCTGTTCCGCACGTGTTTTGTTTACCGGGTCGGGAACCTCAAACTCCCCGTGACCCCGCGCCGCACTGCACCCGGCAGGGGTCCACGGCTGGCCTCGCCCCCTCCTCCCACGCGCGGAGACGCAGACCCCCTGGCCCCGCTCACCGGTGGGCGCGCTGTCCAGGATGCGCAGGTCGTAGGCCCCCGAGCAGCGGTAGTTGGCGGCCGTGCCGTTGTCCCACACCACCACCACCTCCTCGGGGCTCTCGAAGCTCCGCACGGTGCCCACATGGCCCTCGCCGCCGTCCTGCTTGCCCCACTTCCAGTCCGGGCCGCGCACGACGCGGGCGCCGACCCCCTCCACCATCACCCGGTTGTTGCGGGAGTTACTCATCGGGGCCCGGGCGCTGGGCGCCGCCGCCGCCGGCGGGGGGGCCGTGAGCGAGCGGAGCCCGGGCCGCACTCTGGGCGCCGGCGGGGGCGGCAGCGAGGCCCGCGGGCCGTGGGGCCGACTCAGCGGGGCGGCGGCGCGGTGCCCGAGGAGCCCTTCCCCCGGGCCGGGCCGTGGCCGTCGCGGGCCCCGCTCCGCCTGGAGGCCCGCCCGCGGGGACTCGCAGGCGGCGGCCGGCAGGCCGAGGGCGAGCGGCCGTGGGCGGGGGCTCTGCCGCTGGCCCCGGACTCCGCGGCCGGGCTACAGCGACGGCCGCCAGCAAACCTCGCTCTCCCCCGGCCGGGAGCGCGGAGGGCCGGGGGAGGCTCGCCCGGGCGCGGCGGCGGGCGCGGCGGGAGGCCAGGCGAGCCGCCGGCCCTCAGCGGCCCCCGGCCGCTCGCTCGGGCCTGGGCGCCCGGGAGCCGGCTCCGCGACGGGCAGCTGCGCGAGCGGCCGGCGAGCGGCCGGCGCCCGGGCCCCGGGCCCCGCTTCCCTCAGCCCCCGCGCACGCCGCCGCGCTCCGCCCCGCCACCGAGTCCCCGCCGGGCGAGAGCGGCTCCACATCCGGGTACCGCCGCGTCCCGGGCCCGAGCGGCGCCTCGCGAGGGACTGCGACGCTCCTCGGCGAGAACAGGGCGGGAAGGGTCCGAAGGAGTCCCGCGGCCGAGGAAAGAATGGGAAGGAAACGGATCCCGGAGCGTCCCCGGGACGCAGAGGCAGTGCGCCTGCGCGCGGCCGGGACCGGGAGGGCAAAGCCCCGCCTCCGTCTGGAGCGACGGAGGGTGGATCCCGGCAGCGCCCCCGGGCAGTCCGGAGCTTCCCGGTGGCTGGGAGGGAGAAGGCCTGGAAGCCGGGCTGAAGGAAGACCGAGGGGACAGCGAGCGGGCCGCCCCTCTGCTGAGGTCGGTGCTGGTGTTCCCAGCTGGTGCACAGGATGGTGAATTGAGGCTTCGGTTCTAACGGGAGCGGGAGTAGGGCTCATGGCAGCACAGATTAAAGGAGCCTTGGATTCCCTGAGCAGGTTACAAACATTGCGATCTGGAGTGGGTGACTTTTGAAAGATGCGCCTTGCCTTACTGCAGTCAAGACTCCACACTTCTTCATATTATGGTTATGTTTGGTACGAAATACATTTAGGTTGGTTTTTGGAAGATGATAGGGATCGAACATAGGGGCTTTCTCATGCTAAGCACACACATGGTCGACCACTGAGTTATGGTTACGCCCCAGCCTCTGGACTTTGACTTTTAGTGCCCTGTCTTTGGGATTCTGTTTGAAACAGAATTACTCTACGTAGTCCAATCTGGCCTCAGCCTGGAGACTCGCAGCCTCTACTCTCAAATCGTACCACCACACCCAGGGAATCACTGAAAATTTTAATCCCAGCATTTTGTTTTTCGCACCTGTCATCATTGTGCACACCTGTAACACAGCATTTGGGAAACTGACAAGCAGACGGTAAATCTGCGGCCAGCCTAGGCTGCACAGTGAGACTGTGTCTCAAAAAAAAAAAAAAGATGAAGCCCAAGAATTTTACTTTACCCAAAATGGATAGCTGCAATTTCTTAAAACAGAAAGGCATTTAAGACGTAATCTAAGCTAGTGGCTATCTTTACAGGAGAGTGGCCTTTCTAAGGCAGAATCTCATGTAGCCCAGGCTGGCCTCAAACTCCCTTAAAAACATGCCATATATCCAGATTGTGTGTGTTGTGTTACCCTATAAAATAGACATACATTTTAAATTCTTTAGAAATGTTTTCACGCTCTTAGATCATTCTTGCATCTGTAGATGTCCACATTGGTATTTTCCAAAATCAATATGAATCATCATGGAAACTACTGTATTATACATAGGTCTGTCATGTTTATAGTGTACTTGTTTTACATGCACGTTTACCTCTCATTTTTTAGGAAATATTTGGCACCACTCAACACGAGATTTCTTCTCTTCTAGCCACAGATGAAATAAATAAATCCTTGCTGGGTGTGGTCACACAAATTTAATCTAAGTGCTCTGGAGGCTGAAGCAGGGGGGTGCTTTCTCCACCTGGTGGCTGGAGGGCTTAGAAGCAGATCTTCCCACTTCTAATTAAGCAAAATCCCTCACAGGGGCGCCCCTCCATGGGGCGGGGGTCGGGTTAGTTAATTCAAAATGCAGTCAAGCTGACTATACAGTCAAACTGACAAGGCCCTATGCTTGCGATTCCAACACTCAAGGAGGCAGAGGCAGGTGGACCCCTGTGAGTTCAAGGCCAGCCTGAAAAACAAACAAGAAAGCTAGAGAGAGAGAGAGAGAATAACCATCACATCAGAAATGATGGAAAAGGAAGAGAATGGCTTTTCAGGTTGCTCTGATAAAAGCTTGATTTTAAACTTCTGGCCTCTGGACCTGTAGGACACAAATTCCTATTGTTTTAAACTATCCCCTTTCAGCACTCGCCCCCAAAATTCATAAGGTGATTGTTTTGTAGTGTAATGATGAAAGGAGCCAAATATATAGCTTGGTTCCTGAATCTACTGATTCTGGGTATGGGAATAACACACTCAAAGCATTGCCCTTGCCTGGTCTACAGTCAGGCATTTTGTCTCAGGAGCAAACATACTGCTTTTCAAAGGGAAAATGTTTATTGCTAAGTGGGCTAACTTTGCCCCAAAGTCCTAGAGGTTGGACTAGCACCGTTCTTTCAGCACTCGCCACTCTCCATTGGGCACCAGGCACTGTAACAACATGGACTCTGGAGTCACAAGTGTCTCACACCAGGAAGCGCTTGTTCTGGGCCTGCTGCAGAGACGGCTCTTGCTTCAGGACCAACTCAAAACCATTTTGATTGGAGTGGGTAGAAACACGGTGGTAAAAATGTGGAGTGTTTATTTTGCCTATAAAATAAAAACAAGCCCAAGAATTTTTATCTCTTCCTTAGCAACTAAGGGGAAAGGTATACCAACTTGCCATTTGGATGGGAGAGTCTGACATGTCCCTGTACTCCTAGCAACTTCACCAAAATAACAAGATGGGAATTTTCTCATAATGTCTCTTCCATCTTCTGTGTCCTGCTGAAGCATCTACAGTTCTTGACACACAGCCTCACCAATGCAAATCTATTCAGTGCCATCCACGTGATGAAGCAGAGAAAGCGATGGCCTCTGACTTGGAAAGACAGTCAGGTGATGACAAAAAGTAGCAGACTCCACCTACCTCTGGTGGAAGATGCTAAAGGTGCTGCCGCCAGGAGAATGCGGTGTGCTCCAGGTGAGATTGCTCAAGTGGTTTGGAGAAAGAACATCTTCAGATCAATGGCTGTGATAGCTGGAACTGCATAATAATTGGCTTCAGGGAAGGAGGCACGTTTTAAAAAGCAGCTACAACTTATTCAATCCACAAGCCATCCTCCTGTTCAGGATAATTGGGCAAGTAGGAAGGAATGAGAACCATTATCTCTGATTCATGTCTTTGATGATGGTACTCTCTTCAGGTCCTCTAAGCATATGATATCACTTGTAGCTTGTTTTGGGGGGGAAGAAATGAGACTTCAAAGACTCTTGTTTGGTGCAGCTGCAGAGTGGTCTCAGCTGTTAAGAGCACTGTCTGCTCTTCCAGAGGACCCAGGGTTCAATTCCCAGCAACCACATGGCAGCTCACAACTGTAAGTCCAAAATCAGACACATACATACAGACATTCAGGCAAACAAAACACCAATGCAATAAAATAAAAATACATTATTTAAAAAAAAAAGACTTTAAAAAAAAAAGACTCTTGTTTGGGCTTTATTACTAAAATGTCTCACTCCACAAATCAGAAATCCAGTATGCTATGTATGGTCCAGTATGGTCACCAAGTATGTCTCTTCCTGGTGCTCATTGTA
>CM053764.1:29372470-29437027 GCA_028658305.1 Pachyuromys duprasi
TCTCAAACTGTGAGGTAGAATAGATTGTTTTCCTGAAGTTATCTTCACAGGTATTTTGTCACGGCAATAAGAAAAGTAACTAACATGTCCTGACTGGCCTGGAACTTTCTATGTAAACCAGGCTGGCCTCAGACTTGTAGCTCTTCCCTTGTTTCTGCCTCCCAAGCTGGAATTATAGAACTATACCATTCTCCCTGGCCACTGCTCACACATTGGTCTTGGACTTCACAGCCGCTAGTACTTGAGTAATAAATCTCCATTGCTTATAAATTGCCTAGCTTATTTTTTCATAGAATCACAAGTAGACTAAGGCACCATCTCCTTCACAAACAAGGCCCTAATTTTGTGCCCTGTTGAGCCATGTGCCCAGCTAAACACAGACTTTCCCAAAATCCCATAAAGATCAGTGGCCATGTGGCCCGGTTCTATAGAGTGAGGTACAGCAGGTCATTGAGCGAAGCATCTGAGACGTCTTAAAAAGGTGACAAGTCCCTTCTATTACCTGCCTGCAATACAATTAAAAGAACTGGGAAGGTCATAAAAGCAACCACCAGATGACACATTAAACAATGAAAAACAGCATCTTGAAACACTGAAGATGTCCTTTGAATTGCTGCCAACACCCTCTATTAAAACAAAGCCCTATCTTGTCCAATCCCTTATGTAAGCTGTATGCCACTATTTCAAGTGGAATATCTGGAAGGCAGATAGACCAATAATCATATGGAGACATATGATTAGGAATAGATTTATAAGATTAGAAAGACTTGAACTTATTTAACTAATAAGAAATAGCTAGGGGAACAAGAGAGGAAGATAAACAGATGAAAGGCCCAGAGGATGGAGATGACTGATAAGACAATATCAATTTCCCATTACTGCTTTATAAACCACCATGCATACAGTGATTTCACACTAGTTTATTGTCTCTCAGCCTCTGTGGATCAAGACTGCCATACAGTTATCTGGGTCCCCTGCTCAGTCTCACAAGGTGATAGTTGAACATTTGATCACAGCTGCAGTCGCGTCTGAAGTCTAAGGTCCTCTTCCAAGCATACATAGTTGTTAACAGAATGTGTTGGCTTGCAGCAATAGAACTCATGGCAGCTGCTGCTTCAAGGCCAGCGGTCAAGCCTCTGACCCCTTCTACCCCAGATCTCAGGTCTCTCTTTTAAAGGACTCAACTGGTTCGATCAGGTCTGCCCAAGATAATCTTCCTTTTGATGACTCAAAGTCAACTGATTAGAGACCTTAATTGCACCTGAAACATCCCTTTATCTTTGTCATATGAAGTAATAGTCACCGGACTGATACTCTATCATATTCACACATCCTGATGCCCTCATCAAGGGGAGGGAATTAAACAGAAGTGTACGTATCAGGGAATAAACCTTGTGACGATTAAAATGCGAACGGCCACCACAGGTCCATATGTTTGAATACTTGGTCCCCACTTTGTGGAACTGTTTGGGAAGGATTAGGAGATGTGACCTTGTGGGAGGAGATATTTCACGGGGTGGGGAGGGTATGGAGGTTTCAAAAGCCCATGCCATTCCCAAGGTGCCTCTTCCTTCCCACTATTTAGAGCTCAGGATGAAAGCTCCCGGCTGTTCCTGCCACTGTGCTTTTGTTCCTTCATCATCTCTAGCCCTCTAAACCAATGATTTTCAACCTGTGGGTCACAACCCCTTTAAGGGTCACATATCAGCCATCCTGCATATCAGATATTTACATTACAATTCATAACAGTAGCAAAATGACAGTTATGAAGCAGCAACAAAATAATTTCGTGGCTGAGGATAACCATAACATGGGGGAGGGTGAGAGCCACTGCCGTAAACCATAAGCTGAGTTAAATGCTGTCTTTTACAAGTTGTCCTGATCATGCTATTTTGTCACAGTAATAGAAAAGTAACGAAGACACCTCGTGAGGGTAGGCCTCAGGCTTCTGCTCACCACAGTGATTTTTGAAGCAGGGAAGGACACTGCCTTTGCCTGGGTTGTAGTTCTTCTTCTCCTCTGCATCCTCTCAGTCACAGTGTGTGTAAGGCTAAACCTGGAGAAATCCAACTTGAATGAGTTGCTTAAGAACAGTGTGGTAATGAGGAAGCTTCCTCTCAAGCATGATGACCTGAGTTCAAGCCCTAAAACCACCTCATGGTGGGAGAAATGACTCCCACAAGTTGTCTTCTTACTTCCACACCCATGCCATGGCATCCACACACATAATTATAAACATTTAAATTTTTTAAAGGTGTTTCTTTGTGAGATGGCTCAGCACGTAAAGGAAGACACTTGCTTGGCAACTCAAGTTCCATCCCCAGAACCCGTGAAAGGTGGGTGGAGAGAGTTGAGGCCACCAAGTTGTCTTAAGACCTCCACATGCACTGTGTGGCACAGCCCAACCCCCGAGTCATGTATACATACAGATAATATAATTTTTAAAAGAAAATTGCTTCTTTGCATGAAGTGGACCTAGAGGAGTCAAGCTATGGTTCTAATGAGGTCTTTGCCTCAGTCAGTGCGTTTATAACCTGTACCGTCTATCTTCTTTCCTTTCCTGTTGCATAAAATGTGTCTCCTTGGCTTTTTCCCTATGGAAGGAACATCATTCTCTGCCTCTGTTTAGGTACCTCTCCCTCCTCTCTGGGTTATTAGTTGGGTTATTTATCCTCTCCACACAAAGGTATTCCCATATGCCAGTCACCTTGGAGGAAGGAGGGATATTTTTTCTCCCTATTATGGACACAGCTTGGCTCTGAATCTAATAAACACAAATTAATGTTGAGAGAACCCACGCACCCATTTCTACTCAAGACTCCAGAGATGAGTATGAGTATGCAGACTGGAGTGAGGCCCATCACCACAGACTCATCTGACCTTGACCACCCTTCTTCCCTAAGCCTTCTGGACCACACAGACAGCCTTTCTTCCCAATCCAAGTTCCTCTTGCTTTCCATATCTTAACTTCTCTGTCTTGGGAATTTTTCAGCCTCAGTTCTTAGGGTAGAATGAACCTATAAAATGTTAGGCTGGACTTAGTAGTATATGGCTATGATGAATAGTGTCTACCAAACCTGCTCAGTCAGATAATGAGAACCTAGGAGAGGGAGCATTGAGAAAAGACAAGAGGCAGAGATGGGAGGTTCTCAGTGAATACTGAAACAACTTTTATTTTTCCAGCCCCCTAATTGTACCCAGCAGCCCTTACCAATAAGTTTCCTGTAGGCATATAATTAATCACAGTAAGTGAAGCCTAAGCCAGGGTGAAAAGTGCATAAGTGTATACGGAGAACTAAACAATTTTTAATATAATTTATTGTTTTAATTTTTTGCACATTTAGTATGAAGGTGTCAGATCCCTTGAAACTGGGGTTACAGACAGTTGTCAGCTGCCGTATGGGTGCTGGGAATTGAACCAAGGTCCTTTGGGATGAGCAGACAGTGCTCTTAACCACTGAGCCATCTGTCCAGCCCCCATGATTTAACTTTTAAGCCTTTCAATTCATCTCCTAAAACTTCAAACTTTCATATAAAGCATCTATTCTTTGTTCTAATCAGCCTTGACTACAGAGGGAAATCCCTTCTCAAAAACAAAATCAAACAAAAAGTTAAGCTCTAAGGAAGCATTTCTACCTGACATCCAGCTTACAGTGTGTCTGCCTTTCTGCTTGTTTTGCAGTTCTGGGCATTGAAACCTGGTTGTCATGTATATGCTTCGTCATTGACCTAAATCCCAGCCCCCTACAGCTTCATTATAAAGGCCACTTGGTAAAGAGTAACACAAACGCAGTTGCCTCTAGACAAAGAGACTCCTTCACAAGAACAAAGCTATGGAGACAAGCCAAGGAAGCCTATTGGAAGACATTGAGCAAGAGTGAGTCTCAGAAACCATTCAAGAGTGTGGTCTGCAGACCTGTCCGGCCACATAATACCTGCTCATCTCTTTTCCATCCTGAGCGAGGAATTCATTCACCTCACAAAACAGCATTTATGAACCTGCTATCAGAAAGGACTTTAAAGTAAATTCCCAGGTCAACAACTCAAAGCCCCAATCTCCTCTTCCGCTCCAGCCTGTCTGTTCGGCACAGGAAGAGGAGGAAGCACCTAGAATGTTGAAATGAAGTTTGTAGGCCAGGTTAGACATCACTTGCCAAACCCAGAGAGATGCAGAGATGCCTAGCTTTGGACAGCTGATACCTCCATGCATGTATATGCACTATGTTCAATTTTAGGGCAAGAGGGAAAGTGCGAATAACATTGTCACCCTGAGGCCACACCTGCATTCAAGCCTGTGCCATCCGCGCATCAGCTTTGTTATTTCTCCAGGGCTGTAGGCATGGCTCACCGATAAAGCACATGCGTACTGTGAGCATGCCCACAATCAGTCAGCACCCAAAGCCAAAGCAAAGCGAACACTCTTCAAATCCCCTCCCCAAGATGTGAAACTTAATGGCTTTCCTAAAAAATCCAGGAATAATGCTCATCGACTCTTAGCAAAGCGACACGGAACAAGAGCCCCAGCAGATTTGTCCCAATCCTCCTCTTCATAATACATTCTGTACAGAGTGCTCACAGAATTCCACCCACACTCTCTCACCTTCACAGATCCAATGCAGTTTCTAGATAGCAAACAGAGACATTCCACCAAAGCTTATAAGATTAACAGCAGGGTACCTTCTGTGGTGTGGCTTTTAACCTGGAAACAATGTTAACAAAGTTCTGTTTGCCCGTTGTTGTTGCTTACATGTTATACAAAAATAGGACAAAATTTGAAAGGTACAAAAGGGTTTTTAATGACAAGTTATTATGTTTTTCATATGTAGCCACCTGTTTCTCTCTCTGGAATCAGCCATTCTTTTCTCTTTTGTTATATATATATGTATGTATTCCACACCATATATGTATGTATGCATACATATATATGGTAGTCTTAGATTTTCTGTATTTTAATAGAGCGTATGTCAATTAAATATGGTATATTGCACAAAATATGTGGTGATGTGTTCCTATTTAAAACTTGTCTTCCATTAAATTTTAGAATGTTTTGACCTTGAGCCAGAATTCAGGAGACAGAGGGAGGAGGATTGTTACAAGATCTGGGTCAGCCAAGTCTACATAATAAGTTCCAGGCCATCCGCAGCTACTTAACCAGAAACTGCCAAAATAAATAAACAAAAGGGTTTCAGCCTTCTTGCTAGTAATCTTCATTTGTGTGATTTATGCCTTTAAAATGAATTTGAAATTGGTGGCACATGCCTGTAATCCCAGCACTCTGGACGGTAGAGGCCGGTGGGTCTCCATGAGTTCAAGGCCAGCCTGGTGTACAAAGTGAGTCCAGGACAGCCAAAGCTACACAGAGAAAAACCCTGTCTTGAAAAAACAAAGAACAAAACAAAAAAGAAAAAAAAACAATTACTGTTTGACAAAGGTTCACCATGGCATTTAAGCAAAAAAGGCATAAGGAGGGATGTAGAAAATGGGTCAGTGGTTTAGAGTACTTACTGTTCATGCAGAGGACTGGAACTCCCTTGTCAGAATCCAGAGATGAGGTAGCTCACAACTGCTCATAGGTCTGGCTCTAGAAGCGTGAAGGGTCTCAACATGAACATGCTTACACACAATTTAAAAATAAATCAAAAAATAAAGGTATAACAGAAAAACACTCTCCTACTGGGCTCCTTATTTTTTGAATGCTGGTTGAAAAGTTGAAAGGGTTTTTTTAAATTTAAATTCTTTATTAATCACATTTTAGTCACTTTGTATCCCCCCCTGTAGTTCCCTCCCTCCTCCCTTCCCAACCCCTCCCTTCCTCCCCCTTCTGCACGAATGTCCCTCCCCAAGTCCACTGACAGGGGAGGTCTTCTTTTCCTTACTTCTGATCCTAGTCTATTAGGTCTCATCAGGACTGGCTGCATTGTCTTCGTCTGTGGCCTGGTAAGGCTGCTTCCCTCTCGGGAGGTGATCAAAGAGCAGACCAATTAGTTCATGTCAAAGACAGTCCCTGTTCCCATTACTATGGAACCCGCTTGGATACTGAACTGCCATGGGCTACCTCTGTGCAGGGGTTCTAGGTTATCTCAATGCATGGTACTTGGAGAGTTGAAAGTTTTAACCTAGAGGTTTATTTTAGGTGCTACATTTGAATATGGTGTGTTACTTTTGAAACTCCTCTCAAAATTCTGTCCCTACAACGCTGAGAGGTAGTGAGGACTTGAAGAGGGAATCGGGTAGCCAAGAGGGTTCCTCCCCTTCTAGAAGGACTAATTCTCACAGTGTAAGTGCTTGGTTAAGAGCAGATGTTGTGAGGTCACTTCCGGTTGTGTCTTCTGCACAGCCTGCTGTTGAGGTTTACCATGCATGTCTTATCAGCTGAGGTCCCTCACCCAGCACCTGCAGAAATGCAAACTAAGCTCTTTCCTTTGAAAACCACGCTCACTCTAGCTACTCTGTAGCAGCACCCGAAAGCTGCACTAAAATCCTGGGTCTTTGCTCACATCTTTTCCAAGATTCTTCTCCAGTTGCCTTTCAACTGGACTCTAGATTGTAGCTGAAAATAAGAGCTCGGCATCTGACTCTGTGGTGAGGCACTTTTCCGCCTTACGTGAGTCTGTGGGCTCCACCCCCAGCACCACACACAAGAGAAACAATAAAAGCCTCCCTAGGGAAGCTGGGGTGGAACCCAGACTGCAATTTTTTTCTCTCCACTTACACCAGCCACATTAAGAATCAGGGATCACAGGGCATTCCTACAAACAAGGTGCAGAGGTGTCAGCACCTGTTTCCAGAGGTAGCAATGCCAATGTCCTGAGGAGAGCTGGCGCCCAGGGTGGTAAGTGTGATGCCCAGAGGTGTGGGGGAAAGCTTAGAAATGGTATGAGGGTTGCCATCCTGGCACCAGCTCTGCAACAGGGTGGAGGTCCAGAATCTCATGTAGCCCATGCTCATTTCCAACTAATTTTAATGTAGTGTCGGATGACCTTGAACTTCTGTTCTGCTTCTACCTCCCAAGTGCTGAGATTACAGTAATGCACCACCATGTCCAATGTATGCAATGCTGGAGATCAAAGCCAGGTCCTTGTGTGTGCTGGGTGAGCACCACCTACTGAGTACCCCTCTCCCCCTGCCTAGCGCCTGCTCCTCCATATTTTAAAGCATTGCTTCTAACTCCCAAACCTAGTTCTTTGGCATATAGAAAGATTGTATCCACTGTCAAATGCTTTTACAATACATTTCTAGGTATAATAAGCCCAAATTGGTTTTTCCTTTTATTCTAAGGACCCTTATATTGCTACAACTGATAACCCCTCCCCTCAGCAGATTTCCTGCCATTTAAGTGCCTCTGTTGCCTCAAATATTGAAATTTTTGGTCTCTTGGTCATCAAAGAAGTTAGTTAAAAGTGGATAAAACCCAGAATCTCATTTTCTCACCTGTGGATTGAGAGTTCAGGCTTTTATGTTAAGGAAGACTGTAACTACTCTAACAGAAAAGAGGCTTAGACAGCCAGGTACTGTGGGGGAGAAGCAGGCCAGGCATGCAGGTCCGTGGTAGAGCTTTCTAGCTTGCATGAGGCCCTGGGTTCAGTCCCCAGCACCACACACATAAACAGAATGACACATATTGCTTGGCACAGTGGCACAGCTCTCAGAGGAGTTCAGAATGGAGAATTACCACAAGTTCCAGACCAGCCTGAACCACAGAGTTCCCCAGCCATCCTGTTCAGCAAGACCTTGCCTCACATTCAAAGAAAAAAAAAGTGTTTCGTGTCATTGTGGTGGCACACACCTGTAAGTGCAGCAAGCATTTGGGAAGCTGAGGCTGCATAACTGTGAGCACTGGGCACTAGATCACTAGCATGGTGGTGGAGTGCTCGCTAGCATGCACAAAACCCTGGGTTTGATCCCCAGTACCCCATAAAACTGGACACAGCCGAGCAGTGCCGCCCTGTAATCTCAGGCCTTGGGAGATGGAGGTGGGAGAATCTGAAGTTCAAGGACGTTTTCGGCCATGGTGATTTGGAGGCCAGCCTGAAATACACAACAGTGTCTAGAGCAGTATCCTCCACCTCCTACTGCTGAAATCCTTTAATACAGTTCCTCATGCTGTAATGACTCCCAACTTTAAGATTATTTTCATTGCTACCTCATAACTTTGTAACCTTGCTACTGTCATGCATCATAATGTATGATGCATGCATATCATAACAGGAAATCTGATATGCGACCCCTTTGAAAGATTCATTCAAACCCCAAAGGAGCAAATACCCAAAAGCTGACAACTGCTAATTTAGAGAAACAAAAACAAAACAAAACAGTGAGAAACCCAGAAAGCCTTGTTCAGTGAAAGTAAGCTGAATTATTCTGGGCACCAACCCCAAATCAAAGCCAAATAAATTGCCCACATCCGACCCATCTCATTTCCCTGTCAAGAGATCATTAACTTACAATCCTAACTGGTTGACAACAGTTTATTATTTCAAAATTGTTATGTTCCCAACATAAAGAAGTAATGAATGCCTGCAACAAGACACATGCTGGTTGTCCTGATATGATCCGTTTAGATTAGACATGCATCTCACAGTGTAACCCACAAATACAACTACCAAGTGCTGGTATAAAAATAAGCAATACAGCCAGGGATGTGGCTCAGTTGATAAGTGTGCTTGCCTAGCACACACAAAACCCTGGGTCCCCTGCACCGTATAAACTTGGGTTGGTGGAATTCCCAGCTTGGTTGACAATGTCAGCACAAGGAAGGCGAAGGCGGAGAGATAAGAAGTTAGCTACACAGTGATTTCAAGTCTAGGCTGAGCTACACAAGACTCTGACTTTAAAAATAAAAAAAGGCAATAATTCAAATAGTTTAAAACTCTGTAACATTTTCGTAGTCTCCTCAGCCCTTACCCTCGCTGTTTCCCGGTTTAATCTTGCCACTTTTGTTACAGATGTCTAACTATCCTCAGACTTTTGTTACGTTCCCACAAACAGGCCTGAGAGAGCTTCCGAATTGCTTTCCGGTGAGCATCCAGGGTAATCGTCCCGAATTACCATACACCTGTGAGTTCAGGATGATCAACCTCATGATTGGACACTCGAAAAGGCTCCTGACTTTTTCAAGACCCAGTTCTCATTTAATAGCCTTAAGCTATTTAGAAGATTCGCCGGGAGAATGAAAGTCGAGCGTGAGTGTCTGGAGTGGATGGGTGGTTTTTCTTGGAACAGTCTCTCTAGGATGCAAGCTCCTGCTGGATAGAGAATTCTCTCTCTCCGGGTAGTGCAAGCTCTCCTTCCGCTTTTACTTTGGAATCCGAAGCAAGCGGCCGCTTCTCCGAGCTCAGAGTCTTCTTGTCCAAGGTCACGGCAGGTGGTGGCTGGGCCTGTCTTCTGCAGGGATCCTGACTCTGGAGGGGCACCCGGGGGTTGGGGGGGGGGAATCCGGTCCACGGCCGCGGGGCGGGGCGGGGCGGGAGGGCGCGCGTCTGGAAGGTTCGCAAGTGGGGCGGGGCGAGGCGGGGCGAGGCGAGGCGGCCGCGCCTCCCGGGCCGCCGTTGGCTGGGAGCGAGGCCGCGCTCCGCCCCGCGGGCGCCTCTCCCCCGCGTCGCCGGTGCCCCGCGCTCCCGCCGGCCGGCCTCCGCCGCAGCTGCGCTGCGCTCGCGCCATGCAGCGCCTGGCCATGGACCTCCGGGTGCTGTCCCGGGAGCTGGCGCTCTATCTGGAGCACCAGGTCCGCGTCGGCTTCTTCGGCTCGGGCATGGGCTTGTCGCTGATCCTGGGCTTCAGCGTCGCCTATGCCTGCTACTACCTGAGCAGCATTGCCAAGGTGAGCCGGGGGCGGGGGCAGCGGAGCGGAGCGGGCCCGTGGGCGTGCGGGCGACCCGAGCCGCCCGCCGAGGTCCGGGGTCCGGGCCCGGCTCCAGCCGGCGGCCGCTGCCCCGGGCCAGCACGGCCGCTGCACCTCGGGGAGGACGCCCGGCGCTCTGCTCGCGTTTCCCCGGGGATGAGACTGAGCGCAGCTTGGGACTGTTGTGATTATGGATTCTGTGCGTCAGTCTCCCGGGGGATGGATTCCGAGGGCTCGCGCGCGGCCTTCGGGTGGGGACGCCGACGAGTCCGCTGGTCGCTGGTTTTGCGGTCGCCGTAAACTTTGTTGTGGACCCCTCACTGATGCCGCTCCTCCCTGCAGAAACCCCAGCTAGTGACCGGAGGGGAGAGTTTCAGCCGCTTCCTCCAGGACCACTGTCCCGTGGTGACAGAAACCTACTACCCGACGGTATGGTGCTGGGAGAGCCGGGGACAGACGCTACTGAGACCCTTCATAACTGCCAAGCCCCCGGTGCAGTACAGGAAGTAAGTGAATGTCCATCTTGAGACACGTCTTGCAAATCACAGGTTTTAATTCCCACTTAACAAACAGAACTTAAAGAGACAAGAAAATAGGAGGGGTGCCCCGTCTACCCACCTACCTCCACCTGCAGGAAAATATCCAGGTATTGCTCCTCCGCCCTTTCCCCCTCTTTTATTCTTTTCACCCTAATGTAAAGGAGCAGAATGGAAGTCCTGGCTTGTTTTGGGGATGTGGGAAGCACTTGGGGCAGGGGTGAGGGAGCGGTTTACCGTTTGTTTTCCAATTTGTCCTTGAGGACCCAGACACCTTGATGAGATGCGCTAATGTATTCACGTGTTGACAGTCCTGGGGTAGTGGTCAGAGAACTGTCGATCGCTTCAGATTCTGTGTGTCTTCCTACAAAAGGGCTCACAGGGACAAGCACATGGGTATTTGAGGATAATGTTTTTGAGGCGGTGCAGGCGTGGATAGGGAAGTATCTGAGCAGGAGATTTACATGGTGTCTTTTACTAATTTCCCTGAGTCATCTAGTCTTTCCAGAGTTCCTTTTCTCCCTGCCAACTTGTACTACTGGGCCCATAGATGCTTTGTGAGAAGTCATTCAAGAAGCAAGTTTTGTAAGGCCATTCAGTGAGAGGCTACATCATTGAGTCGGAAGAGTTGCAGCGTAGACCAAGTCAGCACCAGACTTCCTTAGAATTTCCTGTTGGTATCTGTATGACCTCAATCTAATAGGGGTTAAATGCTAGGCGTTCGAGAGTAATAAGGAAACAGTATAAATGTATGAAGGGCTATGTGTTGTGTGTGTGTTACCACAGATAAATACAAAGCCTGGTGCATGCCATGCTTCCAAATATTTGAAGTTTTAAATTTTAAAAATATTTTATTGGCTCTTTGATAATTTTGTGCATATATATATATAATGTATTTTGACCAAATTCACACACACACACAATCCTGATTTATCCCCCTTTTGGAATTCAGTTTTTAACCTATTAGCTTTTATTGCGGCTGCTGGAAATATGGCATTAATCTTTATAATATTTTTTGTAATGAAAGAAAGTAACTTTTATAGATATGTGTGTATTTGTGAATATGCATAGTTATTTTGAGATGACCAGGTAATGTCATATTTATAGAATGAAAACACCAAGGTGCAACTCAAAGGACTACTCATTAATGCCTTTGGAACTGTTACTTTCAGTGAACTCATTAAAACAGCAGATGGAGGACAGATCTCACTGGACTGGTTTGATAACAATAACAGTGCGTGTTATGTGGACGCCAGCACCAGACCTACTATCTTGCTCTTGCCTGGCCTCACTGGAACAAGCAAGGAGTCCTACATCCTTCATATGATCCATCTCAGTGAACAATTAGGATACAGGTACCTGTGAAAGACTGTTTCCCATTTTTTACTTAATTCTTACTGCTAATATAAGTATTTCAAGCTGAGTGAGCATGGTGGTGCATGCCTTTGATCCTAGCACTAGGGATGCAGAGACAGATCTCTTTGAGTTCAAGGTTAGTGTTTGTAGAAAGTTCCAGGCCATTAGGGCACATACCCTACCTCAACAAAAAAAAAAAAGAAAAAGAAAAAAAAAAAACCTCCCTGGTGGTGGTGCATGCCTTCAAATGTCAGCACTAGGGAGACAGAAGCAGGTGGATCTCTATGAGGTCAAGGCCAGCCTGATCTGTAGAGCAAGTTCCAGGACAGCCAGAGCTACACAGAGAAACCCTGTCTTAAAAAACAAAACAAAAGAACAAAAATGTTTTTCCCCTTAGATATATGTTTCCAGTTCTCGTTCTTTCTCTCTCTGTCTCTCTCACCACACTCCTTCATGAATAAATTAAGCAATCTCCTAAGTTATTCCTTATGTCTGATTCTTTTGTCTCCGTTTCCTAACTGATCACCTCACGGGAAATAGCATGCTAACTACACAGGCTTAGGGTGAGTGAGCAGATGAAATTAGCGCCACCTCCCCTACATACAGCAACAGACCCCACCAGAGAGCCCTATGCGGAACAACAGCTCCAAGCCCCTGAGAGTGTACAGAGGCCCTCATGTCACACTTTGAATTTGGGCCTTAGGTTTGTTAATCTTACCTGCCTGGCGTAGGTCCCAGTGTGAATACTGTTCAGCATCAGCTTGTAGGTCATCCTTCTTTTCCCATAGGCAATCAGTTCCTTTTTTGTCCACCGGCATATGCAGGTGCACATGGCTGGTGGCCAGCTGATACCATAGCATTTTGAGGGACCATTATTCAACTTGGCCACCAGGTACAATTTAATTTTTCCAAGTGACTTGGCAGCTTTACATTTCAGTTTCAGCTCTAGAGCCTTAAAGCAGGGCTGTTATGAAAGATACTGTATTTGTGTGTTCTTCGTAGCTGATCCCGCACTGGCACACTCTGTGGCTTGTGTTTAGAATCAACTCTTGCTAAATTGGAAACGCTCGTGCTTAAAAACTGAGGTTGAGTTTATGTGAATAAACTCATTTTGGTGTAAAGAGGGAAATGTCATAATAGAAAGTTCTGTTTTAACAAGTCAACTCAGATCTTATACGGGCAAAGCCTCTCATGTCTGTAAGAGAACATTTCCTCAGAAGCTCAGATACCATATTCCAGATGTACGGTTTACAGAAGCTTGCAAGGAAGTAGCAAGAATCCATGCTTGTTCCACTTTTAAACAGCACCCAGTTAGATCAAAGCTTGTTTCTAATTTATGTGTAAAACTTGGTCATGCTAAAAAGGCGGGGTCCACAAAGCCACCCTCCCCAACCCCAGTCTTAACACAGGATCTCATATAGCCCATATGTAGCCAAAATATGAAGGGAGCACAAAGACTCAGAAAGCTTGTACTTGTCTCTGGGACCTTATGAGAAAGACAAGGGTGGGCCAGTTCACTGTCAACAGCTTGAAGAACTAGTCAAGGATAACCTTGAACTCCTGGTCCTGATTCAGAGTGTCATGGTTACACATTTGTCACTACCCTGGGTTCAGGAGCTCATGCAGACCTAACTCAGGGTTTCATGCACACTACATGAAACCCCGAGTCTGAATGTGAGGAGCCGGCTGGCTCAGATTGGCCTTTGCCAGAAGGAGGAGGAAAGAACAAGCTCTTGTTAGTAAACTCTTCTGTGACCTTGGAGCCTAGTGCCATTTACTTTTAGTTGCAAACAGTCTCTGTGATCTGACTGAGGAAATGGCCCAGTCAGTACAGTGCCTGCGAAGTTAAGAGGAGAGCCTAAGTTAGGATCCTCAGAACCCACGTGAAGAGCTAAGTGCAGGGACTGGAGAGTAGATCCGCAATTAAGAGGACCAGGTTCAGTTCCCAGCATCTACCCGGCAGCTCCAGACTCTCTTCCGACCTCCATGGGCAGCAGGCATGCAACATGATACACATACATGTATGTAAACAAATGCTCATACACATAAAAGAAATAAGTCTTAAAACAAACAAACAAAAAAGCTGGGCACAGTGTCAAGTGCCTGTAACCCCAGTCCTAGGGAGATAGAGGACATCCAGTCCCTGACACTCACAGGCCAGCCAGTCTGCCGAGACGGAGGAGCTTCAGGTTCACCCAGAGACCCTTGAACAACCAAAGGCACATAGTGATTGAGGAAAGACCTCCTGCTTAACCTAACCTCTTCCTTCCACACACAAGTAACCACACGCATACTTCCATGGTAACAAGTACATGCAACACATAGACACATGCACACAAAGAATTTCTGTTTCTTAAAAAACAACAACAACAAAAACACTTGAGAAAAAAATTCCAGGTCTCTGCTCCAAGTCGGGGAGGCTGTGTGAGTTAGCTTTGCCATTGAACTCCCAGGGCTTAATGGTTTAAGACAGCCGCTCTTCTCAGTCCTGGGGTGCTGGCAGTTTGGGCTAAGGTTGCTTGATGTGCCTTGGGGTCGTGGCCAGGATCATCCGTGCATGTACTGTCAACTGTCAAGACAGCTCCATGCTGAGGGACCCACAGCTGGGACCACTCAGCTCAGCTATCACGGTGCCTCATCTACCCTTAGGCTTACCCTCAGCTGGTTTTTGTTTTGTTTTGTTTTGAAGAGGGTTTACTGACTGCAAAGGCAGAAGCTGTCAGAGCCTCTGAGGCCCATCCTGAGGACTCCCACCATGTGACTTCTGTACCGTTCCATCGGTCACACCAGGACAAATCACATAGTTACTCCAGAGTCGGGGAGCAGGGAGTGCGAGCTGCGGCATGTGTTTGTAATTCACCGCCGACAGTACAGGTAGTCTCAAAACCCACTGAAGTAAAAGGGAAATCAGAAAGCTTGAAAGAAGGCTGTGTTGAGTCCTGGAGAAGCAAAAAGGAGTCACGTTACTGTGGGTGTGAGCGGGGATCTGTCCTGTAAGAGGCCTGAGGGAAGGCTTTGTGATGTGCTGGGACAGAGGCGGGCTTTAGAGTGCCACCTGCCTCTTACAGAGAGATCCAAGCAGTTGACGGAATTGCCCCGTCATGCCCCCTCTCTTACTGTAGAGGATTTAGTCGAGGAGTTACACGGCACTCGTCAGAGCGCGTATTTAGAGAATGTTTGTCTTCTTCCGGTGAGCCTCCGTCTCTGTCCACAGTAGTACACTTCGCAAGTTAGAAGCACAGGCCACACCTCCTCTCCTTTTAGGGACATGTGCACATCCGTGTGCCTCCTCACACAGAGTTTCGTAGACAGAGATAAACATCCATATGATGCCAGGGAACCCGGCTCCTCTCATTATCTTGTGTAAACTAGAGTACTTTGGGAGGGGCCTGAGTTCTGCCAAGTCAGCTGGGAACCGCCGACACTGTGAGACATTACAGAGACTCTAACCCCAGCCTATGGATGAATGGAACCGAAGGGTTTATGGTCGATGTAAACACATTTTCCACACCCTCAAAATCAATGACTGATGGGAAGGAAACCAGGTCAAAGTTTATATAAGATAATTTTGGGCAAAGGTATTTCTAACTAGGTCAAAGGTAAATAGACTTGGAGGAAGAATATTTACCATTTGCACAGCATGATGGTTATCGAATGTCCTCCTGGAGGAGACAATTTCTGAGACAGATGAATTCTTCCCAGTTTTATCAGTCTGGCCAGACAAGGTGGCTCACGCCTGTAATTGCAGCACTCAGGGAGGCAGAGACAGGCCTCTGTGAGTTCAAGGCCAGCCTGGTCTACAAAGTCAGTCCAGGACAGCCAAGGCTACACAGAGAAACCCTGTCTTGGAAAAAAAAAACACACACACACAAAACAAAAACACTACCACCACCAACAACAAAAGCCAATTTCATCAGTCTGTTGAAACATCCTAAGGTCGTGTGAAATAAGACAGGTCGAGGCACAAGAAAACATCCTATGGGAACCAGAGGGCTAGGAAAAAGTAGTTCCCTCTAATAGCAAAAGGTCTTCTTTCCTTTGATACAGGGTCTCACTTCGTGGCCTAGGCTAGCCTTGAACTCAGTATGTTGTCCAGGCTGGTATGGCACTCCCAGTTCTCCTGCCTCAGTTTCCCAAGAGCTACAAATGGTAGGCCATTTTACTCCCAGGTGCTAGGCACCATCACCCTGTATCTGTGTGAGGGCTCTAGATCTCCTGCAACGGGAGTTACAGATGGTTGTGAGCCGCATGCTCTGTGGCTGCTGGAAATTGACACCGCGTCCTCTGAAGAGCGGTTGGTGTTCTTAACTGCTGGCCCACCTCTTTAGCCCCTATGCTGGCTTTAAAAAATCTCAGTTCAGGGGCTGGAAAAACGGCTCAAATGATAAAACCATTTGTCATGCAAGCATGAGGCCCTGAGTGTTGAAACCCTCAGGACCCATGTTTACAAACAAAGCAAACAAGCAAACGCCAGCTACCACAGCATAGCTGTCTTCAGCTCTGTCGCTCCTCCCAGGAGATCAAGGGCCAGCGAGCCTGGCACATGTAGCAGAGGAACATGACAGAGACCCTGTTTCAAACAAAGTATAATTTGAAGCCTGATACCAGGGGGGTGTCTTTTCTTTCAGCCTCTACATGCACACTGTGGCACATACACACAGGTACACACACACACAAATACACAGAATCTCTCTTTGTGATATGCCTATAGTCTATTCAGGAGACTGAGACAGGGGGATCACTTGAGCCCAGGAGTTTGAGGCCCAGCCTGGGAAACATAGTGAAACACTGATCAAGAAAATGAAATTAAAAAATAAAACCTTCATGTAGTATCATAGTCTAATAGGCAGTACCAATATATGTACTAAATAATATTATGTACCAAATAATAATATATGTACCAAAATAATATTCTGTTTTCTCACATTCTTTTTCATCCTCTGAATTGGTTTCCTGGACTAAAACAAAAACAAAGGGGACACAGTTGATTCTGACTATATCTGGATCAGCTTTTACCTTGGCCTTTTTTATTCTGTTCATCATTATGTTCCACCTCCAGCTAATATTAAAGACTAACCTGTCCAGAATGATGTAATAACAAGCTCATTGAAATCTAGGCCAGTCATTAAGTGTTTTGGCGCTCTGCCGTATCAGAGCTTCCATTCCCCAGGAACCTGTGGGCTAGTTGAAAAGGCAATGTATGTGCAAACTGGGATGTACGCGTTCTGCAGGGCCAGAATCGGCTGCAAGAGACAGAAAACGCAAACTAACCGTGGTCCCAACAAGATCCACGCTAGACTGAGTGTTAGAGCCCTTGCCTGGCATGGCTTCCCAGCACCAAAGGGTGGTGAAAATATCCGTGAAAGTTCAGGACCTCGACACAGGTTGTCTGGTACACATCAGTGCAGGTTGCACAGATGCAGAGGCCAGAGGGTGGTATTTCTCCTGCACCACCCTGAGGTTTTTAGTTTTATGAGGCATGGTTTGTCACTGGCAAATAGGCAAGTCTGGCTGACCAGCGGCTCCTAAGAAGCTGCCTGTCTCTACCTCTTGAATGCTAGAATTACAGATATGCACCACCTTGTTTATGTCTTGCTTTTTGAAAATGTATTTGTGTGTGTGTGTTTTGCCTACCTGTATCTGTGTGCCACATGTATACCTGGTACCTGTGGAGGCCAGAGAGGGTGTCAGATCCCCAGGGATTAGAGCTAGAGACAGTTATGAGCTGCAGCACGGGTGTCGGGAACTGAACCCAGACCCTTTGGAAGAGCACCTAGGACTCTTAACCATCTCTCCAACCCCACCAGCAGTTTTTAATAGATTAGTTTGGGGGATCAGACTCAGGTCCTTATGGTACAGACTGAGCCATTTCCCCAGTCGAGGTTTTGTTGTTTGAGTTTTCTTTTGTTTTTGTGGTTGCTTTCTTTCCTTTTCGTTGTGAGGAGCTGTTGAGCACTTTCACTCCGTATGTGATATACATATGTGTAGATACAAATGTGCTCACCCATGTGTGTACATGTGAAAGCTGACAGCGGGGGCAGGGTCTCTGACTGGACCTGGAGCTTCTGGGTCCCACCTGTGTCTCTGTGTCGCCCGCTCGCGCCCACCCCCCCCCAAGGGTTATAGGTGCTCTCTGCTAAGCCCGGCTTTTGTATCGGTGCCAGGATCTGAACTCAGGTCCTCATGTTTGCACAGTAAGAACCTGACCCACTGAGTCTCCCCAGCTCACCACTTCCTCTCTAGCTAGTATATTTGAATCCCAGTACCCAAGGGGGAATAAAAAGGGAGGGGAAATACACTGTCACCCTTTAAGCGCACACACCTAAGGGGCTGAGGACCCAGCTTAGCACTGGGGAGTGCTTGCCCAGCATGTGTGAGGCCCTGGATTTGATTCCGGGAACGTCCCCAAAATGGATTCTTATCCTCCGGTAAGATGTCCTGGGGAGAGCAGCACAGAAGCTGAGCGTACACTTGACAAGTCCGACAGACCACGGACAAGGAGGGGGAAGCTGACTTAGAAGAAAGGGAGAGGAGAGACTTTTTTTTTTTAATTTTGTTGAGACGTTTTCAACATTAAGACTTGTGTTTTGAAACGTGTCTCACTATTTTTTCCTACTTAGAGAAAGCACTGTTTTTGTTCTGTGGTCTGACGGGACAATGCCCTTTTTATTTGCTGCAGAACCTACTTATCGGCAGGAAAGAGAGAGAGATTCATTTGGGAGATGGCTTAAGGTTAAAATGTAACTGCTTTCAAGAGTGTCTTTACTTTTCTGCTTGTGGTTTTATTTAGGGGTGAGGTGACCACGATGTCACAAATTTCAGTGACATGTAGCACATGCAGCCTCATTAGGGAGACCCGAAGACTCCCTCAGGAAAGGAGGGATGAGGGAAACCGAACTGAGGGCAGTTGAGCTGTTGAAACAGAAGAGTGAGTTCTGATCACCTCCCCCGTTGTAGAGCAGAAACAATTTTAAGTTAGCATCACACGCTTTTTCTCTTGGTAACTCACTTTTGTAAAAATAAAAATTTCTAAGAAATAAGGTAATTATAACTCATCCTTCCTGAGACTGGAAAACACTGATGAAAAGTTTGGATTATGCAATGATAGTCTAGAAAAATAATTACGGGTGGATTCTGACGAGGAGTGATTCCATAGTCACATAGTCAGATAGTCCACTGACAAGTGCACCTCAGAGCTCAAGATGTACTTTAGAGGCCAAGTACTTACCTAGCATGCCCAAGGCTTTGCTTTCATGCCCAACACACATGAACACGCAGAAGCTAGAGCCAAAAGAATCTCTAACCTTTCAGGGTCATAGCTGTTTTTATCAGAGTTGACATGCCCATGAGATGTGCTCCGTGTTCAGAACCCCCATCCTTCTGGGAAATGTTCCTTGAATGTTAATAGCATAGATAACAAGGAACAGAACAGTGAGGTGAACAAGGGATCTTTGTGACAGGTCTTTGGGGTTCAGATCTCAGTGTCACACACTACGTGTCCTTCTTGGAATGTTTTATTCTGATATCCCCGCTCTCCATTTTCTCCTTTCCACCTCCTAGATTTACAAGCCCCCCCCCCCCGCCCCAACCCCATGTAGTCTTTATGAAGATCATTGACTGGTTCCTCACCAAGAACAAGAATGTAGGAAGTGGTGTTCTCGGAATCTACAGGAGTGAACGAGGGCTATTATCTGGCTTTAAGGAAAAACCTTGCATTCTGGAAGGGCCAGATAGAAGCAAGGTGCATGGGGTAGCTTAGCGAGTGATCCAAAAGGCAGGACACCTTGCTGAGAGAGACAGTGATACCATCTTTGTCAGCCTACAATCTATGCGTCTTGCCATGTCTTGTGACACTGTTGTTACCTATGAGCATTCAGATAGTTTGGCTCCATATTTAGTTGACAGAATATATGTAAAAAAGAAATTAGAGACCTGGGCTGGAATGTGAGTGAGTAAGATAAAATATTGGGAGCATTAGAAAGCTGCTGAGTAAATTTCAAGTCAGAGGTGATAGGAGGGAAAGGGGGATTTCAATGGCACGATGTGAGAGGTGACTGACTCTTGATAGAGCAGTCTTGATGCCAGCCGTGTTTGAGGTTTTCTCTTTCCTCACATGCAGCAAGGGCCTGACGCTTTGATCTACTCAGCCGCTCATCTTAAAAAATATTATGTCTAAAAATTAAACCATATTCATAAAATAGTAACTGGCTGTTCTGGTTTTTAAATCCACAGGGTCACTAAGGCGTAACTCTGCGTAACTCTCATCAAAGATAGCCAGAATTGCTACTTTGGCTTGGGGCAATTAAATGTAGCCTTTGAGGGGAGGGGACAGAGAAGTGGTGAGCTGAATAAGGAGTTCCAAAATACAGGGAGAACAGTAAGTCCCGCTGTTCTAAAGCACGGGGTCAGGACTGAAGGGTGGGTTCATGTAGTTCACAGCAATGTATTAGGAGGAACCAGATGAGAACCATGGAAATGTTCCAACACAGGAGAAATGGTGAAATTCACTAACTAGAAACAGGTAATTACACTGAACTGATGCTTACACTTTGGGTACATGTATTGAGTTATCATGCAGTATCATCTACTGATTTGTACAATCATGTCAATTAGAAATAAAAATTTCAAACTAGCTTTGTTGATTGCTTGCCAGTAATAGATCCCCTATTCATATTATTTCTTGTGCACCTAACTTCAAGACATGTTTTGTTTTAACCAGGGCCTCATTATGTAGCCCATGCTGTCTTCACATTCAACATATACAGCCCAGGATGGCCTTAGTTCACCAGGATACACTAATGAATAGGTAGTAGCTTAAGCTAAATTATACAGCTAGTGTGAAACAAGATTAAAATTGAACTTCATAGCTTTGCTGCAGATAATTGTATGATTTCTGTTAGGCTGTTTGGAATGTTATTAGAACCCTGGCCTCCGGATGCTCCTTGCTTTCACTTTTCCTATTCTGGTGTTAGATGCATACACTACCACACAAAAGTCCTTTGATAACTTTTTATGCCCTTAGATGTTTGGGTGCTGAACTCATAACAAGTAACTCTTCAAAATGCCATAAACATTGTATGCCAATACCTGGAGAGATGGCTCAGGAGTGAGTTCAGAGTGCTTGCTAATCTGTCAGAGAACCCCAGTTCCGTTCTGAGCAAACACGAGAGGCAGTTCACTTTTGGGGATGTTATGACAGACTGCAGCTCTTTAAGTAGAAATGAGTCAAGAGTTGCCCTGGCCTCAGGCATAAGGAACAGCTCACTCACTCCTTGCCTGGATTTTCATCCCACCTATATCCAGGGAACTCTTTCCCTCGGCCTTTGTTTTAGCTCCTTGAACCTCTTCTGCTCCTTTTTTGTTTGTTTGTTTCTGCTTGGAAACCTTGTCTTCATTCTCCATCTCCTTGGCCTGCTTCTTGAACCGTCTCAGGGGCTTTTACTTTCATCAGAATCTGACAGAATACCTGTTGGCCCTTGTCTGAGCCCCCGTCAGAAACCTGATAGGTCACTTTTAATTTCATGTCACAGAGTATATAACTAACTGATATTATTATGACTGCTCAAGGCTTCTTTTATTTACTGTTTGCGTGATACATTTCTTTTTTATTTAACTTTCAGAGTGTGTCTATTTTAAAGATTATAATTCAGTTTCTATTTTTCAAATTTCTATTACTTCCCCTTTATCTTTGAATATATAAGTTTACATATTTTTATATCTAATTTGGAAACTTTTGGGGTCTTAGTTCTTTGATTTCTTTTTCTTCATTCTTCCTGTCTTTTCTTTTTGGAATCTCAGATACATGGCTAGCAGGTGTTTTGATATTTGGGCATTTTGCTTGTTTGTTTGTAGACATGATCTCAGTGTGTGGTTCTGGCTGGCCAGGAAATTGCTGTGTTGACTGAGATAACTTGGTCTTGAACTCACAGAGATGCGTTAGCAGCCTCTGTCTCCTGAGTGCTAGGGCATGTACCAACATGCCTATTTCTATATCGTTGAGCAAGCAGCTGACGTTCCATTTATTATGATGCGAGAGAAATGAACCCCACCTTGTCTGTGCTAAGGGCTCCATCACTTAGCTATAGTCTCAGCCTCCTGGAATTTCCACTTTTTAAATATTTATCTTTCTCATATATGTATACATCTAGGTGCTTTGCCCGAATGTATGTCTGTATACCATGTGTGTTGCCTGGTGCCTGAGGAGGCCAGACGGTGGCTCAGATATCCTAGAACTATAGTTATAGACAGATGTGTGCCGTCATGTGGATGGTAGGAACCGAACTCAGGTCCTCTAGAAGAGCTGCTAATGCTTTTAACCGCTGAGCCATGTCTTCAGCCTCAGGAATTCCCATTTTATTTGGCACTGTTCCCCTGCTGGGGTTTTGTGCTTTAATTCTTCACATGCACACTCCCCAGGTATTCTAAGTTTGCTTTGTTTCTCCAATCTGAACACCAGGGGCAGTTGTCTTATTTCTTGAGTGTGGGTTATATTTTCCCATTTCTTCATGGTTCGCTAATTTTGGGATGTGCTATGGATAATTCATTTTAAAAATTCTGGATTCTTGGGCTGGAGAGATGACTCAGCCATTAAAGACTAGGTTCACAACTAAAAATTCTGGATTCTGAGCCAAGCGGTGGTGCCGCAGCACTCAGGAGGCGGAGGCAAGCGGATCTCTGAGTTTCAGGCCAGCTTAGTCGACAAAGTGAGTTCTAGGATTGCCAGGGCTACACAAAGAAGCCATGTCTCAAAAAACCAAAACCAGAAAAATAAAATTCTGGGTTCTATTTTCCTGAATAATGTTTATTTTTCTTTATTTTATCAGGCAGATAGTTTGGCAAAACTTAAACTTCAAGCTCTGTCTTATCTGTGATGTGCAACCATTAAAATCTCTTGTCTAGTCTGCAGCCTTAAAAATGCTACTTAGGACTGGAGAGATGGCTCACCGGTTAAGAGTAATGGCTGCTCATCCAGGAGTCCCGAGTTCGACTCCCAGCAACCACGTGGTGGCTCACAGCCATCCATATTGGAATCTGATGCCCTACTTCTGGCATGCAGAAGTACCCACAGGTAGAACACTCATACGTAAGGAATCTTTTTTTTAAAGATACTGCTTAGAATCTGCTGGACAGGGGTGGGAAACAGGGAAGTGATGGGGCGTTTGGGACCTAGTTTTCGTCTAGAATTTAGAGTTCTTCCTGTGTTTTCCCGATTTCCCACTGCAGCAGTTGCCCCAGACTTTATATTCTTCAAGCTTAATAAGAAGGTATTTTTACTGGGGTTTTGTCTGTTATGAAAGAGACAAGCTACTTCCATGTCTTCAGCACCACTAACCAGGGAGTCCTCTCAGGGCTGTTTTCTTTGTCAGCTTGCCTTTCAGTTTCTGCCTACTTTGCTGCTGTTCTCTACCTACTCCTCACATTGTGAAAGTTCACAGTTACTATTCCATGGAAGGGTTGGCCTGGAAAACTCTGCCCTGACATTTCTGGAACTAGAGACCCCTTATCATCTTCTCTAACCTTGCATTAGAACTCTGTACTGAGAGGTGGAGGGTTGGCTCAGCAGTAGAGAACACTTGCTCCTAGATGCTCACAAGGCTCCAACTCCAGCTCCAAGGAATCTGATGCCCTCTTCTGGCCTCCTTAGATACCTGTACACACACAGACACACACACACACACACACACACAGACACAGACACACACAGACACACACACACACAGACACACACACACATACATACACACTTTCATTATCCTCTAGGAAGCTGTTTTAGATATTAGTTAGGTGCTTGGAGGAGACACAAATGGCCAAGGCAACTTCTAAAAGAGAGCATTTAATTGGGGCCTACTTACAGTTTCAGAGGGTTGGTTCCTGGTCATCATGGTGAAAAACCATGGCAGCAAGCACGCAGATATGGTGTTGGGAGCAGTAGCCGAGAGTTCGCGTCTGATCCACAAGCAGGAAGCAGAGAGAGCTAGACTGGGCCTGGTATGGAGTTTTGAAACTTCAAAGCCCACCTTCAGTGACACACCCTCTCCAACAAGGCCACACCTCTTAATCCTTTCCAAACAGTTCCAGCAACTGGGAACCAAGCACTCAAACATACATGGTTATGGAGGCCATTCTCATTCAAACCACCGTCGTCGCCATGTTTCGGCTAATATAATGTCTTACTTCCCTGACCTTAGGGCACTTTATATACTCTTACCTTGTGTCTTTGTTATGATTGTGGTGTCAGCATAGGGTTTATCTGCCTCTTCCATGAACTCTTCCTTAATCAACTCCGCCCATGCTAAACCCATACTTTCTGTGCCACTCACTGGACATTGAACCCTCTTTGTGCTGTGTTGTCAGCTGAAAATATGGTTCAAAGCTCTGGTCTAATGGAAATCACTCCTTCGAGGACTGTGTATTGCTGTTTTGTTTCTCTCTGACCTCTTATAGGCTCTGGTATGGTTTTTAGTTCAGTAGATTTTGTTTAATGAGGGTTTTGAATGAATGGGTTTTTTGTTTTGTTTTGGTTTTTGGTTTTTCAAGACAGGGTTTCTCTGTGTAGCCTTGGCTGTCCTGGACTCACTTTGTAGACCAGGCTGGCCTTAGACTCACAGGGATTCACCTGCCTCTGCCTCCCCAAGTGCTGGGGTTACAGGCATGTGACACCGCACCTGGCTTGGATGGGTCATTCTAATATTAGTAGCCCTGAGAAGTGTGTAAACCGTGCTCTGTCAAGGTGGTGGACAGTCACAGTTCCTGTTGTTATCTGAAATGGTGGAGTATGAGAAGCAGCTTATTTCCTGAAGGTTCCTGTCACTCTACCCCTTACTGATTGGTGCTTCTACTGATATGTTTATCATTATATTTTACTTATTTCTTTTGTGGGGAAAGAAACAAATGTTCCATCAAGTATGCGTGGAGGTGAGAGGGCAGTCTGTGTGAATCGGTTCTCTCTACCACAGGGGTCCAAGGGATCAAATTTAGGATCTCAGGCGTGGCAACAAGCACCTTTACCCACTGAGGCTTCTCTCTGCCTATGGAGTTTCTATATTCATGTTCAAGGGCGTGGAGAACGTTAGAACAGAGATGGGGAGAGCCAGAAAGTATTTAAGACTATCTGACGAAAATCCCCTTATCTTACAGATTTCAGTTTTCTGTTCTCATTGCCTTTCCTGGGCACCTGAGTGGCAGTCTGCTCCTATGTGTGTCTGTGTGTGTAGCAGGAAATTCCTCGTGCACCTTGAACAGATCCTGATTCTGGTCCATCTCCCAGTAATAGTTTTGTACAAGCAAGGGCCAGTTTTACACCAAGGAACATGTGGCCACATCTAGGGTTTTTTGTTTCGTTTTGGGTTTTTTCAGGTCTTCCCCGCTCCTGGGAGCATTAATAATTATCAGGCCTGGGGCATTTTTACTGGCTTCCAGTTAGTAGAGACCAGAGATGTTCTTGAACATTCTATGGTGCCCAAGACATCCCTACAACAAAGAATCATTTAATCCAAAACACCTAGAGTGTTGAAGATCGAAAAGCCCTGGGTTATACTTTGCTCTCTGCCTCTTATTTAACCTTCATTAGAGGAAACTCATCTGCTTCCCTGGTACATTATTATAATGAAATACCCGAGGCTGGATATTTATAGAGAAAAGAAGTTTACTTTGACTCATGTTTCCAGAGGTCCAAGATCAAAGTACTGCATATAGTGATGACCTTCCTTCTGGTCGAGTCCCAAAATGGCTCAGGGGATTACTTGTTGAGAGAGATGGAGTGCTCACACAGGTGACCTGTCTTTTACTTTTCTTCAGTAATAGGAATATACATGGATGACCCTGTCTAACCCCAGTCACCTCCCAAGGGCCTTACCTATAAAGATCATAGATTACGTTTCTAATCTCTTAATACCTCACAACTTAACTTCCCACATACTAACCCTTAGGGGGCACATGTAAGACATGTGAAACTCTGGTTAACATACGCTCTTGTTGCAGAAGGTTCTTCATACCAGATTTCTTTTTCAGATTCTGTTTTGTTTTTTTTTTAATTATGTGTCTGTATATATGTTTGCAGGTACCCATGGAGGCCAGAGAGCATCTCAACCATGGGGACTGTGATCTGCCTGACTTGGGTGCTGGGAACTGAACTCCAGTCCTCTACACAGGCACCACGAGCCCCCTAAACACTGAGGCTTCTGTGTTAGCTATGTTTGTTTTTATTGCAGTAATAAAATACCTTGACCAAGGCAACTTCCAAAAGAAAGCATTTAACTGAGCGCAGAGTTTCAGAAGGTTTGAGTCAGTGGGAAAGGCAGAGGAAAGGGCTGAGAGCTCAGATCTGAAACCGCAAGCAGGAGGCAGAGAACACACTGGGAATGGCAAGGGGTCGTTTGACACCTCGGTCTCGCCCACAGTGACAAGGCCACAACTCCTAACGTCGAACAGTCTCACTCCTGTGTGTGCACGCTGTTTAAACTTATTTGGGTGAATGGAAAGAGATGTTTGGAGAGAGCCCCTGTCAGGGCTTGTCACCAGCTCTCAGGGGAGAAGGACAGTCTGGCTGATCAGCTTCTTCGTTCTTCCTTACCCTCTGTCTAAGCCGGAAGGTGAGACTGTGACAGAAATGGAGCAGTTGGTCTTTTTCCCCTCTAACTTGCTGTGTTGCAGGGCAGCTGGGGGCCTCCAGGGCCCAGCCTGCAGTCTGGAGGACGCTCCCACGTGGATAAACTTCACACACATTTGCAAGTCATCTTTTCCTTTTCCCTCCCTAGCGTGTGGCCTTCTCAAAGTGGCAGTCCTGTGACATCTTGCTCCAGAAGCCGTTTGAATCTGTCCTTAATGTTTGCTCTCTCAAGCAGTTCTTACCTGAATAGGAGCTTCAGGCTCAAGGTCACTCATGTGGCTTAGGTGCTTATGCAAGTGAGTCTTCCGTGGCCAACTTACATTTTATTTTTATCTAGTCTGTTTTGCCGTTCTTTTTAGAGGAAAGAAAAGATAAAAGCCAGGTAGAGTGGAATGTGCCTGTCAGCCCAGCTAGGTGGGAGGCTGGGGCAGAAGGTGACTTGAAGCTGAGTTTAGGACCAGCCTGGGCACCATAGAAGACCCCTTCTCTTAAAAGGACAACAGTCAATGGAGAAAACCTCACTGTGCAGCCCTAGCTATCTTGGAACTCACTATGTAGACCAGGCTGGCCTCAAACTCACAGAGATCCACCTGCCTCTGCCTCCCAACTGCTGGGATTAAAGGTGTGCACCACTGTACCCAACTAAGATGTATTATTTCTTTTTTTTCTCAAATTAGTTTCTGTTAGTGGGTGCATGTGTGCACATGTGTACAGAGGCCTGAGGTAAATCTGAGGTGTCTTCCTCAGTTTGTTCTTTGAGACAGAATTTCCCACTCACTTAAGACTCACGGGTTCAGCTAGGCTGGCTGGCCAGGAGCACCTGAGACCCCCATCGTGCCTCCTTGGTGTCGGGCTTACAAGTGTGCCTCACTGCACCTGGCTGTTTTGCTTATGTAGGTTTCACTGGACTAAGCCATCTCCTCAGCCTGATTTCTAAGATCGTGAACCATTTATCTATTTCCTTTTAACTAGGCCTTAAAAATTGTAACTGACATTTCAGATGCAGAAAGGAATGGCAGAGTAAATAGGTAAATAACCAGTCTAAACCACCGTCTCTGACAGAGGTGGTGTGCCTTGAACCCCAGCTGCTGAGAGGGGGGTCAGGAGTAGGCGTGTGCTGTAGAGCTGTCAAGTCACCCCGCTCTGAGCATGCACAACTGACACGGCACCCTGTAGGAAGAAACTTTGAGTCCTAAATGGGCTTGATTGCATAGATAAACAAAGACAAAATTCATTTTCATTGACATGAAAAAGTACACACACACACACACACTAAATCCATGAGAACCAATACAGGGGGAAGTCAGGAGTTTGTCCAAGAATTGTAATATAACATATATTACACATATGTATATATAATTGTCAACTGAAAGTTAAATGTTTTAACATAAAGTAGAAGCATATTGGCGGTCTATTGCACAGCATCAAACATCTGCAGCACTACATGGTGAGATTCTGGTCTTGGCACTCTGGTAGAAGGGGGAAAAGGCGCCTGCCCCAAGCCTGCTGACAGATTTCTGTCCGCAGTACCCACACCACGTGGCAGAAGGAAAAGACAGGCTTTTCCTCTAAACTTGCATACATATGCGATGGTAAATGTACCCCCCCACACACACACAAATACAGGCAAGAATGTTGACATTTTTTAAGGCCTGGAGAGAGCTCGGTAGCTAAAAGGACTTGTTGCTCTTGCGGAGGATCAGTGCTCTGGTCCCAGCACCCATGCTGCAGTTCACAACCGCCTGGGACACCTGCCTCCAGGGCATCTGATTCCCTTCTCTTGCCTCCAAAGACAGTCACCCTCATGTGCACATCCCCCCATAGATACATACTCATACACGTAATTAAAATGCAGTGAGTGTTTAAGACAGGATCTCACTATGTAGCCCTGGCAGTCCTGGAACTCACTTGTAGGCCAAGCTGGCCTTGAACTCACAGAGATCCACCTGCGTCTGCCTCCCAAGTGCTGGGATTAAAGGCACACACCACCCATGCTTGGCCTAAGTAAATATTAATTTTTGAAAAAAATTTCTGGTTGTCATGTTTGCTGAACCTTAAGGAATAAGAGTTGGTCTTTAGTGTATGGATAGAATCTTATTAGTGCTATGAATACAATGTAGAGGAGACATTTGAAGCAAAAATGTGTAAGTGTGACTTGAAACTGTTTTAGAAGTGCTTATCAGGATATGTTATGTAGAAAATGGAAAGTATTTACTGTTTATGAGGAACAAGTATCATGAGACCAATATATAACTAATTGAACCCAGATATGGAATTCTGTAACTCTTTAGAACTGGTGGTGTAGCTCAGTGGTAAGCTCAGTGCTAGCAAGCATGACGCCCTGGGTTTAGTCTGTACTACAGTAAGGGTTTGTAATCCTTTAGAGGAAGTTGTTAAACATTTCTGGATCACCAATATGCTACTGTTTGGTGTTGAGATATGACCTTATTTTTAGTATTTCTTAACTGTGCGTGTGCACACACATGTGCTGGAGGGGGCAGTCTAGAGGACAAGTTCTACCTTGAAATCTTGTGGGTCATGGGATGGAACTGGTCCAGCCTGGCAGCAAGTCCCTTCGCCAGTCTCTAGAACAGGCTTTTCTCTGTTTGTTTGGTAGATGTTTGAAGCTGGCTCTCCATCTGGCCCTAGCTGTTTTCAAACTTGCTACTGCTGTGCAGGTAAAAATGGCCGCACTTCTGACCCTCCTGCCTCTGCCTCTCCCTGCGCTAGCGTTTAGTGTGCATCGCTAGAACCAGTTTTTGCAATGCTGGAAGTTGAACCCAGGGCTTCATGCATGCTAGCCTAGCACCCGACCAACTGAGCTATGCCCCTGGTCCAACCTTTTTACTACTTTAATGCTGTAGGACAGTGTCAGTCAGATGATCTCAGTAATCTGTCGTGTCGAAGAAATAAACAAAGTGCTTTCCTCATTTTTAGGTGTGTGGTTTTTAATAACAGAGGAGTGGCAGGAGAGAATCTCTTGGTAAGTAAATTAAAATGACATCTTAATTTTTTTAAAATTTGAAAAAGAATAATTTCCTGGTTTATAATGAAAAGTTGTTTTTTGTTTGTTTTTTTAACTGAAACTACCTTTGCTTTACTCATTATATTTTAACATCAGTAGATAAAAATGTCCATCCTCATTTATTTATTTATTTATTTGTTTGTTTGTTTGTTTGTTTGTTTTTCAAGACAGAGTTTCTCTGTGTAGCCCTGGGTGTCCTGGAACTCGCTCTGTGGACCAGGCTGGCCTCGAACTCCCAGCGAGCCTCCTGGTTCTGCCTCTAGTGCTGGGATCACAGGGTGTGCTACCACTTTCCTAGTCAGTTTTCACTAGGACAGAAGCACTTCCACGCCGCTGCTGCATTTGGCAATTAAGTCTGTGAGCTGAGATGGTGATGTGCTGCATCTTCGTTCGCAGCTCCTTGTGAGGCTAAAGTAAAAGGATCAGTGGGCTCAGAAGTTCAAGACCAACTTGAGCCACACAGTGAGACCTCATCCTCAGAACAATAATAAAAAATAAAACAAAACCTGTGAACCATGTTGTAAAACATTACACGCTCTATAAGTTCATCTTGACTGCCAGCTTGATCTGATAGAAAAGCGCCTATGAAACTAGTGACTGTATCTGTGAGGGCAGTTCTAGAGAAAATTTAGAATGGTACTGTTTACAGTCTACCATTGTATCATTGTGTACAACTCTTTTATGATTTAGAGGCACGCAGGGCCAAGTGTCTGTCTTGGACTCTTAACAGTGCCGGAACCATTACGGAAGCCCAGAGACTGAGTGCATTTTGTGTTGAGGTGGACATGAGCTTTGCAGGGTCTCAGCTGGAATGTCTTAAATGGAGGTGCAGTTGCTTGCCAGGCTGACAAGGAGTGAACTTGTTCTGGTTAATCGTGATTGTCAGCTTGATTGGCGTGGAAAGTATCTGGGAAAGCTGAACGTGGTGGTGCATAGGAACAAACCTAGGGTTCAGGAGACTGAGGTAGCATTGCTGAGAGCCTGAGGCCATCTAAGAACGTACTGGTTTGTGTTCCTTCAGCTTTTCCTCACTCTTCTACAGTACTCTTACATTCCTTTAGGAGAGTCATAGCTCATCTTTACACAGGTTTTTAAGTATCAAGGAAGCAGGATTGCAGGTACTGAGGCCATGCAGCCATGTAAGACTGAATAGGAGGAAGTACTTAAGGTTGAGGAGGTGGGGGGGGGGAGCATGACCACGCACACTGTGCTGTGCTGCGCAGAGACAGGAGGAAATGCTTGTGAGGTTATAAGCACATTTCTGTGAGAGGGTTTCCAGGAAGGATTAGCAAAGGGAGGAGGCTCTGCCCTGTATGTGAGCAGCATCGTCTCTTGAGCTTGAGGCCTGGATGAAACAAAAGGAAAAAGCCAGCTGCCACCAACATTCTCTCTCCACATCCTGGTCATGATCATATAGCCTGCTCTACCTGTAATGATCAGGTGAACCCTCTGAAACTGAGCAAGAGAACCTTCGCTGTCTTGTTCCTCAGGCATTTTGTCACAGTACCATATAGTTCAACACACTGAAATTGTCTTCTAGTTTTTAAACTTCTAGTTAAGCAGTTCAGCAAGTCAAAAACAATCCATTAGAACTGAATAGAAGTCTTTATTAATAGAGAGTGGCACTAAGGATATAAATAATTGGGACTAGAGAGGTTCCTCGGTGGTCAAGAGCCACTGGATGCTCTTCCAAAGGATCTGGGTTCAGTTTCCAACAGCCACGTGGCAGCTTACAACTGCCTGGACTCTGGTTCTAGGGGATCTGACACTCTTTTGGCCTCTGTGGACACCAGGCACGTTCATGGTGCACAGACATGCGTGCAGGAAAAACTTTTGTCCATATAATTTGTAAATCATTATAAATAATTGTTACAAGGAAATAAATGTAGGGTGGTGCACACCTTTAATCCCAGCACTTGGGAAGCAGAGGCAAGTAGATCTCTGTTTGAGGTCAGTCTGGCCTACAGAGTGAGTTCTAGGACAGTCAGGGCTACACAGAGAGACCCTGTTTCTAAAATCTAACACACACATTCAAACCTCAAACATCAGCATTTTGTGAGCACTTTTCACAAAAAGAGCTTTTGGATTTCAAAAGCATATGTTACAGTGTTTATGCTCTTCCTCAAGTGCCTCACAATGAAAAGTGTGGCACGAGAGTTCGCCTTTCCCCACTGATTCCAGCCCTGTAGGGGTTGTGCAGACAGACATTCTGCTACTGTGGCCCTCACCCAACTGCATTGTCCTAGGCAGTTTGTACTGGCTACCTATGTGCTTCCAGGACCCCAAGATGAGGCAAATAATGGTGTTGAGGCTCTGAAGGGAACAGCAGACTACAGGCAGAGTCTCTTGGGTCCCACGGTGTGAGAGACAAGGATCTGCTTATTGCAAACCACTGTCACGTATAAGGCGATAAAGTACAATTAATGGAGCATAACGTACTTCTTAGAAGCTCAGGCCTCAAGTGCACAAAAGATAGATGCAGTTCAGTGCCAAACGCAACTGTCACAAGGTCTACTAAGCTACAGAACACAAGGAATGGGTAACTAATTTCTTGGAAGACATAGGAAATTTCGTAAAGATGGCCACATTCTGAGTTGCATATTTAAGGCTGTGACATTGAACCTTCAAGAGGTTGTCACAAGCATAACAAGAAAACTGTTACTTGTGGGTAGATAATGACGGTGGGAGTTTTTGTAGAATGTTTTTGAGTCCTTAGGATGTTATGTAGGCTATGTCAGTTAGGTATTTTTACTTCACAGTTGCTGGCATGATTACATAATTACATGCTTTACTTCATAGTAAAATCTAGGGCAATATAGGCCATGATCTTTTCCATCTTCCAGGTGATGGAATGAGACAGAGGGGGAACAGAACTCAAGACAGGGCTTTTGACCCTGAGCCTAACCTCCCCTTTCCTCTTCATAAAGTGGCAGGAAGTCTTTCAGAAGCATGGGCTCAGTTTTGAAGAACTGTCTGGTAATCCTAAGAGCCTTAGTATCACATGGTTGTTATTTATTAGGAAGAGAGAGAGCATGGTTTGATCACGTTGATGACTCAGAGCCATGGCAATGGTAGAAAATGGGAGTGCTAGAAGCATGGAGGCAGGCTGAAAAGTAGTCGCCACAGACTTACAGAGTTTGGTTTGGAAGTGCATGCACAGTGAATAGAGAGGAAAGAATGGAAATGAGGACATTCATGGAGTGAAAAATTTACTAGGTTATTTTGTTTACTAGTAGAGGGATGTACAAGTAGACGTCAGGAGACAGCTTTGGGAATAGTTTCTCTGTGGTGTGTAGAGATTGAATGGAAGTTGTCGGGCTTGCATAGAGGTGTTTCTACCCACTTAGCCATCTCATCAGCCCCAGAAAAAAAATTAATTATGTGTGGGAAATGAAGAGAAGAGATACCAAAGCCACATTTTTCACTTGTCCGACTGATGGATGCTGATGTTTGCTGAAACAAGATTTAAGAGAATTTACAAGGCTGTAGGCCAGTTGTAGTAGCTCACAAGAGACCGCGCTGCAGCAAAGCATGCTGACTGTAGTTGGGTGTGATGGGACACACCTGGAACCATAGCGCTCAGGAGGTGACACAGGGAGATCACTAGTGCAGAGCCACCCTGAGCTACATAGTAAGGACTGTCTCAAAGAGAGAAACAAACAAAAATTTAAAAACTATAACAGAAACTTACTTTGAAAGAATGTAGTAACCTTCATCCACTAATCTCCAAGAATAGTTTGAGGGGTTTTTGTTTTTGTTTTGTTTTGTTTTTAGCTTTTTCGAGACAGGGTTTCTCTGCCCTGGGCTCAAGCTCAAGACTGGCCTTGAACTTACAGAGATCTGCCTGCCTCTGCCTCCCAAGTGCTGTGTCACCATGCCCATCCCAAAATCTCTTAAGAATTTAAAATCTCTCTATAGTGGGCCCCTGTACAAATATATATATATATTTGTATATATATACAAATATATACAAATATATATATACAAATTATATATATACAATTATATATATATATATATATATAAATTAAGTTAAATACTTGCATACTTCAAGAGGGAAGAACCAGGACACAATCACAATCCGAACAAAGCATATTCAAACACCAACTGCATAAATAATTCAACGTCCACTAATGATTTTCTGGACTCCTTCAAAGAAAGGGCTTGGGGCAGTTCCCCAGCTCCACCCTCTGCAGCACACACATCGTGTCTTCTAGGCTCAGACGGCTCCACTCCCCAGCAGCTGCTGTTCGTGGTGGTCATGCCATGGCGCTGGCATCTCCACACGCTGGGGTCCCTGCTGCAGCTGGGCTGCACCCCCGCAGTAGCCTGTCCTGGGCTCCCTTCATGGCATCAAGCCTCACTCCTCTGCACGACCCCTTCAGTCCTGGGCCTTCAGCTGCCACTGAGGCTGCACCTTCACCCGTGGCCTCTCCTGGCCTCTCACAGAGCCAAGTCTCAGCTGCCCTCCGTGACCCCTTCACGCCTTCAAAACTGGCACCGCCTGGTAACTCTTACATGTTACCAAGTCCGGCTGCCAACAGGAGGTACAACCATGGCCACCTCTCAAACACAGCTTCCCTGTGCTCTCAGGAAGCACTTCCCAGAAGACTTCACCTCAGTGATACTGGTCTCGTCTCAAAATTTCCTAGCTCCAGCTGGCCAGCACTGAGTATCCCAGCAAAGCAGAGGTTCCACTTCAGTCATACTGGTATCTCGTTAATCGCAGCTGATTCTTCAGGCCCAGCTGACCAGAACAACGAAAATCTTAATTCAAAATAACAAATTCCCCAAATAGAGTCTGTAAACTTCCCTCAGAAACTTCACAAGCCAGGCCTCCATCTTCTGCACTGCCCTCCACAGTCTTACCGCCCAAGCCCCTACAGAACAGCTCACTGTGCTGTGAACGCTCAATGGCTGTGTTTGCACAAAGCTCCAAAGTCCTTTCAGAATTCTCCCCAAAACAACGTGGTCAGCTCTGTCACAACAATGCCCTACAATATTTAATAGATCAATTCCAATACCTTTTCATAGTTATAAATGGATATAACTATAACTATTTTTGGACACTCAGTGAAATAGCTTTTTGTTCCAAAAGGACATAATTCTGATTGCAGTTTAGTCATTCAAAATCTTGAGTAGTTTTTGAGTAGGATCACAAAATAAGATGCCTGTGTTGATGATTAGGTCTAACGTTGGCATTTAGAGCCCTTTGTGTTCTTTCTGTCATGGAGCCATGAATGGTTTCTGTTTCCGTCTGGAGGAAGTTTTGTGTGTATTTATACTTCTCCTTGTTTCAGGAAGGACTTCAGTGTGGCTGAGCTCCAGAGTAAGAAAGACTTAGAGAAGACATAAAAAAAAAAAAAAAATGAGTCAGCAAAGATCAAACAGGAAAGAACTGTCTCTAACTGAAATTAAAGCAAAGGTGAAATGGTATTCAGGGTAAGCATTTTTTTCTAGGAGAGGGAAAAGATGCAGAGGTAAAGGCTTTGCTGAAAGAGTCAGAGATAGACTGAGTGCATCGGGGTGGTGATGGCCCCTGGGAAGGCTCAGGAGCTGGAGGTTTTCCCATCACAGTGTCCTCCTTTCTTGTTAGTCTTGAGGGAAAGACAAAGAGCTTCGTCTGAGGAAATGAGAACCTGCACCTTGCTGAGGCTGCTAGCCATAGGAATCAGACAAACCCGGCCTCAGCAGACATTCCTCGGGGAACTGGAGTCCTTGGAGCAGATAAGACCTTTTCCTCTGTCCTTGCCTATAAGATCCAAGAGTTCAAGCTATCTATAAAATGTATCATTACTGATTACTCTCTAAATTAAGCCTGGGAACAATAATTCCCCAACATAAACTTTTTTAATTAAAAAAAAAATCAAGAGCTAGAAAGAGGCTTCTAGAAAGGATTAGAAGCACCTTTATGGCCTGAGGGAGAAGGCAGAGCTGCACAGAGGTCCATGGAGCCAGTCACGATTGAGCTGTCTGATGTGTTCCCTCGGGCGCTCTTCTCCCACACTGTTCTGCTCAGTCCAAAATGCCTCATCAAGTTGGCCTGAAGGCAAGTCCGTGGGGTAAAATTAAAAAAAATTTTTTTTTAATTGAAAATAGGTTCTTATCTCATACAGTTTCCCCTCCCTCTACTTCTCCTAGATAACCCTACTTTATCCCTCCCCCAGATCCACCACCTACCCCCACCCTGTTTTCTTATCAAAAAATAACAGGCCTCCCAGAGAGGACACCCAAACAAGATACAGTAAGACAAGGCAAAAGCCTTCATATCAAGGCTGGATAAGGCAAACCAACAGGAGAAGAGTTCCACAAGCAGGCAAAAGAGTCAGAGATGCCTGCTCCCACAGTTAGGAGTGTGAGTTACAAATGACGCCACGAACACAACAGATGTTATACGAAAGAGTTTTATTGCATGGAGGTGGAGAGATAGAGAGGAAAAGGAAAGAAAGATGGTGGAGGCCCCCTGGAAAGAAAGTGAGGCGGAGAGAGCCAGAGAGAGTGAGAGAGACAAAGTGGCGCGCTGGTCCTTTCATAGCTTGTGTATGCGCAGCTGAACCACGTGGTGGCGGGCGACCTATGATGACGCCATAGGTTACTAGGCAACCCGGAAACAGGCTGCCTATATGCTAACATTCCTCCCTTTTTCTATGATTAAAAAAGAGGACATTGGATGCTTCTCGTGTAAGGCAGGTTAAAGCATATAAATGTAGGTTCGTTGGAAGCAGCTCCTGGCCACCATGCAAGAGGATAAGAGAGAGAGAGATGAAAAAGTAAGAGCTCCAAAATGTCCGGATTACACGGTGAGGAGGAGGAGAAGCCCCTGCCCTGGAAAGTTCAGGCTAGAGGGTGGAGTTGCCAGCCATGCCCAGCAGCAGACAGGGGCTGAGGAATGCTGGGAGAACCTGGAGCCGTTGGTCCTGGGCCTGAAGCACACCAAGGAGTCTCACACAAACACCAAGCTAAGAGCCACGCAGGCTCTGTGCTCGCCATTTCAGTCTGTGTGAGCCCCGCTTAGGTAATTCAGCGGCCATGTTCTCCTGGGTCCTCCATCCCTCTGCAAGGATCTGCAGTCTGTGAGGAGACGGAACAGATGAGGCCTCCAATTTAGACTTCTCCACGTAAGTCTGGATGTGGGTCTCTGTATTCACTCTCCTCTGCTGCAGAGGAGGCCTCTCTGAGGATGACTGGACCAGGCGCTGATCTATGAGCTCAGCAGAATATCATTAGGAACCATTTTACTGTTTTGTTTTGTTTTTTTTAAGACATGGTTTCTCTGTGTAGACGTGGGTGTCCTGGACTCGCTTTGTAGACCAGGCTGGCCTTGAACTCACAGAGATCTGCCTGCCTCTGCCTCCCAGAGTGCTGGGGCTACAGGCATGTGCTACCACACCCGGCTCTGGTTGTTTTTGTTTTAAGAGAGTCCTGCTGGCTGGCGCTGTCCCTAAGCAAGTCAGCCTTTGTCAGAAAGGCAGCTGAACTTGAGCCAGGAGGCATGGGTTTTGCTTCAGTCCTTGCTTGAATTCCTGCCCTGATTTCCCTAGCGGGACCGTAATCTGGAAGTATAAGCTGAAATAAACCCTTTCCTCAGAGAGAGAGAAAGGAGAGAGAGAGAAACTGACTTAAGCCGTGATGGGGTTTTAGAAATAATGTTAGCGTAGCTCCTGCCTGCTGAACGCTTAGTGTGAGCCTGTGAGCTCAGACGTAGGAGTAATCCCTTAGACACGGATACAAGCACCAAACAGAAGCGCCTTCTCCAGGACTCCGCGTAGGCTGTCTCACACTTGTCACTGTGGTCTCCTTGCACTCTTGGTGCAGCTCTCACTGTTTCTTTCCTCTTAGAAGGCTTGAAATGCCCTGACCCACGAACTCCATCGACTCCACTCCTTGAGACACTGATTCTTTCGGTCTAGGATCTTTTATTTAAAAGTGTCTTTGGTCTTTTATTTAAAAAGCATTCTTCATGGATGGTCACGTGTTTCGCATGTGACCGTCTTCCCAACTGAGGAGTGGTCAGGTAGCCTAAAACCCAGCCTGAGATGTGCCTCGTAGAGATCTATGCTGAGAAGATCTGGCTGGCTCAGCTGCTCTGAAGCATGACCAGAGCCGCTGGTCCTGGTGTCCCTTGTACACACAACTGTGGGAGCGCGGGCTGTTTTCATCTGGAACCGTGACAGGGAAGCACAGGTCGCACTGGCCTCGGAGCTGACGGGGCTATTCCCTGGGGCTCTTTATTTCATGGCTGGTTATTTTTTAAAAAGTAATATGCTCTTGGGCAAATTTTGACTCTCAGTCATTTTTACACACTCATTAATAACAAGAGGAACAACTGTACCTTGAAATGCTGGTCTTACCCGTGGGACATGTTTTTTCTTTTCAGACTCCTTACTTGATTCCAACACTAAGTTTTCTTAGAACAGTGTGGGCAGTTCACTAGGAACTGAACAGAGGATGGCTATGATTTTAAAACAAATCACAATGTTAGTCCTAGTATAAAAATAACTCCTTTTGGTAGGCAGATCCACATAAGAATCACAGGGTTGCTTTAAATAGGATCATTAAATAATTGCATGCAGATCACTAGACCTCGAGTGAGGTGTGCAAAGTTAAATATTCTAAATTCTGAACAGAAAGCTAAAATCTTAGGCGTCCTGATTCAGCATGAGCAGTGTGGTCAGTTCCGCACAGAGAGGAAGGGATGAGTCCTGGCTCCTCCTACAGATTAACACGTTAATCTCCTCCCGGAATAGCTGTGTGTCTCTCGGAACCTCAGCACCTTACCAGAACTGCTTTGCTCAGAGTAAATATGCAATCTACTTTCTGCAGCTGTGCGTCTCTTGGAAATGTTGCTTAACTTTGCCCGTTTAATTAATTAAAAATCACTCCATTTCCTAGTATGTAAATAAGGAACTAGGTGACCTCTGTGGTGTTTTGTTTGCTTTTCTAGACAGGGTTTCTCTGTGTAGCTCTGGCTGGCCTCAAACTCACAGAGATCCACCTCTCTCTGCCTCCCAAGTGCTGGGATTAAAGGCATGTGCCACCACCACGCAGTTTATTTTGACACTAAGATTCCGACCCTAGAATTTTCCACATGGAGTTTTCTCAGAACTAGGTGTGTATGTTTGTATGCCTGTTACCTGTGTCCCTACATGAACACACATAATTCGCTGACAGTAAAACAGGAGTACGTGTTGGGGGCTCTTCATAAACAGTCCACAAATTTAAAGCTCTGCAGTATGAGTAGGCTTGAGCATACTACAAATACCAAGTAGGAATGATTTGTTGCGTAAGTTCGCTGCAGTCTCTACAAATGCGCATGGTAGATGGGCTGGGTTTGTTCATTTGTTTTTGACTTTTTTGTTGGATCTTTCACTTCTCAATGTATTTAATCACAAAGATTTTAGAGTATCTCAGTTTAGTCACTTACCAGCTGGCAAAGTGTTATCGGTGCTATCAACCTTTCTATTCCACTCCTCACTTTCAAACTAAATAAGATAACCGGCCACCCTCGGGCGTCAGTGGGCACATGGTTGCTTATTCAAGAACCTGTAGCCAGCATAATTCTGTCAGGGTGACATTTGTCTTTGTAGTGTTTCACTCTCTGGAGAAGATGGCAGGGGGCGACAGTGATTTCATCGGGTGGGTAAAACACTGTGCTTGCCTGCAGCTGCTCTCTAATACTTGACTGCTAGGTGGCCTGGGCGTCTCACAACGTGGTTACGGCTTCTCAGAACATTAAAATCGGGTGGTCCAGGCCACTCGTTTCAGTGTTGGTGTTACTGCATGTGGTTAAATGTAAGTTTGCCTGAGCTAACAGATACATTACTCTAGTATATGCTTTCAGAGGCCTCTTCCCTCCTGCCAGGTCCCAAGTGTGTCACCTGCCATAAACAATGCCAGGACTGATGAATTTCCCACAGAAACTATCTGTTCTGTTGTATTATGTATTGAGGCCCAATAAGCTTAACACAGTTTAATACTTTAAGTATTTATTGCAGGGAAGCACAGCCGGGACTAAACGAACACAGTAACATAAGAGAAACTATGTAACAAGTCAGAGTTTATATTGCCCTGGCTGGAAAGGCAGCGTCTGGAAAGCTCACTCCATCAGCAGGCAGCACGCATGGTGGAGGACACAGTTCCTTGGTGAGAAACCAGCCAGAGTTTAGCTTTCCTGGTTTTTCCCTAGACAGGGTCTCAGTCTGTAGCCCAGGCTGGCCTGGAACTCAGAGAGACCCACTGTCTGTGCCTTCCACGCGCTGGGATTAAGAGCGTGCGGCACTGGTCCTCCATGCGTGGCCCCGGGAAGGGCCTGTCCCAGACGACGCTGCCCTCCCGCCATCACGTCCCCCACTCGGCTAGAGTAAACGTCAGAAAGAAGAGAGCTACAAACTGGCCAAGAAAGGCCTGACTCCCTCCCAGACAGGCGTGGCACAAGTCCGTTCTGTGACCGGTAATAAAGTTTTGAGAATCCATGAGTCTCAAGGCCTTGCTCCTGATCGCCCTGAGGACCTCTACCATTTGTTTTGGAGATGGTCGCTGTTCGCCAGCAAGCAGACAGGATAAGAATGCTAAATTCTGCTGATTCTCAGAGAGCTGAATTCACTGCTTAGCTCATTACCAGCAGACTAAGTGGCTCCCCTACCCAACGGGAGTATGAGTCTCCACAGCTTCTGTGACATACATTCTCTGTGAACATGAGCAATGAAATCATGGCGTCAGCATGCCCAGCAATTTAACTTTTTAATAACATTATTAGGAAGTCTGTTTTGCTTGCTTGCTTGCTTGTTTTTTTTTTTTTTTAATATTTTGCCTTTTAGGGAACATGCATTTTTTTCTATAAAATATAATTCTCTACATTTTCTCTCATACATTTGCATGTTTGTGTCTGTCTTAATTGAAGGTAATTTTTAAGGGGCTTGTCCCATTCCTGTCAAGTTTTCTTGCAAAACTGGGCAGTGGTGGTGCACACCTTTAATCTCAACACCTAGGGAGACAGAGGTAGGCAGATGGCTGTGAGTTCGAAGCCAGCCTGCTCTATAGACTGAGTCCAGGACAGCCAAGGCCACACAGAGAAACCATGTCTCAAAACACCAAAAAAATTTTTTTCTTGCACATTTTTAGTGCTACCAAATCATGTCAATTTTAAGTAGCAGATGTGTGTACTAGAAGAGACGAACATATTATTGTTAATAATATGTACAAACCAAGGTTTTTTTTTTAATTAAACATTTCAAGTGTGGACCAATCTTTCCACTTTGTATTTTAACAATTGTGCCTTCCCGTCCAGACACCACGGACTTACTGCTGCGCCAACACTGAAGACCTGGAGGCTGTAATCCACCATGTCCACAGCCTCTACCCTGTGGCCCCCTTTCTGGCAGCAGGCGTGTCAATGGGAGGGTAAGGACTGTTCTTTCTCAAATTCTAGAGAGGGCTAACAGTCCTCATGGCTCTCTCTGTATGAGGACTACAAGCCAGGAGAGCCGTTATTTCTATTGATGTGTTGTATGTATGTACGTGTGTCTGTGTCTGTGTATGCCATGCCGGGGGTACAGTGACTGAGAAGGCCAAAAGATGGCCTTGGACCCCTTTGAGCGTGATTGACAGGAGTGAGCCGCCTGCTCTGAGTGCTGGGAACTGAGCTCAGGTCCTCTGGGAAAGCACAAGTGCATTGTGGGGACTGTCTGTACTCCCTTTTGGGAACTAGCAGTTGTCACACTTATATTTGACTGATACCTGGCAATTGTAACTGTTTGTATTGTGTACATGTGTGTACATACTTGTGTGTGTTTTAGAGAGAATGAGCTTAAACCTACAGTTATCTAGTTTTTTTCTTTACTACCCCTCTCACTGTTGTCCAAACTTAACATTTTTTGAGACAGAGTTTCTCTGTGTAGCCCTGGCTGTCCTGGAACTCACTAACTTACTCTGTAGACCAGGCTGGCCTTGAACTCAGAAGATCGCCTGCCTCTGCCTTCTGAGTGCTAGGATTAAAGGCATGCACCTCCACTGGCCAGCCCAGACTTACTTTTTAATTTAATTAATTATTTTTTTAATAGTGCTGGGAATCGAACCTGGAATCAATGCATGTTAGGCAAACACTCTGCCACTGAGCCACATATACCTACCCCAAACTACTGTATTTCTTTTTTTTTTATAATGAAAAGTTCTCTCTTGCAAATATTTGTTTATCCTATCTGCAGAATAAATTATCAAAAAATAGCAGCCAGGAGCGGTAGCGCACACCTGTAATCCCAACACTCAGGAGGCAGAGGCAGGTGAATCTTTGTAAGTTCAAGGTCAGCCTGGTCTACATTGTGAGTCCAGAACAGCCAAGGCTACACAGAGAAACCCTGTATTGGAAAACAAAAACAAAAAAAGCAAAAACAAATTATAAAAAAAAATACTTGATTATATATATATATATAACTAGTATAGATATTCCTCCTGCCAACCCCTATAAGAGCAGTGCTATTTTTCCCTTTTTCATTAGAGTATTTTATGATACATGTATTTTATTTATTTACTTTTTAAGTAATTTATTCATTTTTATATTAATCACAGGTTATATACTTTGTATCCCAGCCAATACATGTATTTTATTCTACACTGTTGGTACTCAGGCATACTAAATGACCATTTGCCGTCTGGAGAGAGGTCTCAGCAATTAAGAACACTGGCTGCTCTTATAGAGGACCCAGGATCAGTTCCCAGCACCCACATGGCAACTCATAACCATTTATAACTCCAGTTTCAGAAGACCCTGGTGCCCTCTTGTGGCCTCAAGGGACACTGCAGGTGCATGGTGCACAGATATACATGCAGGCCAACACATACACAAAATAAAAGTAAATCACCGCCTTTTGGTTTGGTGTGGTTTTAGTTGTTGGGTTTTGTTTGTTTGTTTGTTTGTTTGTTTAAGCCCGTTAACATTTAAAGCAGAAAATATTTTTCTTAACGTTGTGTTCTGGATGTATTCATGGATGGATGAATTTAGCCATCTCTGTTTTCAGAGCATCTTACAAGTGTGTGTGCTGGAAAAGGAAAGGCCTCCATGAACTACCGACTCTGAAGAGTGGGTTCTACCCAGAGCTTTTCAGATTCTGATAAAGAATCTCTTAAATTAGCATGGAAGGTCTGACCTGACCTAGTAAAGGAAGAATTCTGAGTCAGTGTGGAAGCAAGCGGAATTTCCAAGTTGTGCCTAATGGACAGAATTTAGCATATCTGTCCTTTAGCCTATGGTGTGAACCTGGAAAGACAGATGAGGGCTGAACTTTTCCCCTTCATCATATAAATTCGTGACTTTTTTTTTCAAGGCTAGCCCTTACATAAAGAGGCCACAATTGTCTATTCAGACGTTGCTGGCAAGGCCTATTCATCCAGCAGTGAAACCCCAAGGCCCAAAGGCGGGGCCGACCGTCAGATTAGCCCTTCCAGCCAGCAGAATATTAATGTCTTGTAAATTACTTGAAGTAATCACCCCTTCTAGTTGCCTGGCACTGTGATACATCCCAAGTGGGTGCACTTCCTTTTCTTTAGAGATGCAGCTAACGAAAGCATGAGTTTTGTGCCCAGTGAGCCATGGACTGGGGTCATCCCAGTGCCTGGGCCAAGTGTGGGCTCCGAGCCAGAGCCGAGTCAGCTCAAGAAGCTTTGCATCCAGATTCCAGCCTCCCAGTGAGTTGGGAAATGCTTTTTAAATAAGTAGAAAAGTCCAGACACATAAAACGGAAAGTCAGAGTATTCCCTGCGTATGGTCGCCGCCCAGCTTCAGTGATTATCAGCTCGTGGGCTTCATTAATATCACCCATTACTCCAGTTCGTTCCCAGTTCTGATGATCACTGCTTAAATCTCAGCAATCATCATATTATCATTTCTGATGGTACTGAGCAGAGCATATGCCTAAAACATGGGAGGGCCTGGGTTCAGTTCCTAGCACCTCAGAATAGTGAATCGGTCAGTTGAGTCGCTCCTCAGCCTGTGGTCTGCAGTAAGGGTGGTAGCTGCTCTTCTCACCTCAGTGCCTGATAAAGCCTCTGTCCCGCGACAGTAGGTTAAGTGGGTTGTGGAACAGGGCGATGGGATGGGCTCTTGCTTAGTCTACACATATCACAGCGCCTCTCGGAGTGCTCAGAAGAAAGCCAGTAATTAATACTTCAGTTGTCAGCTCTAAATGGAAGCATTGTCTCTTTTCTACAGACATAATGCTTTTCCACAGCAGAACAAGATTAACACTACTTCCTCAGTATCGCTAACTACTGAGTGTTCGCATTTCCCCGGTTATTTAATTTTATAGTTTGATAATGCAGATGTCAAATAAAATCCATTTTTGGTGTTTAAACCCCTTCATCCATGAGTTCTTTCTCCATCTAGTTTTTTTAGGGGCGATGGACGTGGAGGGAAGGGTTGGTTTGTTGGGTTTTTTGTTTTGTTTGTTTGTTTTTCAAGACAGGGTTTCTCTGTGTAGCCCTGGCTGTCCCAGACTCTGTAGACCAGGCTGGCCTCACTACCTGCCTCTGTCTCCTGATTCTGGGATTAAAGGCATGAACCACCAGGGTTGGGGATTCAGCTCAGTGGTAGAGCGCTTGCCTAGCAAGCGCAAAGCCCTGGGTTCACTCTGGGGGGGAAGGGGGGGAAGTGTGTACCTCCATCACCAAGCCATCTAGTTACTTTATTCCCACAGTGCTCCCCACCACCGTGAGAGAAGGGGGCCTTCTTTCAAGGTAAAATAATAACCTTTTGGGTATAGTACTTTGACACTATTTTACCCCTGAGTAATAACCAGGAACTGCCTCTAAAGATTTGGCTGTGCCTATTTCAGGGACTTTCTACTTTCGATCCCTCCCAGCTGTTCTGGTGCGCGTACTTTACCAGCCTCTGGCCGTTATCTGACCTCCAGCTGAAGTGTAACGTTGTCACATGAGAACCGTAGGCCGAACTCCTTGCAGGACAGAAAACGTCCTTCAGATGGCGTTAGTGAGCACAGCGCTGCATGCAAGTCTTACAGTTATCCTAAAGGGTCACAGGGGATGGAGCACATCTGTAACTCCAGCCTTCCTGGAGGCTGAGGCAGGAGGGTTCTCAGCCAGCCTGGGCTAAAAAGAGTGAAATCCTGTCTCAAGAAAACAGTCATTATCTGGGCTGGCAGGACGCTGCAGGAGCTGAGGGCACTTGCTGCCACTCCTGATGGCCTGAGTTCTGGTTTGTCTCACGGTTCGGCCAAGTGCAGTGAAAGCAAGCACATGGGTCAGGCATGGGGTGCAACTGTCCTCCCAGACAGAGGCAGAGGTGGGAGAACGCAAAGCCCTGTTTTAGGGAGGGGAAAAAGTACTTTTAAATACAAATATGAACACGGGCAAGCGACATGTCTCTGGGTAAAGGTGCCTGCCAGCAAGTCTGATGGCCCGAGTTTGACCCCCTGGACCCGCATGGTGGAGGGTGAGGACTGACTGGAAAGTTACCCTCTGACCTCCATTCACCCTGTAGCATGTGCACATATGCACAAGTAAATTATACGTGCAAAAAATCCTAGAGAATATGAGTGTGAGGAAAGACCAAAGGGTAACCTCTCCTCAGTACAGGACTGAGCTCTTGGGAAGCTAAGAGAGAGGAGTCAGGGAGGTTAGACTAGAGTGTGCGTTCAGGGTCAGTCAGGCTGCCTGAGACCTTACCTCAAAAAACACAACCACTGGGCCTGGTTCCTGCCCTGTTTCTCAGAAGCGCGCGGTTAGAAGGGAGGAGGCCTAAGAAGTGCGAGCAGTCACAGCCTTCTACTTCTCCCACTTTAGAATGCTGCTTCTAAATTACTTGGGCAAAACTGGCTCCAAAACTCCTTTGATGGCAGCGGCGACGTTCTCCGTTGGCTGGAACACTTTTGCCTGCTCGGAGTCGCTGGAGAAGCCGCTGAACTGGCTGCTTTTTAATTACTACTTGACGACCTGCCTCCAATCTTCAGTTAAGAAGTAAGTCACACCGAACTAAGGCATTTTAGACGGCGTAACCCAGCAGCATGAAACTTCGGAGTGCAGCACTACAGTCGGTGTATATTTACCCATATAATTTATTACTGTACCAAAATATCCCTGCATCATGAATGAACAGCAAAAACTATAAGCTGAAAATGTGGATAGAAGTAATGAAGCATCCCCACGCCCACCCCTGCTTTGAAGGTTGCTATTCCAAATGATTCTGAAAACTACAGCATTGGAATGGAGTGTGTTTGGGGATACGTTTGGGCTGTTTCCTTCGATTTGTTGGTTGTTAATCTTTCCCAACGTAATTCTTTCTCAGGTAATGTGTTAAGAGTCTCCTCTGCAGCTGGGCATGGTGGCACACCCCTTTCATCCCAGTACTTAGGAGGTAGAGGCAGGCAGATCTCTGAGGTCAGAGCTAACCTGACCTAAAGAGTGAGCTCCAGGACCGCTTGGGCTACACAGAGGCCCTGTGTCTTAGGGTTTTAGTGCTGTGAATTTATTTAAATGTATTTCATGTGCGTTGGTGTGAGGCTGTCAGATCTCTGTAACTGGAGTTGCAGACAGTCATGAGTGGTGGGTGCTAGGAATTGAACCGGGGTCCTTTGGATGAGCAGACAGTGCTCTTAACCAGTGAGCCATTCTCTCCAGCCCCCTGAAACAACTCTTATAAAGGAAAGCATTTAGTTGGAACTGGCTTACAGTTCAGAGGTTTAGTCCATTATCACCATGGTGGGAAGTATGCAGGTAGACATGGTGCTGGAGGACGGCTAAGAGTTCTACATCTGGATCCTCAGGCACCAGAAAAAGAGTCTGTGAGCCAGCTAATGCTAGCTTGAGCTTCTGAGACCACAAAGCCCACCCCCACAGTGGCACCCTTCCTCCAACAAGGCCTCCCCTCCTAATAGTGCCACCCACTATGGGCCAAGCATTCAAACCCATGAGTCTGTGGGGCATGCCTATTCAAACCACCACACCACACAAAAACAAACCAACAAAGAGTGTCCCATGTTGAATAATACAGAATTTCCTTAAGCAAGTTCTCACAAGCATGGCGGGTTTTAGAAAGGGGAGGGCGTGAGCTGGAAAGATGTGGAGAGCACCTCATGTAAAGGTGCCTGCCACCAAACATAACGACCTGAGTTTAGTTCCCATGATCCACAGGGGAGAGAACAGAATCCCTTACAGGGACCTCTGACCTCTACACACATACCGCCATACACATGTGAACACAAAATAAATGATTTTTTTAAATTTAATAGCTTTGTAGACCAGACTGGCCTTGAATTTACAGAGATCTGCCTGCCTCTGCCTCAGGTGATGGGATTACAGGCATGCACCATTTTGCCTGGCTACCCCATGCTTCTTATATGTCCAAAATAATGTCTTTGCATCCATTTTTCTGGAATTGTATATCTTCTGTCAGTGAAACCAGCATGGTAGCACAGAACATCAAGATGTTTCTATTCTTGTTTCTTTAATGGCTGCTACTGTTTGTTTGTTCAGTGCTGGGGACTGAACCCAGGATCTCACCTGTGCTAGGCATGTACTCAGCTACTGCGGTCCCACACCAGCCGCACCGTGCGTATTTAAATGAATCGGAAAAACTCTAAACAAAGGGTATAATTAATGTAAATGTGTGTGTGATTTCATGAAAATTACTATCCTGAAAATTGCTATCTAACACTGGATTAAATTTGCCAACTGTTTAGTTACAAATATTGATTATAATTATTATTATATTGCTAAAAATCATGCCTTTACTTACTATAGCCGTGGTTACTGACTACCACAGTCATTGAAAATGGGAATAGTGGCAAGAAAAATGAAGACTGGTTTGGATTAACATATTAGCTGTGGCTCAGTGGTAGGACGTGTGGGTACCGGGTCCCGTGTCCTAGGTCCAGCCCTATCTCTGCCAAGAGACAGACATATATTGGTCACAAAAGAAAAGTGACCAGGGCCAATGTGGTGATTGCATGCCTTTCAAGGCTGGCCTGTTCAGCAGAGTGAGTTCTAGATAGCTAAGGCTACACAGAGAAACCCCATCTCAAAAAAAAAAAAAACTAAATGGGAGGAAGGAAGGAAAGAAAAAGTAACCAATGCTTAAAATAAAAGTTTTCAATTTCACAATTTCAGTGCTGCTAATTTCTGCTGGCAAAACGAAGCAGCAGTTTCCCGGCCTGGGATGCTGGCCCAGTGGGGAAAGCACTTGCCGTGAAAGCCTGTGGGTGTAAAGTTGCCTGCCTAGAACCCACGTAGAGCCAGATGTGGTGGTGTGAGTCTGTAGCCCAGCTCTCCGGGAAGATGAGAGAGATAAAAAAAAGTCTAGCCTGGCGTATACCGTGCTGAACAGTACAGGACCAGCCCGGTGTACACAGTGGCACACAGCAAGAGGTCTTGTCTCAAACAAGGTGGAAAAAATGAGAACCTACACCAAAGTTTTCCCCCAATCTCAACATGTGCACTATAGCAGGTCACACACACACACACAAGAAGCAGTTTCTTTAGATAATTTACTAATCCTTTTGACCAGATTGACTTTTTAGCAGCAGTGTAGACAACCTATAAGTTATTTCTATTATTATGGAGCTAGGTTTTTCCTTCTTAGCTGAAAAATAAAGTACTTAAAATAATACCTTGAGAATGAATACTGATGTACTTACTAATCCTATCTGATTAAGAAAACTTAAGAGGCGCTCGCAATAACTGCGCAGACGCAGCCGACGCTTCCTTTTCCGAGCAGCCCCTGGGATGGCTGAAGTGGAGCAGAAGAAGCAGCAGACCTTCCGCAAGTTCACAGAGCGTGGCGTGGACCCGGACCAGCTGCTGGACATGCCCTATGAGCAGCGGATGCAGCTGGACAGCGCCCGCAGAAGCAGAAGCAGCTCTGCCTTCTCAAGCGCTCGAGGAAGGCCAAGGAGGAGGCTCTGCCCACGGAGAAGCCCGAGGTGGTGTAGACACACCTGAACGACATGATCATCCGGCCCGAGATGGTGGGCAGCATGCTAGGCGTGTACAACGGCAAGACCTTCAGCCAGGTGGAGATCAAGCCGGAGACGACTGGCCGCTACCTGGCGAGTTCTCCATCACCTACAAGCCGGTGAAGCACGGCCGGCCTCGGCGCCACCCGCCCCTCCCGCCTCACCCCCTCAAATAGCCGTGGCCAATAAAGACTCGTGCTTAGTCCCGGGGGAAAAAAAAAAAGAAAGAAAACTTAAGATACTTTAATTATATCTTTATTAACTTGCTCTGTGCGTGCTGTGAAGATGAGAGAGTAATCTGTGTGCATATATTCTCTTTCTACCACGGGAGTCAGAACTCGGGTCATCAGGCTTCACAACATGTGTCCTTCAGCCACTGAGCCAACTCACCGGCCCAGGGAATAGTATTTTACTACCAGCTTTGTGCCCTGTGCTAGGCTATTGAGTATCTCCGTTTATATATTGTAGGAGACAGGGTTTCTCTGTGTAGGCCTGGCTGTCCTAGAACTCGCTTTGTAGGCCAAGCTGCCTCTGCCTCCCAAGTGCTGGAATTAAAGGCATGTGCCACCCCACCTGGCTTGGCAGGGATGATCTTAATTTTTAGTTACGAAATTTATTTTGTTCCAGGCACCGGCATATGTTTGTCAAACAAATTGACATGGACCAGGTTATGAAGGTAAGAGGAAGCTTTTCCTAATACGTTTATTTCCTCGTGGGACCCCAAGAATAGATTCAGTCTGGTTTTGCTCCTCAGGCTAAGTCTATCAGAGAGTTTGATAAGCGATTCACCTCGGTCATGTTTGGATACCGAACAATCGATGATTATTACACCGATGCCAGTCCCAACCGCAGACTGAAGTCAGTGGGGATCCCCGTGTTGTGCCTGAACGCCGTGGATGACGTGTTCTCGCCCAGCCATGGTAAGAGTTCTGTCTGCTCGCTTGGTGTGACATAACTTTCTTTTTTAAAGACTTACTTTAGTTTTATTTCTGTCTGTGTCTGTGTGCATATATGCCAGCATGTGTTGGTAATTAGAGGCCAGAAGTGGGCGACAGACGCCCTGGAGCTAGAGTTGCAGCTTGTTGTGAGCCGCCAGACAGAGGTGCTGGGAACTGAACCAGGACCCTCTGGGAGAGCAGCAAGCACCCTTAACTGCTGAGCCATCTCCCTGGTTTCTGGTTTAACTTTTGAAGTACTGTTGTTATTTCCTTTTAAGGAAATATGATAATAGAAATGTAAAGGCTGGTCTTCTATTGTGATTTTTTAAGCTGCCTGTCATGGCAGTACTACATGCCTGAAATCCCAGCACTTAGGATACTGAGGCAAGACGATGGGAAGAGCTTGAGGCCAGCCTGAACTCAACAGGCTGAAAAGCAGCCTGGACTAGCAAGACGTTATCTCCATACATGAAAGCAAGCAAACAGAAGTTAGGCCTTTCTGACTTAGGGTCCAAGTGTTCCAGATCGCATGCTCAGGGTCTCAGGCACAGACTCAGCGAGTTAGAGCTCTGATTATTTTGTGTGTTCGTGTGTGTATAGAACCTTCGGCTCCTCTAAAATCCAGGTCCTTTAATGGGTTATACTCTGGCATCTTTGTCTGGGAAAATATTGTCGTTATTTGCCTCTCCTTCTGGAGTTCTAAAGTAAGAGAATTTGAAGTTTTCTTCTCTTTTAACCTGGAAGAGAACTTGAGGATTTAGAAACACTATGCCCTGGAGTATTTCAATGTTAGAAGCAAATTTGGGCTAAAAGTTTATTTCTAAAGAAAAAGGGTCTAGTTTTTCCCCCTGGATACTGTAAGAAAGAAAATTATTCCAAAATTAACTTTTATACTCTTCTTAATCCAAGAATAGCGATTAGGTGAGCGAGATGGCTCAGTGAGTAAGGGCCTGTACTGTTGTTTTCTTCTTTCTATTCACTTTACATCCTTGTTGTAGCCCCATCCCTCCTCCCCTCCCACTTCCCTGGCTGAGAGCTGCCATGTGAGAGCTGGGACTAAACTCAGATCCTCTAGAAAAGCAACCAGTGCTTTTAACCTCCCAGCCACCTCTCCAGTCCCTCAGAAACAAGTCTTAAACATTTTCTCCAACTACTTAACTGAAAACACTTCTTTGGGGCCGGGATGGGGCTCAGTGGTAGGGTGCTTGCTGGGCATGGAAAAGGCCCGAGTTCAGTCACCACTAAAGAGCAAAACTACCCCAGGCTTAACATATGCATTGGAGAAGTTTTAGAAAATCCCAACATACAGGGATATTTTAAACCACCCATTGTTTCTCTGAGAGATCACATTTCCCCAGAGGTGATTTTCAGTAGCTAGCACTTTGAGCCTTTGGTTATAGATGAGAAAATGAAACGGACTTTAGTGTCTCTTAAATTACATGGTAGCTGCTTCACATGATTTCACTGGATAAGGTCTGATACTTCTGTCTCTTTTATACTTTGCTGCATTTGCTACAAACAAGTTTCCCAACATTTAACCTGACTCACTAGGGTAAAGTTTGAGCTCATTATTTCCTATTTTTTCCCAGGGCCTTAAGCTATTCTTACACATAGTGGACATTTGTCTGCATCCTGAGGGAACAGGCGTCCTACTTCGTTCACATGACTGCCATGTGGCAAAGCCTTTGTTCTGAGGAGGCGGCAGTAGTCAGAGTTAGAAACTGCCGAGAGTGCTGAGTGAAGCCCACTGGGAACGCAAGCTGAGCGTTCACGAGGCCCTGCATTAGCCTGTGGGGCCAGAGACACACACACACACACTCTCACACCCACACACTCACACACCCACACACACTCACACACACTCACACATACGCCCACACACTCACACACACACATACTCTAAAGCCTGGGAGAAAAGGAAAACAACTTTGATTCAGGCTTTCGACGCTTCTGCAGGAAGTAAGCATGACAGAAGGCAAACAGTGCTGTTATGAGTGAGTTATCTCTCACTTCAGCCCTTTCCCAATAAAGTTTCTCTGTTGAGTGGAAACAGAGAGATAGGAAAAGATAATCACCCTGCCTTAGATGTCTCAGCAGCAGAAGATAAACACTTGTTACTGGTCAGAATTTTATTTCTTCTTCTTTTTGCTATCTTTATATGTCTGCTTTTACTCTATATATTACATTTGGAAGTTTAGGTCCTTTGTAAAGATATCAGTCATCTTCGAAAATCTAAATTTATATAAACTTAATCAAACTTATACAGAATGGATTTAAAACTCTCACAAAGATAGCTTAGTTTTAATTTCTCAATAAGAGTCAGCCTATATTTTTATTTTATTGTGTCTCAACTTTCTGTATGTGAGTCCATGCATGCACATGAGTGCTACAACACGTGTGGAAGTCAGAGTCAGTTCTGTCTCTACAGCACGTGGGTCCCAAAGATAAAACACATACCTGTAATCCCAGCACTCAGGAGGCAGTGACAGGCAGATCTCTGTGGGTTCGAGGCCAGCCTGGTCTACAGAGCAAGTTCAGGGCAGCCAAGGCTACACAGGGAAACCCTGTCTGGAAAAGAAAGGAAAAATAAAAAGCACATGTTCTCAGGCTCAGTAGTAGCACTCTTTGCAGCTGAGCCATCTTAACAGCCCAAGAAAAAGCCAATACTTTTAGGTTTTATAAAATCTTGGATTGATTCTTCTAAAAGAAAATGATCTAGTGAAAGACTATAAATATGAATTATTATAAGAATACAGTGGTTGGTATAAATTAGTCAAACATTCCATTTAGCCACACTTGTTACACGCTTTTGTTGTTTGTTCTTTTGGTTTTTCAAGATAGGGTCTCTCTGTGTAGCCTTGGCTGTCCTGGACTCACTATATAGCCCGGGCTGGCCCCAAACTCAGAGATCTGCCACCTCTGTGACCCTGAGTGCCGGGTTACAGCGTGCTCCACTTCACCCAGCGTTACCACAGGGCTTTGTTTAATGATGTTTCTACTGGTTACAAATGATGAGGTGTACTTTTCCTAACCAAAAAAAAAAGTTACTGATCTCTCTCTCTCTCTCTCTCTCTCTCTCTCTCTCTCTCTCTCTCTCTCTCTCTCTCTCTCTCTCTCTCCAACCCTCTACCCCGCTTCTCTACTGCTTCTAGCTATCCCAATAGAAACTGCCAAGCAAAACCCTAATGTGGCTTTGGTCCTCACTTCTTACGGAGGTCATATCGGGTTTCTGGAGGGAATCTGGCCTAGGCAATGCACTTATATGGACCGAGTCTTCAAGCAGTTTGTGCAGGCCATGGTTGAACATGGCCATGAACTCTCCAGCATGTAATTCCCTGGGTGCGTCGAGTCTGAGCCTCCACTGTTACGGGAGCTTAGTGCACAGACTTTAACCACTGTGTGTAAAGCTGGGAAGCCAGCAGGTGGGTGAAGAGGTCCAGAATGATATACGAAAATTTCTTAGGGAAACAAAACAACTTTGTAGCCAGAAACTAAAGCTAGTTTGGATCATTACTGCTATAGATGTCATTTTTACTATGCCTTACCAAGTATGACCTTAAAATTAAGTAGTCCTACGGAACAGATTTGCACCTAACCAAAACTATTGTGTAAAAAAAAATTTAATTCCTCAGGGTTTTAATTTAGGCTAGTATTTTTAGATTACTCAGTTTAGGTGATTTAATAGTACTTTAATAACTGTTAAGAGATTTTGATGATTTGAATGTAAGTCCTAAGAGGAGCTTTCATGATAACAAGAAACTGAGAAAGAATAAATTACAATGTGCTAAGTGTTTGTTCTGACTTTAAATGGCAAATGCAACAATGTTACACTGACTTCAATACTTGCTCTTTACTCTGACAAAATTAAAATAGGGCTGATTTATGTTTTATAATTATTATCATTTACATGCTTATTTTTAAAATAGTTTATGTGCATACATATATCATTATATTAAATTAAATTCTATCATTTTAATTTGTTTCTTTGTGAGTTTTTAAAAAATATTTATTATGTATACATTGTTCTATCTGCATTACACCTGCATGCCAGAAGAAGACATCAGATCTTAATATAGATGGTTGTGAGCTACCATGTGGTTGCTGGGAATTGAACTCAGGACCTCTGGAAGGGCAGCCAGTGCTCTTAACCTCTGAGCCATCTCTCCAGCCCCTCTTTGTGAGTATTTAATCTATAAAAGTACAGCCCTGTTGGGTATGGTGGTATACAGCTTTAATCTCAGCACTTGGGAGCCACAGGCAGGTAGATTACAGTGAATCTGAGGCCAGCCTAGATGAGCATGAGCTCCAGTTGAGCCAGGGCTAAACAGTGAGACCCAGAGCATAATATATGAGAAATATACTAATAATAATGCCATGAATGAATTATCAAGAAACTTTTGCTTTACTATTTGCAAAATATAGGCTGACACATATACTAAGTAAGAATATTTTCAAGATTTAGGGATATAGATCAATTTAGGAGTATAGGTTGCTAGCCTTGCTTGCAGAGAGCCTTGATTTAATCACCAAAACTACATAAAATTTATCACGTGGCTGAGCATACAGCCTGTAGTCCTAGCACTATAGAAATTGTTCCAGGTCAGCTTGAGCTTCAAGAGGCTGTTGTAATTTGAGAGATAGGGGGTTAGCTCTGCTATAGAGTACATGCCTATGTTCTAGGCCCTGAATTTGATCCCCGAATAGAACAGGGAAAAAAATAGTCATTTTTTATTCCTTGGCAAGTTGCGTTTTGTAGAAGTCATGCCGTTTCTGTGAGCCCAACAACAGTGCCTGTGACTGCCATTCTTACCTGTTGGCATACTCTTTTCCAACTCTTATTTATATTTCTTGTATCTCTTCGTCCCTACTTCACCCTAGTCCAACACCCCAACACCAGGTAGGAGACTGAAAGAGCTCGTGGGAGAGGGGGCACAGTCCTCTTAGCTGCTTCCTGCAGCTGGTTAGGGTCTTCAGGTTCCTTGAAGCCAGTCCAATCCTCCTTTCAGGAGATCTCCAAGTTCTTATATCACTGCATCTGCAGCAACCAGGAGCCGCAGCGGGGAAGCAGCAGCAGCCTTGTTCTCTCTTAGAGTTATTCAATATGCTGTAGGCTCTGGTATTTATTCTCTCTCCAGAGTCCTCAGTTTTAAACTCTCTGCAGTTGGCAAAAAGCTCCTCTCAGAGCCCACACGAGGCAAATAGTTTGCTGCTATGACTATATGGATCAGTCCCACATCCACACCTGGGATTAAAACAAAAACGTGTTTATAGCCACAACACTTACCAAAACTGTTTTTGTTTTGTTTTTTGAGTTTGTCTGTTTTGCCCTGGCTGGCCTAGAACTTACTACATAAGTCAGGCTGGCCTCCAACTTACAGAGATCCACCTGTCTCTTCCTCACAAGGCTGGGATTAATGGTCGGTGTCACCAAGACAGGCTCCAAAACTGGATGTTTTTTGTTTTTGATACATGTCTCATTATGTAGCCTATGCTGACCCCAAACTCTCAGTTCCCTAGCTTCAGTTTCCTCAATAGCTGGCATACAAAGTTGTAACCATGCCCAATTTCTGTGTGTGTGTTTTCTCCTGAGACAGGGTTTCTCTGTGTATCCTTGACTGTCCTGAACTCGCTTTGTAGACCAGGCTGGCCTCGAACTCACAGAGATCCTCCTGTCTCTGCCTCCCTGAGTGCTGGTGTTATAGGCATCCACCACTCCTCCGGCTTGGGCCTAATTTCGTATGAATATAATGCATTTTGATCAAATAGATCCCCACTCCTCCCCTCCAATTCTTTCTGTACCCATTCCTGCCTTTTCCCCCCTTCTAACGTCAAGTATTCTTTTTAAAATTAAGTGAATCTGCTTAGTATAAGGCCATCAACCGCAGCATGGGTAGCCTGTCAGGCGATGCATCCAAAGAAAATGAACTCCTCCTCCCCGGTGGCCGCTAGCTGCCAATAGTGCCCCTATTCCCATGCCTCAGGGATCATCATGTGGTAGAAAGATTGTGAGGACCGCTGGGAGTGGAGGGCTGGGGAGGAAGAGTGCGCAGCGGTTGTGCACTTGACTTGACTGGGACCGCCGGAGAAATGAAGATGAGATTAATCTAGAGACAGAAAGCCTGGAGGCGTGTGCACTACAACCTCTGATGGGAAAGCTACCGTGTCCTGGAAGCTCAGCATGTTTATTAAACAGCTGAAAAACAAGGCGGGGTTAGCATAGAGAAATAAAGAGGCGGGGCTTACGGTGTACAGCTGGGTCACGGGAACAGGTTCAGCTCCTCTAGATAGGAGCAGTCTTCAAGCAGGAGAGCTGTGGTGGATGCGCTCCGCACATACTGTCGGTCCACACTCAGGCCCCCAAGGAAGGCTTTGCCATTTTCCTCTGATCCTAACTCTGAGCTGGGGCAGGGGGCATTGCCATTCCCCTCCGGGTGTGACGCTAGGATCCTTGGCACAGTAGTCCCCAAGCCAGCGGCACACCTTCACTCAGGACCTCACTTGCTCGGGGCAGTCAGAATTCCACTATGGATCAGGGAGGGGCCATGAAGTCCTGCTCAGAGCTGAGAAAATGTGGCTGTTTGTATTGCATTAGTATCTGGGGAGCGTGTGAGTGCCACGGTGCTTGTGGTAAGGTCACAGACAACTGAGTCAGTTCTTCTAGCGGGCCACAGAAGACTTGTCCAAACTGAAGGTTGAGACTTGGGATGTTTGGCCCTCATATAAAAACATCTAAGGGATATTAGGGTAAAAAAGAAAACCAGGATACAAAATTGTGTGTGCAAAGGAACGAAACTGTACACAATGAAATCCCACAGAGGCTACAGAAAAAATGGATTCACTAATTATCTGGGGAGATAAACTGTGGAACAGGAGACAGGTGGAAATTGTATCTTTTCAACTCTCTACTATATGTATGGCTTTGCAGGTAAAGGGGCTTGCTGCCAAGCCTGATGACCCAAGTTAAAAACCTAGAACCCACCCAGCGGAAGGAAAGAACAGACTGCTCAAAAAGCTGTCCTCTGACCTCCACACATGCTCCACGGCACACGTGTGCTCACACACATGCACACAAAAATAGACAAGTAATAAGAGTTTTTAAAAACACAATCATTTTCTATTGTTAAAATACAAAGACCAATTCAAAGGACTGTAAGAAACATAAGCAGGGGTGAAAGACTGTGAGAGACCCAAGGTAATGATACTCAAATGTGGGTCAATCACCCATGAATAAAATGTGAGAAACTCAAATGAATGGGAATGCTTTATAGTATTGCCAAGCAATGTAATGCAGACTCCTTAGTACGTAGATAAGTTGTTCATCAAACTAACTTACATTATCTTGTCAGATGGGATTTATGCCTTTAATCTCAGCATTTGGGAGGCTATGACAGAAGGATAGCCATGAGTTCCAGGCCAGCCTGGGCTATACAACAAAGTTCTGTCTGAAAAACAAAACAAAAACAAAGAAACAAACACACACGCACAAACTGGTACCTTCATCTGGGTATGACAGGGTACACACCTGTGATCCCAAACATAAAACATCTCCGAACCAAAAAAGCAGGATCTTCTGTTTCAACTTCAGCTTTACTGTCTCCCTATAACATCTCATCAGAACTTACAGAAGAATGGTGGGTCTTGAATGAGATGAAGAACCAGCATGGTGGCTCAGCAGCTTAAGGCCACCAAGTCTGACAACCTGAATTTTACCCAAAAGACATAAAGTTAGTAAGATGGTGCCTGGCAGATGTTAGTAGTACTTACTAAGGTAGAAAACCAGAGTACCTCATAATTCTACCCGGTTCTCCTAAACTAGACATTAGTATTATAAATTCACTTAGATGGAATTCTGTGCAAATAATCTACCCATCCTTAAGAATAATAATTCGCCAGAGCATAGTAGCATATACTGGTAAGCACAGCCTGGGAGGTTTGAGGAGGAGGAACTTGAATTTAAGGCCAGCCTGGGCTAGGTAGTGAGACTTCACCTCCAAAACTCAAAAAGCCCGTTGGGCTGGAGAGAGAGCTCAGAAATCATACTTTTGTTCGTTGGATTTTTTTTTTTTTTCCGAGACAGGGTTTCTCTGTTTAGCCTTGGCTGACCTAGACTCACTTTGTAGACCAGGCTGGCCTCAAACCCAGAGATCTCCTGTCTCTGCCTCCTAGAATGCTGGGATCAAAAGGCCTGCACCACTGTGCCCAGCTGCTTTAAGTATAAATCTTTAAAAGTAAAATATAAAACCGAAGACCATGCATGAGATGACCCTCAGCCTGGTGCCATGGCCCCACCCCCGCCCCCTGCCACATGGGCAAGCGGAGAGCTGGCCCTGCCCCTTGCCTGCTGGCTGCAGCATTGGGTGAACTAGCTAGGGCAGTGCCGGAGAGTTGGCCCTGGCGGTGTGGGTTCAGGAGAGCTGTCAGGAGGATCAGCTCAGCTGCCACCCAGGCCCAGCTCCAGGGCTTTGGTTGGCCTACCCAACTTCTACCCCATCTGTGAACTGCTGGAGCTGGTGAAGGGAACTGTCCTGCAGATCCAAAGCAACAGGATCTCCATAACACAGGGCAATAACAGAATATTGGAGAGAAGTCCCAGTGAGGATCCAGTACTGATAGTATAGCAGAAGCCAGAGGCCTCGAACCAAACCAATGACTTGCAATGAGCATTTGCAAGTAAAGATGTGTGGACAAAAGGGTGTACTGTGTGACACACTGTGACATACCACAGTTTGCCCCCCCCCCTTTTTTGAGGCAGGGTTTCTCTGTGTAGCCTTGACTGTCCTGGAACTCACTCTGTAGACCTGGCTGGCCTCAAACTCACAAAGATCTGCCTCCTGCGTGCGCCACCACCACCAGGACATTTTTTTTTCCTCTTTGGGGGGAGGTTGCAAGAGTGGAGAGGGGATAGAAAGGGACAGGGAGATGGGGTGCATGATGTGAAATTCACAAAGAGTCAATAAACAGTTAAAACTATAAAATCCGGCTGGCGTCTGTGTGTGAGATCCCTCATGGTGTACACAGCCTGGAGTCCACACCTGTGCCGCTGTTCACCGTAACCACTGTCTTCCGGGACCGAGGCGCACGCTGCGGGCTGACTAGGGCCAGAGCTGGAAGGAGGAGGTGGTTACCAAAGATACCTGGATTCGAGTCTTGCTCAAGCCCACCTGTGTGTATGGGCAGCTCCCCAAGTCTGAGGACAGAGAGCTCACCCTGTACCGATCTAATGCCATCTTGAGGCACCTGGGCCGATCCTTCGGGCTTTATGGGAAAGATTAGAAGGAGGCTGCCCTGGTGGATGCGGTGAATGATGGGGTGGAGGACCTTCGCTGCAAATACGCACCCTCATCTCCACCAAATACGAGCATGGCATGGATGATTGTGTGAAGGCCCTGCCTGGGCACCTGAAGCCTTTGAGACCCTGCTGTCCCAGGACCAGGGAGGCAGAACCTTCATCGTGGGTAACCAGATTACAACTTGCTGGACCTGCTGCTGACCCACCAGGTCCTGGCCCCTGGCTGCCTGGACAGCTTCCCCCTGCTCTCTCAGTGACAGGCCCAAGATCAAGGCCTTTCTGTCCTCCCCCAACCACGTGAACCGCCCCATCAGTGGCAATGGCAAACAGCGGTGGAAGGAGGAGACAGGAGCTGTTTGTCCCCCTTTTCCCAGGCCTAATAAAATTTCTAAGACAGAAAAATATTTTTTTAAACCCAAAGAACAAACAATAACAAAACACACACACACAAAAGATGGCTGAGAGTGTGCAGCTTTGGGACACAGTATTACATCCTATTAGTATGAAAGTGGGTAAATTCATTTACATTTTGCGGCCCCATACTTTCCAAAGATATTTCTGATATGCTACTTAATAAAAACAAGCTGTTGGTTCATGTGTGTAGGATTCCATTCATGTGAGGCAAAAATACCGAGTATAAAGACATCCATTGTGCACGAGTTAAAATGGGAATGAAATTTTCAAATGCTGATTCTTTGACACAGAGCAGAGATTTTTCTCCCCCAGCTGTATCTTCACTCAGTAGCAAGCTCTGCAAAAAGACAGCTGTGTTCTCGTGGCTTCTACATCCTAAGCAACTAACTCACTGCCTGAATATCCCAGTAACTTAGTGAAAATTCGCTGAGTGCAAGACAGGAGAGACAGCTCGGCTGTGAAGAGCTCTTGCTGCTCTAGCAGAGCTCCTGGATTCTGTTCCCGCACACACGGCGGCTCACAACCCTCTGTAACTCCAGCTCCAGGGCATCAGATTCTCTCTTCCGGCCTCTGAGGGTGCAAGGCACACATGTGGTACAGGTAACACATTCATACACATAAAATAAATTGTAAAATGTTTACAAATAAGAAATACTGAGGGCTGGAGAGATGACTTAGCGGTTAAGAGCACTGTCTCCTCTTCCAGAGGTCCTGAGTTCAATTCCTAGCAACCACATGGTGGCTCACAACCATCTATACTGGAATCTGATGCCCTCTTCTGGCATGCAGGTGTACATTTGGAGAGAGCACTCATATACATAATAAACCTTTAAAAAATACTGACATAGTTCAACAGATAAAGGCACTTGCCACCAAGCCCGATGGCCACAGTTAAAGCTCTCAGACTGATGCACACGTGCATACCCTGACATACATATTACATACATAAACACTTGTGTGCATGCAAGTAAACAATAAATGCAATAGATTTTTTTCTTTTAAATACTGGATTTCCAGAAACCATACACAAAGGAAATAATTATTGCCTGTGGAAATTATCACAAGAAGTTGTAATAATTCCTTCTGTCTTCAATTTCTCCCTCTCTTTTTCCTTCCTTTTTTATCCTATATCCCAGCCCAGGCTCACTTGAACACAGTATGTAACACAGGCTAGCCCTAAACTGGAGGACATCCAGCCACAGCTCCAGACTGCGAGAATACAGGCAGTTCCCAGCACCCATGTCAGGTGACCGACAACTGCTTGTAACTCCGTAACTCCAGCTCCAGGAGATCTGATACCTCTGACCTCACAGGGCACCCACACACATAAGTACATATCCACACACACATAAAAATAAATCTTAAACACACACACACATGTTAATATGTAGGAAAACAGGCATTAGTGTTTATGCTGTATTTTGCTTTGGTCTTTCTAAGTGGAGCCAGAATGCTGTATTTTGGTGAGAACAGGAGCTAAAACAGCACATTTCCTAGGACTTCTCTATCACCTGACCTCTCGTATTGTTCTCATCTATTCCAAATTAAGTTCTGGGAAGGTGAGTGCTTACCTTGTGACAAGTGCTATATTAGGCTCAGAGTAACTGTGAATTTTTTTCTTTTTAATTGTCGCTTTGACTCTGAAGTTTGCAGGGGAAGCAGATTGCCTCCACAGATGCTGTGATTCAGGGAGAGGCTGAAGAAATCTATGCTGTTCCTCAGTCCTGCTTTGTGTGCAAATGCTGCCTGAGGCTCTACCTAAGCGTCTGAGATTCAGTCAAATATTAAACACAGTATTTATAAGGAACAAATGCTTATACAGAACCTAGAGCCAGACTCTGTGTTGGGCCTAGAGGATAAAATAAAGGGCAAAACCATATTTCTTGACTTCACTGTACTTTTCCAGGAAAAGCAGATATTAAGAAACTTCTAGCCAGGAGGTGGTGTCACACACCTCTAATCACAGCACTAGGGAGGCAGAGGCAGATGCATCTGTGAGTTTGAGGCCAGCCTCATCTACAGAGCATGTTTCAGGATAGCCAGGGCTACATAGAGAAACCCTATCTCAAAAGCAAACAAACAACAAAACAAAAAACAAAAAGAGAAAAAAGAAACTTCTGGAAGGGTTTAGTGTTTCATGCTCGTAATCTCAAATATCTCATTAATGATGGTTTGAGTACTTGGTCCCTAATGATGGAAGAGTTTGGGAAGTATTGAGAGATGTGGCCTTGTTGACGCTGTCCCTGGATGCAAGCTTTTCAAAAGCCCGGTCGTTCCTAGTGTTCTCTCTGCCTCTGGGCTGTGTCTCAAGGTGAGTTGTCAGCCATTGTTCTAGCTCAGGCTCCTGCCATCATGTCCACCTCCATGGTGATGGTCATGGACTCACCCTCTGCCCATCATCAGGTAAGTCCTAGGTAAACTCTTCTGAAAGTAGCCTTGGTCATGGTCTTCTCATAGCAATAGGCAAGTAACTAAGAGATGACACCAAGATTTGGGTATTCCTGTGTTTCAGAGGAACGTGGAAGACTTTGGGACTTTGGACTAGGAAAGTGCTTAAATGCTCTAAGTGTCTTGGCAGGCCATGCTAACAAGTGCTGGGAAGAACATAGTGCTGAGAGGAACATGGACTATGGAGGCCCACCTCAAGGGAACAGTAATAGCAAGGGGACAGAGACTCTTGTAATAGATTGGCAGAGAACGTGGCTGCTTTCTTCCCGTGTCCTAAGAATCTGCCTGAGGCTAAATTGAAAAGTAATGAATTAATTCCTTTGGCTGAGGAGATTTCAAGGTGGGCTTAATAGTGATTCTTCCACATAGTTACTAGAATTCACTCTTATTCAGCTATACAATGAAAAAGAACAAGAAAGTCGGGCATGGTGGTGCACACCTGTAATCCCAGCCCTTGGGGAGGCAGAGGTAGGTGGATCTCTGTGAGTTTGAGGCCAGGCTGATCTGCAAATGAGTCCAGGACAGCCAGGGCTACACAGAGAAACCCTGTCTTGAAAACAAACAACAAAACAAAACAAAGAAGAGGGTAAAAAAAAAAAAGTTTAGAGGAGAAAAGAAGCACCAGGAAATTTGATATTGGAGCCACAGTTTGTACTAAAGGTGATAAAAGACCTGATCCAAAATGGAATAAAGGGAAGGATGCCCTCATGACACGACCCCCACTCAGCTAAGCTTTCAACTTATAAAAAGGAAAAGCCTGAGGGATTTTCTGCTCAAAATAAGCAACAAATCTAAAGCTGCTACAAATGAGACTTTGCATTTTGTTTCATGGTCTGACCACAAGTCTGTGGAGGGCAGGGAGTGGAGTGTGGTGGTTTGGATGAGAGTGGCCCCCAGAGGTTCACATATTCGAATGCTCGGTCCAGAGTTGCTGAAAGTTCAGTAGGTTTGCCTTGGTGGACTGGAGGACGAAGACGCGCGGCCTTGCCAGGTGCAGGCTACGTTCCCAGAGTTCCCAGTGTCACCCTCTCTGCCCTGCTGCTGCTGTTTCAAGATGTGAACTCTCGGCTACTGAGCCAAGGCAGTGCCTGCCTGGCTGCCGTGTTCACTTCTTGCTAGCCATGGGCTCATCCCCTGAAGCTGCAACCCACTAATAAACTCGTTAATTCCATAAGTTGCCTTGGCCATGGGGCCTCATCACAGCTATAGTACGGTAACTAAGACACCATTTCTCTACTTTTCTTGATCATTTTCAAGGTCAAAATGAAACCTGTATACTTAATCCTTAGACTCATAATATAGTTTATTTTCCTAATGCCATAAAGAAGTGTTCCAGTCTAGTCTTTGAAGCCTCTAGATTTTCTTACGAAGGGGCACTCTGAGAAACATACAGAGTGAACTATCATAACAGAGGAGCACATACCTGTAACCCTAGCACTTGGGGCACAGACACAAGTTCAAGTTCAGGGTTATCCTAAGCTATCTAGGAAGTGCGAGGCTGGGCTATATGAGACCCTGTCTCAAAAACAAAACAAACAAATTCCTTCTATGCTGTGTGTGTATAAGACAAAAACTAATTGACCAGGACAGCTGACACTATGAGTATATGTGACACGCCTGTAGCTTCCCTGTCCTCTGACTACATATAATCATATTTTCTTTAGTACAATTTTGTTCTTTTGGGTTTTTGTTTGTTTGCTTGTTTTCAAGACAGGTTTTATGTCGTTCTTCATTTGGCAGGATCCTGGATCTTGGCTGGGGTTCTGGAGCTCAGCTTCTGGACAGAGAACAGAGGTTCTGTTTCTCTCTGGGGCAGCTAGAGTGCTTTAGGGTAAGGCCCAGTGTGCTAATCTGGGGTGTGAAAAGGTTTTCCATGGAGTGTTACAGTTTTGCTCTTCTAGCATGAGATGGCTGGTGGCAATGGAAGCTCAGGCCTTCCAAAGCCTATGGTTATAGCTCTTGGTCAAGCTGCTGTGCTAAGCACCAGAGATATAGGTGGAAACCCATGCCTGGTTGGCTCACAGTCAAGACACATGAGGCCCCGGCCCAGCGAGGGAGCACATTCATTCTTCTACCCTATAAGGTCACAGCAAGCAGGTGCCACCTGTGGGAACCCGAGCCTCTACCACACAGTCTAGTCATGCCTTGATTTTTTATTTCCCAGTCACCAGAAGGCTGGGTAATAAGATTTTGTTGCTTATAAATTACCCAATTGTTAGCTTTCTGCCACCATAAAAAATATATAAGACAATCAAGTTATAAAAAGAAAACAGTTGTTTTGGCTTACAGTTTTAGAGGCTTCAGTCCATGAATAGTTGGCCTTGCTGCTTTTTGGCTAGGGACGGACATCATATGGAGTACATGTGGCTGAGTAAATCCACCAATCTCACCATCAAGAAGTGAAAGGAAAAGCAGCCCAGGAGAGGCTCAGCCTTTAAGAGCATCTGCTGTGCAAGTCTGAGGACCTAAGTTTGAATACCCAACACTCAAATGAGTCCACTCCTCTTCAGTGAGCGTCTGTAATGCCAGCACAGACCGGACCATCTGCAGGGTCCCACAGAATAACTGGCCTGACATACAAGGTGAAGAACCAACAGAGAGCCTGTCTCAAATAAGCTGGAAGGTAAGAACCAACCTCTAAAATGTGTCCTCTGACTGTAACATACATGCCCCCACATTGTCACACACACACACCCCTCCACACAGAAACTCTACCGCAAGTAAGATGGAAGGCAGGCTGGTGAGACGGCTCAGCAAGCAGAGAAGTAAGCCTGCTGACCTGAGCTCCATCCCTGGAAGCCACGTGGTAGGACAGAACTGACCAGGCACACTGTGCACTGTCTTCCGCACACGCCACCACAAAATAATTGTAAGTGCAGGAAACGAGGTGACGGAGGACTGCGGGAGCTTGTTACCTACTCTGCATTACAGGGAAGGGTTAAGAAGTAAAGGTCAAAGGGCAAAAGTTCACGGCAGAGCAATCTGTACCTTTCTTCTGAAAAGGGTTTCCCTGGAAGCCCTTAGGAGCGATTTCCATTTACGCATAGTGGATCAGAACCAGGCCGGAGAGTTCCCATTAAGAACAAGGTAGGCCTGAAAACAGAGCCTGAAAGTGAGTCGTCCACTGTGTGTGGTGTGGTGGC
>CM053764.1:29437127-29448324 GCA_028658305.1 Pachyuromys duprasi
TATTTATATAGTGGTGTTTGGGGAATTTTCAAAATATCAGTTAGCTACTTCACATTTCTGAGTTTGGTTGTAATAGTAGTGGTAGTGGTTGTGGTAGAGACAAGGATTCATGCGTCCAGGCTGGCCTTGAACTTGAACTCCTGATCTTGATTCTCATTCCAAATGCTTGAATTATAGGTATGTTCCACCATGCCTGGATTGGGATCATCTTTTCTTTCTTTTTCTTCCTTTCTCTCTGTCTCATTTTCTTGCCTGCAATCATTCTATAGGCTGGCGTTGAACTCACAGAGATTAGTCTGCCTGTCTCTGCCTGCTAAGTATTAGGGTTAAAGGCATGCACCAACAAGCAGAGCTAGCCAGTTTTCTTTGGTTTTAGTTTTATTATTAGTGTTTGTGTGTATGTGGGGGGTGGCGGTGGGGGAAAATATACTGTGTGTGGATATCAGAGAACCTTCAAAGCTCAGTTTCTGCACCTATTATGGTTTGAATGACAAAAGTCTCGTGTAGTTGAACACTTGGTCTCCAGTTGGTGGTGCAGTTTAGGCAAGCTTTAAGGATTTGTAGACTGTCCTGACTCCCCCACACTTCTTCCTGTGTTTGGATGAAAATGTGACAAGCCAGCTTCCTGCTCCTGCTACCATACCTAGATTTCCCTGCCAGTTGCCATGGCTACCCCACCATGATGCACTCTCTCCCTTGGAAACAGAAACCAAGATAAAGCCTTTTCTCCTTCAAGATGCTTCTGGTCATGGTACCTTATCATAGAAACAGAAAAGTAACGCATATCCTAGGGATTGAACTCAGGTCACCAAGACTGCACAGGATTCTACCCCTGAGACATTTACCAGCCTGACTATTAATGGAAGAGGGAGGGTTAAAGCCAGATTTTGAAACTGTGACTCGTACCTGTAACTCTAGCAGTGAGGAGATTGAGGCAGGCAGCTGCAAGCTTAAGATCAGTTTGGGCTGCAAAAGTAAGTAGCAGGCCAGCCAGGGCTACATAGCAAGTCTCTGTCTCAAGATAAATGTAAATAGATTTTATTTGCCACTACCCTATATTCTCTCTCTTTCTCTCACACATACATATACAAAGGTGAATTGTATGCATTAAAACACAAATCAAGCCAGGTGCACATCTGTAATCTGAACACTCAGGGAGGCAGAGGCAGGTGAATCTCTGTGAGTTCAAGGCCAGCCTGGTCTACAAAGCAAGTCTAGGACACCCAAGGCTACACAGAAGAACCCTGTCTCGAAAAACAAAAAACAAAACTCCAATAATCTGTTAAACAATATTAAATGCTAAAAATTAAAACATTCCAAAACTTTTATATTTCAGAAGCTAGAACTCAAGGGTGAGGGATAAGTGATTAACTTATAATTACTCAAAATCAGCTGTAGTCCAATACTAACCTTAGCTACATAGTAACCCTCAAACCTGACATGTTTCTAAACTTTAAAATTTTTCTGCCTGAACCAACAACAAATGTAGTCAGTCACCAACTGCAACTGCAACAAGGTTATCTTTTTAAAAGATTTTATTATGCAGTGTTCTGTCTGCATGTACACCTGCACGCCAGAAGAGGGCACCAGGTCTCATTATAGATGGATGTGGGCCCCCATGTGGGTGCTGGGAATTGAGCTCAGGACCTTTGGAAGAACAGCCAGTGCTCTTTACCTCTGAGCCCTCTCTCCATCCCTGATTTTTATTAGTTTTTAATTATGTGTGTGGGGGGGTATGTGAGGCTGGTGACTATGGAGACCAGAGCTGGCATTATAGGCAACTGTGAGCCACCTAATGTGGGTGTGGGAACCAAACGTGGGTCCTTCACAAGATCAGCAAGCACTCTTTAACTGTTGAGCTATCTTTCCAGTTCCCCAAGTTTATCTTGAAATAGTCATCAGAGCTACAGTGAAAGTACATTTTATGAGTGGTTAGAGTGTCATTCACCCATAGAGCAATAGAGCCAATTCCTCCATGGCCAGTTTACCTACATTTCTTCAGGAACGAGACTCCTAATATTTAACCAAAGCTGACCACACTCAAGAGCAACTTCTGATAATATACCAAGGAATATTTGTCTCTGTGCAAGAAGCCTGTGGGTAGACAGGCTCCTGTACACGCTCCACTGAAGAGGGGCGGCTCGGGGTGCTGCCTGTGGCTCCACTGAAGAGGGGCGGCTCGGGGTGCTGCCTGTGGCCGCGCTGGGAGGTGGGAGCACAGGGCTGATAAACCTGGCCTCAGAAGCAGTTGAGAGCGTGCTTGTTTAGGTTAACTAAAATAGGCTGTCTTCAGGACTTTGGGGCGAAAGAAGCTATGAACTGAATTGTACTGGCCAGAAAGACCTACAGATGGAGGGTCTGTGGGCAACTCAAAAACAAAACCCTCACTGTCAGGACCTGTACCACCAAATCAGCTCCAGTCTACCGCGAATTCTGCAGCCTCACAATGAGCTAGTGTTAAAAGCATTTAAAAAACCCACTTTATTTCTTTTTGCAGGTGGAGGTGAGAGATTCCTAGTATATGATAACAATGTACAAGAGAAAAGCTCACAATTTTAAGACTGGGGGAGGAAGGGAAGGGTGTGTCCCCCATATACATACATACATTTTAAATTTGTATATAAAATTTTGTTTGCACATATGTATGTATGTATACATGTGTGCCTGGTGCCTTTGGAATGAGAGACAGTTGTGAGCCATCACGTGGGTGCTACCAATCTACACTGGGACCTGTTCGAGAGCAGTAAGTGCTGCTAACCACTGAGCCCTGTCTCCAGCCCTAATTTAAAGGAACAACCAACTACACAAAGAAAAACAAATAACTCCCCCCCCTTTTTTTAATTTCAGGAATTTTGTGAACTGGTTAGTATAGTATATACCAGCACAACACAGATGACAAGTTAGGGCTCTGAAACTTCCCTAGCAAGAATTAGATTTCAGCTGGTAGGGTAGCATATACCTTCAATTCGAGAATTTGGGAAGCAGAGGCAGGTGGGTCTCTCTGAGTTCAAGGCCAGGCAAAGATATCCAGTGAGACCCTGTCACACATACAAATAATATTTTACCAATCAATCAATTTGCTATTATTCCTCCTCACTTCCACACTCAGCAGCTGTCATGACCGTCTTCTGGGCCAAACAACTACCACCTTGGGCTATTCAGCCATGCCCCCTACTCCTACTCCATTCCTTCCTACCCCTTGCCCCATTCACCGGCGTCCAACTACTCTCTACCAAACCGCAACTTTGCATGTGGCCTAGGGGAGGGTCTAGAGTTTATTTATACAGGCTAAGGAACACTGGAGCCCAGCTCTGTCCGCAGATGTGGAGAGAGCCTGAAGGCTTTCCAGGGGCAGCCGGTTAGGGGAGGTGGGCCCGCACCCCAAAGTCCAAGACACAGAGTGAACTCCGGTGGAATAAGAGCTTCAGTTTGTCATTGGGACCTGAGGGGAAGGATTAGATGTCTCCCTCTGGGAAGGAATTTTAGCAAAACCAATGTCACTGTCAGCCATGAGGTTGTGGAGCAAGAGGACTTAGATTTTCTGTAGTGAAGTTTCAAGCACAGCTTTAAAAATGTTCACAGAGGATAGAAACATTTTTATTTTTATCTCACACTCTTAAAGTGACTCGTGTCAAACAGATACTTCCAACAGGTCAAATATGCAAGCCAGGCTATCTTCCCACTTGCAGCAACCTTACTCTCAGCCTTTCAAGTACTAGAATTAGTGTGTTGCCACTTGAATTTTGAGACAATTGACTTCTATACAGGTGTCTTAGTTTGGGTTTTTATTGCATGAAACACATGATCAAAAAGCAAGTTAGAGAGAAAAGGGTTTATTTAGCTTACCCATCCATATTGCTATTCATTATTGTAGGAAGATGGGACAGGAACTCAAGCAGGCCATGGAGGGTGCTGCTTACTGGCTTGCTTCCCACTGCTTGCTCAGAACCCAGAACCACCAGCCCAGAGATAGCACCACACAGCAATAGGTTGGGCCCTGCCCCACTGATCACTAACTGGAAAATGTCTTACAGCTGGATCTCATGAAGTCATTTCCTCAATGGAGGCTCCTTCCTCTCAGACAACTCTAACTTGTGTCAACACACAAAACAAACCAGTACAAGCTTTTGGGTTTTGTTGGTACTGCTTGCTTTGGACCAGGGGCTTGTGCATGTCTGGCAAATTCCCCACCACTGAGCTACACATCCATCACTTAGAAATTCAGTTTACATTCTGCTTTGAAGACAGGGGACTGCTGTGTTTTGCTGGAATTATAGGCAGATGACAGCGCACCCAGCTATAATCCTATCGAAATGTTAAGTATGGTGAGTGTTAATTATTCAGTCTCTGTAAGTAATCTGCTTGCTAAACCCAAAATAAATATTTTCAGTCACATGGGTGTGTACAGAGCAGTGAATTCTATCACCTGATTTGCACCTTCCTAACTGAGGCTTACAAAGTGCCTGTTTTGTGTAATATCCTTTATATGGTCTATTTAGAGACACTTCTTTTGCACTTTAGTTTTTAATCCAATGGCCAGTAGGTATAGATAGTTCTGTCCTGTTTTCTTTAGCTCAAGGCCACGATGTGCCTTTCAGATAAAATACTGGTTTTAAACTTTTATTTGGGGTTCCTTAAGCCTCTATCTCCCTTCCAACCTCCCAACCCTAGGTACGAGAGAAAGGTTAGAAGGGACAGGAGACGCAGACCTCTTCAGACTTAGTTCTGGCACTGGTTGGGGTGGGTGAACTCTTTGGGGAAACACCAATCTCAGTCAACAGGAGATCCAACAGTTGCAGCAGCAAACATCAAGCGCAGCAGGACCAACAGGCAGCCTTCTTCCTCCTCTGTCCATCTCCTTCAAGTCCCTTTCTCTCTCTGGCCTTGGTATCGATCTCTCCTAGAGCCCTCAGAATTCCACTAACTTCATCTGGCAAAGACCACACCCCTCTCAGCCAATGTGGACAAAGGCAGTTCCATATCCCATAATTGAGATTAAAACATTTCATTAACATTTCAAAGAAACCACAACTTCCACTACATAATGTTTGCAAAATTAAATAAAACTAAGATCCTACATGTTGCTTTTGTGCGTAAGACAAAAGATTTGAGTTAAAAATCCAACTTATTTTCTTGTTTTTTGAGACAGGGTTTCTTGGCTGTCCAGGACTCACTTTGTAGACCAGGTGGGCCTCGAACTCACAGCGATCTGCCTGCCTCTACCTCCCGAGTGCCGGGCTCCAGCTAATTTTCTATTGTGCTGTAGAGCTGAAGCCAGCTTATACCTTTCCACAGATGGGTGTGGTGGTGTACACCTTTGAGCCCAGCACTTGTGAGGCAGAGGCAGGAGCATCCCTGAGCTCAAGCCCAGCCTGGTCTACGAAGTGAGTTCCAGGACAGGAAGGGTTACAGAGAAATCCTGTCTCAAAACAGCAAAAAACAAACAACAAAAAACAGAAAACAAACAAAAGAGCAAAAAAACAAACACATAAACCTTTCATCACCCAAATAAAAATACTAAAATGATAAATTCTAGTGGAATAAGCTCAAGAAGTACCCACTGCAGTTTCTTTCCGTTAAGCTGTCTTCAGAACATGCAAATATTCAAGACAAGCTTTTTAAAATGTTTCTCTGTGTAGATCTGGCTGGAGTCAAACTCAGAGATGCACCTACCTCTGCCTCCCCCAAGTGCTGGAACTAAAGGAGTGCACCACCACCACATGGTTGACACTAAAACTTTCAAAACAAAACACACTTTAAAAATGTTTTTTTGACATTTTACTTAAAATCACATCTAGCTGCTACTTTTGAGACATTGAACCCAGCATTTTGCTCACTGCAGGAAAGTACCTTATCACTTAATTACATCTCCAGCTCCCCACCCTTTTAAAGATTTATTATGTATACAGAGTTCTTCTGCATTCCAGAAGAGGGCACCAGATCTCACAGATGGCTGTGAGACACCATGCAGTTGCTGGGAATTGAACTCAGGACCTCTGAAGAGCAACCAGTGCTCTTAACCTCTGGGCCATCTCTCCAGTCCCCCTCCCCTGGTGTTTTAATTTACAAAGTTATGAAGGCTGGGCATACTTACATATTTCTGCTAATCCAGCATGCAGGTGAGGAGGGTTGGGTCAGAGGCAGCCTGAGCTATACAGTAATGCCCAGAGTCAAAAAAGAACACAGAAAGATTGGGGTTGGCGTATATGCATTGGGGGTGGGAGATAGGCTGGCTGACCTTTGGCCTGGTTCCTAGAGCCCCCATCAGGCATCAAGCTCTGTCCACATCCTCTCACTCATGTTCTGTGCTGAGTACTGAATCCTTCTGTGTACTAAGCACTTGATCTACCATCATGTACAATGCAATGCATATGGCTTTGAACCTGCTTCACGGCAGATGGCCTTCAACTGCCATCTTAGCCTCTTAAGTGCTGGGAACACAGACATGTGTCACAACATAACACATTTTTAAAACTGTGTTTGTGTGTGATGTGCCTAAAAGCAGAAGAGTATCAGGCCCTTCAGGTTTAAGTAACACCGTTTCAAGTCACCCAATGAGAGTGCTGGGTCCTTTGCAAGAGTATAAAGTGCCCCTAACTGTTCAGAATATGAGACACAACTTTCTTGACCTTCAATTGAATTCCTCAGGGTGGAATCCCATGGGACAGGAATGGAAATGGAGACGCTGTGTGTGTATGTGTGCACACAAACATGATAGCACAAAATTCACTATTAAAAAAATTTTTTTTCATAGCCAGATGAATGTATATATATACATACATATATACATACATATATCTATATATGTACATATATATATACATGTATAGATATGTACAATATAGTACATATCTATAATCCCAGCGCTTGGGAGGCAGAGGCAGGCAGATCTCTGTGAGTTCAATGTCAGCTTGGTCTACAAAGCGAGTCCAGAAAACCTGTCTCAAAAACAAACAAAAAAACCCCAACAACAAAAAAAAAAGAAAAAAGAAATCAAACCCATGTTCAATGCATATGTAATGCGACCAACCCACCGAACTGAACATACTATGTGACTACACAGTCAACACTGAAACTTTAGTTTGATAATCAGCCGACAACTCTGTCCCCACACTTATGTTTATTAAAAACTGACAAACAAACAAAACCTGTACAAAAACCATCCCCAATTCCTTATTACTTTGAAACAGTAATCTTCAGCGACATTATCGCCTAGGACCCCCTCTTCCTCTGCCGCGACCACGTCCTCTTCCTCTTCCTCTGCCGCGACCTCTTCCTGCAACTGGGGGAAAGTAACAAAGCAGGTGAAATTCTCTTCAAGTCACAGTACCCAAGCACCTCACAGCCTTACCCCACACCCTTTCCTACCTCCGCCTCTACATTAGCAGCTACAGTAAAGAAATCTTTAACTCGGCTTCTCAAATCTGAACCCTGCCACCACCATGTAAAACTGCGGACTGCCAGCAATGCTGCAATTTACACCCTGTGCCAGATTTCTGCCCACTGAAAAAAGCCGAGCAAGTTACTCTCAAGTCAAGAAACTAGGAACATGGGAGCTTGAAAACTTGTTTGGCTCTATCACGACTTAGTATTTTAGCCTATAACCCTATCTCTAACACTTGGTCATCATGAGGACAGAAAAAAAAAAAGGAAGAAAGGTAAGAAACCACAGTGTACCTGTCTGGTGTACTCAGACTGAGATTTGTGTATAACCCCACCACCACCACCACCACCAACCTGTGATCAAATCCAGAGCCCTATGCAGGCAGGTCAGGCAAGTGTTCTGCCACTGAACTACATCCCCACACTCATGTAAAGTCATTCATTCACTTATTTTAAGGCATGGTCTCTTCTAGCCCAGGCCACCCTGAACTGTACTGTATAGACCAAGCTGGCTCAAACTTAAGAGATCCACCCGTCTCTGGCTCTCAAGTGCTGGGATTAAAGGTGTGCATTTAGTAAAGGAAGAATATCTTTCGAAAGAAACCAGGATCGTAGATACAAAGAGTGACATGATACAAGGCAAGAGGCACAAAAACAAAAAATCGTTGATATTATCTATGGATTATCATTAAGACTGAAAGTCTGCCTCCTCATCTTGTAAAGCTTGTCATTATTTCCTTGACAAAATAGGTAAAAAGCAAAAAGTAGAAGGAATCAAAGACACCGACATATAAAGGCTTGAGATTTACAAAAAACAACAGCATGAGGTGGGACTTTAGGGGTTAACCAGAGTTTTGTAAGCTATGTGTTTCAATCAATTTCTTTTTAAACTGAAAAAAAAAAAAGGAAATGCAAAAGCATCTGTATTGCTATAACTACTTCCTGTGGCTACAAGACAAAATGCATGTGGAAGACAAAAAGACTCAAAGTCAACATACTGCAGAGCTCAGTGGCGCACGCCTGCAATCCCAGCACTTGGGGAGGCAGGCGGATCTCTGTGAGTTCGAGGCCAGCCTGGTCTACAAAGTGAGTCCAGGACAGTCAAGGCTACACAGAGAAATTCTGTTTTGGGGAAAAAAGTCAACATATTACACCTCTATGAAACAATGGCCCTTTTCTCCTGCCCTATTCTTACATTGTTGACCAACAGCCTAACTCCCAAAGCAGATGCTGTGTGGTTCCAATGTGAAAAGTCCTCCACAGACTGACACGCTGTACCGCCTGTCTCCAGTTGATGGAGTTGTTTGCTGTGAGGCTTCACTGCCTGGGCACACTTCCTGCTCTCTGACTCCAGACTGCTGACACTGTGCCAGAACAAGCATCCACTCCTGGAGTTTTGCGCTCTCCAGAATAGTAGGACGTAATCCTTGAACTGTCAGCTAAAGCAGCGGTTCTCAATCTTCCTGATGCTGGGCCCTTTAATACAGTTCCTCGTGTTGTAACTTCTAACCATAAAACATTCTATTGCTTCTTCGTCACTAATGTTGCTATGTTCTGAATTAGAACTGCTGAGCTAGAGTAAACCCTTCCTTAAGCTGCTTCTTGTCAGGCATTCTGTCACAGGAACAAGCAACATAGCTAATACAGCAGAGAGAAAGAGCTCTAGGATAGACTTCTAGATCCTGAAACTTTGAATTGCTTAGTCAAGAGGCCAACTTACTTATGGAGGCTGAACAGGAGGATTACAAGTTCAAGGCTAGATTGTAATATACCAAGACCAATTCAAAATGAAAAGTAAAATGGGGTCCAGTGAGATGGCTTAGCAGGTACAGGTGCCTGATGAGTGGAGTTCAATGCCCAGGACTCACATGGTGGAAAGTGAGCTGATTCCTGCAAGTTGTCTCACTTCCACACGCACACCATGGTACATGTGTACCCATGTTCACAGGCAGGTGCGTGTGCGCACGGGTGCACACACTCTCAAATACATATAGAATTGAATGTAAAAATAAAAAAGCAAAATGATGGGAATGCAGATAAGTAGTAGAGTGCTTGTCTTACATGTACAAGATCCTACATTTAATCCTTCCACATTCATTCTCAATAAATTAAAATTGTTTTATTTACTATCACATTTATATACATGACATGCAATATGTCACTTGAGAGTAGGCCAGAGCAACGACTTTTGGGAGTTGGTTTCTCTTTCCACTGTTGGTTTTAAGATCAAACTTGGGTCCATTAGGCTTGCTCTCTGAGCCATTTTTAGGCAAAGAAGACCCAATGGATAAGTAGTGCAAGCTCTTTTCCCAGAATGTTCTTTTACAAAGTCTTTACAAAGATAAATATATGAATAGATCAGACAGAAAGAGAAAGCAGAGAGAACAGAGCTGGGCCGCAGGTGAGTGCGCAGGTGAGTAGCCGAGTGTGCACTGGCCTTGGGTTGGTACTAGCACGCAAACCAGCGTGTCGAAAGCAATCCGGCACTTGGCAATGGAGGCAGGCGGAGCAGAGTAAGTTCAACGCTACTCTCAGCTGCACAGCTAATTTAAGACCAGCTTGGGCTACAAAATAAATTAATAAATGAATGAACAAATAAATCAGAGAAAACTAACAATGCCAAAATACTAAAAACTCCCCAAAGAAAAACTGGGAGAGTCTTGTTTTCTTTAGGAATCTGGCCCCAGTGTGACAGTCCTACACCAATACACATACAATCAGACATGAATTTCTGCTATATGGCAAGAAAGAGCTAATAAAAATATTCTGTATCTTTGTGTGCAATTCTCAAAGAATACACTTTTAAAATGTAAAACACAGGGCATGGTGATGCATGCCTTTACTTCCAGGACTCTGGATGCAGAGTCAAGTAGATTTCTGGTTGAGGCCAGCCTGGTCTACAGCAGTTTCAGGAAAGCCAGGGTTACAGAGAAGCTCTGTGTATATATGTGTGTGTGTATGCACACATACACCATCCAAAAAAGGGAAAACTACAATTAATATTCTATCAACAATAAAAACTATGACAGCAACAAAATAACAGGATCTTATTTAAAAAAAAAATCAAAGGAGCTTAAAAATAAATTATGTGCTGACACAGAGGGCAAGGTCAAGAGTATTTCCCAGAAGATAGAGTAAAAGGACAAAGAGAGAGACAGAAAAGAGAAAAAGAATCAATTAAAGGCCCAATTACCATGGCACACCTGCTAATCTGAGGAAGGAAGGAGGGAAGGAAGGAAAGAGGGAAGAAGGAAAGGAAGGAAGGAAAAGGAAGGAAGAAAAGAAAGCCCAATTATCACAAATTCCAGGAAGAACAAGAGAAGTAATCAACAAATTCCAAGTTCTCTTAGGTACATGGGCAAGGAAACTCACAATGAAAGGAGGATCTAAAACAAGAAAGTGGTAGAGGGGAGAGAGGAGGGGAAAGTTATGCAGCGAGGCTCCAAGTCTAGAACCCAAGGAAGGAAAGGACAGCAGAAGAATGGCAGGCTCTTCTCCACAGCAGCACCAGGAGCTCCAAGTAGCACATGTGCTCAGAAGAGTAGTAAGACGTTCTGAGCAGGGCTGGAGAGATGGCACAGAGGTGAAGAGCACTGACTACTCTTCCAGGAAACCTGGGGTTCCAATCCTACTACCCCATGGTAGCTCACAATTGTCTGTAACTTCAGTTCTAAGGGGCACTGTCACATCGTGGTAAATGCTTTGTATTTGATTACTATGTTGCTCCCCAAAGTCTGCTTGCTGTCTTTTACAGCAGGCATGAATGGAGGAAAGCAGCCCAGATGAAGAACATTCGCAAGTATTTTGAGATTAT
>CM053764.1:29448824-29561559 GCA_028658305.1 Pachyuromys duprasi
CCCTCTCCCAGAGGCCCATCACTGTATAATCCAGACGTTTTGGTTCCTCCGAGTCCCTCTCCACTCTCTCCCGCCCCCTTTCCCCTGCCTTCCTCTCCCTCTATTCTTCCCTCTGCTCTTTCTTCTGTCTGTGTCTCTCTTCCTCTTCTCCCCTCTTTCTCTCTAAGGGTGCTTCTTCCCTTTCCCTCTTCCCCTCTCCTTCCCCAGATGCTCCCAATAAATCTGCATTTATATAATACAGTTTCTTCGTCTAGACATTAGTTCATTCCAATAGTCACCCACGTTAGGCCAAGTCTTTACAGTGCAGCTGCTGTATGTAACCCCTCATTCGTGCTCTGTATCTAATCCTAATAAACTCACGGTTTTCCAGGAGGAACTTTGGTGGAATCACACTCTGTTTTGCTGTTGGGACCTTATGAGAAGGTAGACCCAAACATTTTGTTTTTCATTGCACATTGAAGTAACTGGCTACATATAATTTTAAAGATGAACATCTACAGTAAACAGATTATTACTAATACTCAATTACTTTTTGAGGAAGGTGACAAGTCACCCTCCGTAGCCTAGGTCAGCCTAGAACTCATGATCTTCCTGTTTTAGCCTACTGAGTAGGGGATTATAGTCCCATGCTATTTATATTGTTAATCCCAAAGATTTGAGGAAAAAGACAACCAATGCAAAGCACCATGGCCAAATTAATTAAAACAAGCTTTTTAAATCCATATACATAAGCTGCCTCCCCCTATGGTGGGGTTTAAGACGTCAGCACAGTTTTTAAAAATTACTTCATTTTTATTAATTACAGTTTATTCACTTTCTATCCCAGCTGTAGCCCTTCCCCCATCCTCTCCCAATCCCACCCTCCCTCTTCTTCTCCTATACCCTTGAAGATACAGTTTTCATAGCTCAGGAATAGGGGGTTTCCAAGTGGGGGTTTGGCAGGCAAAATAAGCAGGGTACCAGGAAAAGAACATAGGCATAAGGAGTTAGACACAATCACCTCCTGAAACAAAGACATGATTGCAAGGTGGGCATAACAAATAGTCATAACAACCTTTTGAAACAGACATGGTTGCCTTTGCCTGGAACAGACAGTACAAAATCACTTAGAGTTAAGGTCACAGGTGGGGCATAGCCCAATCCTTGAGAAACAAGTTTGATCATAAACAGAAATGAGCCGAGTTCGTCTCGTAAGGGCTCCTTCAAGCCTAAAATGGAGTGTTGGAGGTTGGTCTGATGCCTGTTACTAGTCCTCAAGACCTGGGTATGCCTAACTTTGTTCTGTAAACTTACCCGATTGGCTAATATGAAGGGCAGAATGAGGTAAGGCATGTGTAAGATTCCTGAGCTTAGAGAGGATGAGAGAATCGTGGGAGACAGACAGACTGGAAGAGAGGAGGAAGGAGGACGCCACGATGGGTTAACATAGAGGAAAAAATCATGAGGGCTGAGAGAAATGACTCCAATAATGGCATGAAAAGGCCCAAAGAATAAAAGCAAGTAAAATGGAATTATGGATGAAAGGTAGTCCAGTTGAGGATTACGGTGAATGGCATTGAGTGGGGGCTGGGAGGTGGGTGGTGAGGATATTGACACAGTATAGGTGAAATATCTGCCCGGCTCAGGGTAAAGAAGGCAATTGTAAATCTAACAGGTGTCTGTGTTTTGTTATTTGTGATGTGGGGTCAAATAATACCACTGTGATAATCTTAGGGCTAATAATAAACTTTTATAGCCCAATACCCATTATTTAAATTTATTACAACAATATAATTCCTGGTTTCAAATTAATTCTTTTTTTAAAGAGATTTATTATTTATACAACATTCTGGCTGCACACCAGATCTTATTATAGATGGTCATGAGCTACCACGTGGTTGCTGGGAATTGAACTCAGGACCTTTGGAAGAACAGCGAGTGTTCTTAACATCTGAGTCATCTCTCCAGCCCTCAAATTAATTCTTTTTGTGTGTATTTGTGTTTTTTTTTTTTTTTTGAGACAGGATTTCTCGGTGTAGCCTTTGCTTTCCTGGTCTCACTTTGTAGACCAGGCTAGCCTCAAACTCACAGAGATACACCTGCGTCTGTCTCCCAGAGTGCTGGGATTACAAGCATGTGCCACCACACCTGGTTTTCAAATTAATTCTTATTTTTAAAAAAGATTTATTTAAGTGTTCTGCCTGTATGTACTCCTGCATGCCAGAAGAGGGAACTGATGGTTGTGAGCCACCATGTGCTTGCTGGGAATTGAATTTAGGACCTCTAGAAGAGTGTTCTTAACCTCTGAACCCATATCTCCAGCCCTCAAATTAATTCTTTACCAAAAATAAGTACATATAGCCACGTGTGGCAGCACACACCTGTGATCCCAGCACTCAAGAAGGCAGAGGCAGGAGGATCGCTATGAATTAGAGGCCAGCCTGGTCTACAAAGCATGTGCCGGACAGCCAACGCTACACAGAGAAACCCTGTCTCAAAAAACCAAAACTCAAAACCAACCAAAACGAAAAAAGACAAACAACACATACACACACACAAACGAAAATCCCCCCAAAAACAAAACAACTACTTCTGCTTCTTTCTTTGGAGGCTTCTAAAAGCCACAGCCCGTCTGAATATCACGTTGACTAAACTTAGTGGAAACTACAGCATAAGAACTTTGGTAAAGAAAGGGTGAGTCCTTGCGTGCTCCGGCATAGCTCGGAGGAGGAAAGGAGAATGGCCATTTGATACCAGCCCTTTACATCGGCCCCAATTAAAGACGAAAGCATAAGGCTCTTGGAATAGAGCCCACAGAAAGTGGTGGAAACCACAGGCTTTTGGGACCTGCTTGAGTTTATTTTAAAGGGTTTTTTTTTTTTAAACAAATTTATTAGATTTTACATTTATGTGCGTGTGGGTGCACCTGGTATGGCTGACAATTTGCGGGAGTTAAGTCTTCTTCCACCTTGTGGCGCGCAGGGATCCAGATCAGGTGTACTTTTCGGCCGCAAGCGCGATCACCCCCTGAGCCGCGCACCAGGCCCCGGAGCCTGGGCACGGGCCGGAGAGGATCGCAGGACGAGCCGCCGCCGCCAGGGGGCGCTGCCACTTCCCCGCAAGGCGCCCACCCGCGGAGGCACGCACGCGAGGCCTCCCACCGCGCCTGCGCTGAGCGTGGACGCCGGCTCGCCTTTCCCCGACGCCCAGCCGTCTCGGCCCGAGCGAAAAACTGCGTGACACGCCGAGAGCGGGGCGGCCATCTTCGCCTATCCGGGCACGTCAGCCGAGCGGCTCGGGGCCCGCGGAGCAGCGCCGCGCAAGCGCACCCACGACGGCCGCAGGTAACTCCCATCTGACGGGAGCGGCGCCGCCGCCGGAAGTTTGGGGTTGGTGCCGCGGGGCGGCGACGGCCGCGACAGGAGCAGCTGAGCGGCGCGGAGTGCCCGGATGTGAGCAACCTGCGGGCTGCAGGAAGACCCCGGCCGCGCAGCAGGAAGGTACGTGGACAGCCCCCCGCGGCCGCCGCGGGCTCGCCACCCCTGCCCCGGCCCCCGCGGGCGCGGCCGGCTGTCGTTCCGCCCCGCGCTGGGTGTCGCGCCGCCGCGCGCCTCGCCCTCGTGCGTCCCGGCTCCTCGCGCCCGCGGACGCCGGCGCCCGAGGCGGCCGGCCGCGCGTCACCTGCCGCCGCTCGCCGGCTGTCAGCGCGGCCGAGGGCCCGGCGTCCGCGGACGGCTGGAGGCGGCGCGCGGCGGTGGCGACCGCGGACAGCCCGCGCCCTGACCGGCAGGTAGCCCGGGCCTGCTCCCCCGCCCCCGGCCTCCCTCCTTCCGTCCGTCCTTCCTTCCGCATCCTCCTGCGGCGGCGGGGCTGCAGCTCCGGAGCCCCGGGGCCCTGCAGCGTCCCGGGCGGGATGTGGGGGACCCCGGCTCCAGCGTCTCCCCGTGGCAGGAACTAACGGAGGCTGGAGATGGGGCCCGGAGCACAGGTGGAGACAGGTCCTTTGAGGGCCCCGGGGAAGTTTCGAATCGTCAGGGCGGTGGGGAGATAGGAACGGAAGTGAATCGGGTCTTCGGTCTTGATCGCTGTTGGGTAGGCTGTAGCGAGGGTTTATTTTGAACAGGCACAGCAGCTCTGTCTGCGTCGCCAAAAGTCCAAACGTTGGGTCCCCGCACCCCGCCTCTAAATGGTGCCTGATGAAAATTCGACGGAGACAGAATTTTGGAGTGGGTAGTGATAGGCGCTGGAGTAGTAAGGAACTACAGGGAGATGTAAGAAGTCAGCTGAAATGGGTTTCTTGTAGCAGGAGGCCGTGCAGCATACATTACCTAAGTGGCATTACAATTTACAAAACAGCTGTTTTTTTCTTTCTTTCCCCTTTTCAGAGGAGACTCACCATATAGTCCAGGCTGGCCTGGCACCCAGACCCACCTGCCTTTGCCTCCCCAGAGCTAGGTTGTTAAAGGCGAGCACTGCTATGACCAGTGTAAAACAGTATCTTAGTTGGTGAAATAATAAGATGTGACCTCTACCCCTCCCCCCAATCTAAACAATTTTTGAAAAGTAGGACTGAGGGTTCGAGATGATCCACCTGGTGAAAAAGGCTGCTAAGCCTGACAACCTGAGTTCGGTTTCTGATCACGTGGAAGGAGAGAACTGACTCAGGTGTCTACAATATACATACCGATAAACAAGTAAATACAGGAAAGGACTAGGGGTTGTAGTTCTGTGTATATAGCTCAACGTGAACAAAGCACTAGGTTCTAGGACCAAAAATAAGAAACTCGGTGAAACACCATTTCAGGTGTGCTGGTCAAGGTTTCAGTGACCTGAGCTATATTTAGCTTCTCTGATTGTGTGCATGCTTTTTTTTTTTTTTAATTTAAACTAAAATTCCCACCGAGACGGTAATAAACAAAACAAAAGGAAAGTGCTGAATTTGGGAGCTCCTAATTCAGATAATTATCTTCTACGAAACAAAGAATTGTAATAGATACACATAGGTCTTTAAACAAAATTTGTCCTGCCTTATTAGCTTTTACTTAAGTTCTTACTGAGGAAAACACTGTGTGTGTGTGTGTGTGTGTGTGTGTGTGTGTGTGTGTGTGTGTTTTGAGACAGGGTTTCTCTGTGTAGCTTTTGCTGTCCTGGACTCAGTTTGTAGACCAGATTGCCTGTCTCTACCTCCCAAGTCCTGTGATCAAAGGTGTGTGCTTCAGTGTATTTTGTTGTTAGTCTTATTGCTTTTTTTCCCCTCAAGGTAGGATTCCTCTGGAGACCAGGCTGGCCTTGAACTTTGAGATCTGCCTGTCTCCGCGGGGATGAAAGGCGTGTGTCACCTCCATCTGGCTTTTATGTAGGATTTTAAAGTAGCATTTGTTGGAATTGCTGTGTGTGTTACAGTTACTGTGTTATAAATAAGTATGTTCATTAAAATGTGTGATAATGCCTGAATTAAAAGTTAAGGGGCTAGAGAGATGTCTCAGCGGTTAAGAGCACTGGCTGCTCTTTCAGAGGACCTGAGTTCAGTTCCGAGCACCCACATCGCAGCTCACAACTGTCTGTTACTCCTATTCCAGGGATCCAAAACCCTCATACAGACAGATGCAGACAAAATACCCATGTACATAAAATAAATTTTAGAAAAGAGTTGACATAAAGTTACTATAAAGTGCTAAAGACAGGGCTTAGTAGTTAAGCTTGCTGCTTGTTTTTGCAGAGGACCTTCTTGCTTCAGTTCCCATGATCCCCATGGCTGCTCACAGCATTTCTAACTCTAGTTGCAGGGGATCTGATTCTCTCTTCTGACCTTGATAGGCACCAGAGATAATACGTGGTAGGCATACATATATACAGGCAAAACACTCATACACATTCAATAAGTAAATCTGAAAGCAGTTAATACAAGGAGCAGCTTTAATGATAAGCCTTAGTCTAAATTATTTTGTTTAAGAATGGAAGTTGTATTACATTTTGTAATCCTTAGTGTTTAGCTTAATAGAATGCAACTGGATTGTCCTATGAGCTTCTGTATCCAGTTAGCTATTTCTGGCTGAAGTACATGAAGGAAATCCAGTTTCACAGTAATATGTTGAGAGAGAAATTTAATAACTTAGATAATTGTGATTATACAACAAAACAGTAAGTAAGGGTATTTTAATGGTTAGTTACAATGTGGAGTCTGAAACGTTTTAAGCCATTGTCCTGGCCAGTATTTTAAGAAGCTTACTTCAGATTTGGCTCAAAAACTGTGGTAGTGATTTTATTCTTTCCTGGTGGGATTAATTTTTGTTTGTTTGTTTTTAGTTTTTGGTTTTTTGAGACAGGCTTTCTCAGTGTAGCCTTGGCTGTCCTGGACTTGCTTTGTAGACCAGGCTGGCCTTGAACTCACAGAGATCAGGCTGCCTCTGCCGCCCTGAGTGCTGGGATTGCAGGCATGGGCCACTGCCCCAGGCTGGGGTTAACAACTGGAAAGATGTTTTTCAAAAAAAAAAAAAAAAAGAGGATGTACATTAGGCAATCACAAATCAAAAGTATCAGAGCACTTTAGACCCCAAAAGATAACTAAAAGATAACTAAAATTAAAACAAAAACGAAAACATGTTGACAGATTGTAAAGAAGTTGGAATATTCAAATATAGCTGGGTGGAATGTAAAATGGGTCCTGGGAATGGAACCCTGGTCCTAGAAGAGCAACCACTGCCCTTAACTGCCCTGACATCTCTCAGCCTTTCTTATTGTTATTTTAAAGAGAGGTTCTTGTGTGGGCAGAGGACACTGTTGGAGATTGAGTTTAGGACCTCACACATACTAGGCAGGAACAACTTTGCTTTTTTATTTTCTAAAAATGTTTATGTGTATGGGTGTTTACTTGTATATATGCATGTGTACTTCGTATGTGTCTTGTGCCCATGGAGACCAGAAGAAGTTCTAGATAGAATCCCCTGAATGAATTACATACAGGTGGTTTTATGCTGGCTAGTGGGTGCTGGGAACTGAATCTGAGTCCAAGAGCCGCAAATGCTTCTCACTGCTGAACCATCTCTCCAACTCCTTTGTTTTGGAGTTCAGTGTTAGTAGTTGTTCTAAATATGTGTTTTGCTGTTTTTTAGCCCGCCTAGCACCAAATAAGTGAGACTGGACTCTTAATTATTTAACAAGTTTTAAGGCACAATACTGAGCAATATTACTCTTATTTTAATCCTCTACGCTAGTTTAGCTTCCTCTTTGCCAAAGTCTCTGAGATACTTAAATTTTATGGCTTTATGTGCTCCAGCTCTTTTCTCATAGTGTGTCCTGGACCTCTGCCTGGGCCTGAATCCCCCTCCGCTAGTTGGCAGGAAGTCCAGCCCTATTCTCTCCCCTGCTTGGTCATTGGCTGTTAAGCTGCTTTATTGACACATCGAAAGACAATCAGGGAGCATTTACACAGCATTGAGAGAGGAGATGCTCAGAACAAGATTTCAACCAGACATAGGGGGCACAGAAATCAGCACTTGAATCTTTACACAGTGCACAGTAACATTATGCCTACCGACAGGGTTTCACTTTGTAGCCTTGGCTGTCCTGAATTTTGCTCTGTAGAGCAGGCCGACCTCAAACTACTTGCCTGTGAGTTTTGAGTGCTGGGATTAAAATAGTGTTTCACCACATCAGGCCTGATTTTCCCTTTTTAAAGTAATTCTTTGGCTTTTTGTATATGGTTTACATGTCTATATACTTTTTTTTTTTCCTTTTGAGACAGAGTCTCATGTAGTCAAGGCCTGTCAAGTGGCTGATCTCAAGCCTGTCATATAGCATAGCTTGATCTTGGAATTTAAGCCGCTTGTTTCTACCTCTCAATTGCTGGGATTACTACATGTACCACCAAGATTCACTTAATTTTTTTTTTTTTTTGAGCTGCCATGATGGTACACATCTTTAATCCCACAACTCCTGAGGCAGATCTGTGAGTTGCATGTGCAACCACGTGTGACCATGCTTTTTTGATGCTGTAACTGAAAACGTCTCTGTTTTAGACTCCGTGGATAAAATATTGTGTTTAAAGCAAACATTTCCTTGAGCATTTTAAAGCATTTTGCATTTTCTTGCTTGTAATGTTTACATTAAGACAGTTTATTGTATTCCTGATTTTTTTATTCAAGACAACTTTGGCTGTCCTGGACTTACTTTGTAGAGCAGGCCGGCCTCGAACTCACAGAGATCCACCTGCCTCTGCCTCCCAGAGTCCTGGGATTACAGGCGTATGCCTCCGTACCCAGCTCTGGCTGGTTTTTGTTTATGTTTATTTGGGACAGGGTCTCACTGTGTAACTCTGGCTGTCCTGGAGACCGAGCTGCCCCTGCCTCCGGAGTGCTGGGATTAAAGAGTGTGCCACCGTACCTGGCTTCCGTGGGTGGTTCTTTAGTGGTTTCTATTTTTTTTTTTTAGTTTACTTTTTAATTTATTTTTAAAGATTTATTTACTCATTTTTTTATTTACTCATTTTTAGTTTATGTCTATGTGCCTGTGTGAGCATATATACACATATTCTTTCAGGTGCGCACAGAGGCCAGAGAAGATTGGATTCTCACAAACTGAAGATGGTTGTGAGCTGCCTGATGTGGTTGCTGGAAACCAAACCTGGGTTTTTTTGTAAGAGCAGTTAAGTGCTCTTAACTATTGGGCCATCTACCAATTGCCTTTAGTTTTAATATTGTATTTCTATTTATTTATTATTTGAGACAGGGTTTCCTGTAGCCTGCGGATGGCCTTGAACTTCTGTTCATCATGCCTTTATTTCCCAAGTGCTGGGTTTATAGACTTGTACTACCATGCTTGATTTTATGAGGTGCTGGGGATCAAGATCCTATACATATACACTCACACCTACACACACGCAGATTAAAAATTATAAGTACTAGATTTCATAGAAAAAAATTTATTTTAAAACTTTTCCATATTGTATAATGGATGTATGTTGTTCCAATGGATGCATGTACTGGACTGTATTTCAGGGTAGAAATAATGAAATTAAGTGCTATGTATAAAATGAGCTTTGGTGAGTATTAGTCTAATGGTCAGGGTAGAATTAGAATTATAGGATATTATTTGATGAGAGGTTAAGATGATTACATTTTTTTATCTTTGTAAACATTTTAATTAATTTTTTTCTAGGTGCTGTAAAATGTGTTAAGAAGAGGTCATAAGGAATGGTTTTATCAGATTTTCTTGAGTTATGGTGGCTGAAACATCAATTCTATCTTGTGGGAAAAGAACTGTAAGTAAACTCAAGGGATAATTAATTTTTAAGTATTCTCTATTTTCAATAAGATAAGTTTTTGGAGAATATATTTGGAAGGGATTGGAGAGATGGCTCAGTGGTTTAGAATGCTTGTTGCTCTTGCAGACGACCTGGAGTCAATGCCAGCACCCACAACTTGACTCATAACCATCCAAATCATGAGTACCTCCAGGTCTAGGGGATCCAACATTTCTTTCTGACCTCTATGGGCACCAAGCATGTGTATGGTGCATATATGTTCAGGCAAAATATTTATATCCTTAAGTATAAAATAATGGAAAAATATAGCTGGGAGACTTTATTATCAAATATAGACTAAAAGAAGGAGTTAAATTTTATTTAAATTGAGGTGTTTTTCTATGTAGTATTGAGCTGTTTTTTAGAGATAAAACTTAATGTCTGTCTTTTAATTTTTCAGAAATGGCAGCACAAAAGGATATCTATATTAATAGAGTACTTTACTAAGCGAAGGAGATTAAATAGAAGCCACAGACCAACAAACTTGGCAAACAAGGAAAGAAACCTGTTAGCCATAAGACATGTTACAAATGCGTCAACGTCCAGTAGCTGTAGACTTCAGAAGAAAAAAGTTATCAGAAATTTTGTCAAAGCAGACAGGTCAGTGATAAATAACTCCTCTAGTAATAGGGTTAGGCCCAAAACTAAAAGTAATTAAAACAAATTGGATCTGAATGAAGTTTATTTTCATTAAAAAAATTAAAACTTCTGAAAATATTAAATTAGAATTTTCTTCAGATTTCCATTTCCCCATCCATCAGAAAGCATATATCTTTCAGCATTCATGCCAGCTTTTCTCATGTCTTAGGAATTGCAGAGAGCAACCTTACTTGAAACAGCCTGGTGTTTTTGTTGGAAATGTACATCAGTGTAAGTTAAAGTCGATTTTTAAGATCTACTCCTTAGTAATAACACTAAGTACTTAGCATCTGCACCTTACCTGGACACAGTCCTTAAAAACTCCTCAGAAAGGGAGGACATTACTCAGGAATAATGTCCATTCAGGAGAAATCAAAAGAAAATTCCTCCACAGTTACTAAAGAAAGTGAAGATGAGAATTTAGAACTAGCAAGTCAAGATTCTCAAAACAGTCTAGCAAAGAGATCAGGCCCCAAGGAAGCTGTAAAGGCACTGGTTAGATCTTCCAACAAAAGTAAAGTAAATCACGAATTGGGAACACGAATGAGTACAAGGTCAGCATCAGCAGCTGATAAAAATGCTACTAAATCTATTAATAAAAATAATGTAACTCTGAAGGGACAGTCACAAGAATCTACAAAAAAGAAATTATGTCAGGAAAAATTAGCTCTTGGAACCTTCAAAGGAAATGAACAATTTAACCGAAGATCTCAAAGACTGCAACAGTTAATAGAGTGTTCAACCAGGTCTTTGCGTAGTAGAGAGATTCAGGGTCAAATTCATGCAGTTAAACAGAATTTGCAGCCAACAAGAAGGGAACAGTGTAACAGTACTCAAAGTAAATCTAATAAAGTTAAAGTAAATCCAAAGCATGTGAAAAGAAAAGTGCTTGAAATAAAGTCTGATGCTAAGGAGGACAGAAGTTCAGTTATGAATGAAGTAATAGATTCTCCCAAAGGAAAGAAGCGCAAAGTGCAGCATCAGACAGCTTATCCTTGTAGCATCCATGGATCTGAAGAGTGTCTCCAGGACACTGTGAGAAAAGAGGGAACAAAACCTGTGCCTGTGTCTTCTGAGATTAGAAAATTAAAAGCAGCTACTTCACTGGTTTCTAAAAAGAATGAACTGAGGAAATTAGCTCATACACAAGTGAATGCGAGCACAAAATCCCCCCAAATTCCACTGCCATTAGTGCCTGAACAAAGTATTGATCATGAATTGGAGCAAGCTGGAAAGAGCAAACGAGGTAGCATTCTCCAGCTTTGTGAAGAAATTGCTGGTGAAATTGAATCAGATACTGTAGAGGTAAAAAAGGAATCATCGCACATGGAAAGTGAAAAGGAGGAGAAGCCTGCGGAAGTAAAATTGGAAGGAACTGATACTGAAAGACAACCACTCCATCACAAAGAAACAAGCCAGGATGTGCAGTGTAATCGTTTCTTTCCCAGTAGGAAAACAAAGCCTGTGAGATGCATACTAAATGGAATAAGTAGCTCAACTAAGAAGAACTCCAGCTGGACTAAAATTAAACTCTCAAAATTTAACTCTGTGCAACAACAGAAATTGGACTCTCCAGTGTCTCCTAAGTTGGGCTTATTACGAACTGCCTTTCCACCACCAGTTTTAGAAATGCCTCATCCAGTGTCTCAGAGTACATTTTTAGAGATGAAACCGCATGGTAATGTAACTTGCCAACACGATAAAATGAAAGGAATTAAATCTGAAGAAGTTAAAATTAATAATATTGAAATTAATAAAGCCACAAAAGGGGCTCCTGGAAATTGTCATTTGGATAATCACATTAAACCCTCTCCTGACTCACCATGGGATAATCAGATGAAACATTCTTGTGAGTCACCACCAGATCAGGTAACCATCTTTATTATGTGCAGTAGAGGGGCTGAGCACTTTCTACACACTTATTAAGTGTTTGAAACACACTTTTTCTCAGTAATTGATAAAATTGTTAACCCAGTCTTAGTGATGGAACTGAACAACTCAGTGTTTCACCGTTATGTATGTGCTCCTCATGTTTCCTTGTTTTTACTGTTTTATTTTATGGAAAGCTTAAATGGAATTCTAGCCTTTAAATTTGACACACAGATATAGTTCCTTGTTTTCAAAATTAATTACAGCAACAGAAAGTACATCTCTTAGTGATTTAAAATCTAGAATTTAGCCAGTGCAGTGGTAGCACATGCCTTTAATGCCAGCACTCAGGAGGCAGAGCGAGAGGCAGGCACGCAGAGAAAGCCAGCCAATGGACCAGCCAACCAACTAAGCAAACAAACAAATACAATCTAGGACTTATAACTTGTGTCTGTTTAGTAGAGGAGGGCTTGCCTAGCATGTATGAGTCCTATCCCTGTTCCAACCCCCAGAAAGGACCCTGAAATTTAATTGTGATAATTGAATTTTTGTTTTATAATTCTGTTTATAAATTTCTGTTTTATAATTCTGATAAAATCTGTTTTATCAGAAACATAAAAGTTAAATACCTTTTTAAAAAATTATTTTCAGTATTTATAAAAGTAGATGAAGCTTTTTCTTTCCAAAGTAAATTACCTGTGGAATGGTGATGAAAAATTTCTTATGTGTGAAACTTGGGTGCTCTCTATAATACAGGTGAATGTATATTGATTATTTAATTTTATGAGAAAACAGTAAAACCTGAAGTCATGTTTAGTAATTTATTTTAGGGCTAGAACACAAGTATTCTAAGTCTTAGCACAGAGTTCTTTAGAAAACATACTCTGGTATCCTGAATATTTGAAAAATCATCTGAGCAAAAAACGTAAGTACCTCCAAAGTTTTCAGAATGGTTAAAATGCATTTTAGAGACTCTGGGGTTATAAGCTGTCCTGAATGAGATAGATTCATGCAAAAGCTGTGAAAAATCAAGTGTCCATTGTTCCTGGATTGAAAACCGAAGTGAGATTCCAGGACATCCAGGGCTATACACAGCGATATTGTGCCTTGAAAAACAAAAAATAAATAAATAAATACATCCAAAACAAAAAAACTAGAGTGAACTTAGTTGGGGTTTTAAATTAAATTATCTGTATGAATGAAAATGAAAGCATTAGTTTAAAAAAAAAATCATTCAGTGCTGGAGAGATGGCTCGGAGGTTAAGAGCACTGGCTGCTCTTCCAGAGGTCCTGAGTTCAATTCCCAGCAACCACATGGTGGCTCACAACCATCCATACTGAGATCTCTCTTCTGACTTGCAGGTGTACATGCAGAGAAAGCACAGGATATATAGTAAATAAATCTTAAGATCATCATTCAAAGTGTTTAATGAATAGTGGCAGCAATTAGAAGTAAGCAGTGACTAGCATGAGGAAGTTTTACACCTGGGGATGTAGTTTAATGGTGGGCTGCTTGCCTAATGTGTAATACACTAGGTCCAGTTCTAGATCCACGTGGGCCAAATGTGGTTTTTTTGAGAGGTGTGGCTTTTTATTTGGTGTGTGACTCCAAGTGTAATGGCTGAGTATATCTTCTAACTCCTGCTGCAAAGCTTCTCAAAGCTCAAGAGGTGGGTTAATGAGGAAGGCAAGAAACCACATCCATTTGTTTGGACTAATATGGTAGGACAGTAATGTTTACATATTGTTTGGCCCTTTCTAACACCATTTTTAGTGACAAGTACTTGAGTTTGTGCAGTTCTTCATTATAAGAAATCATCCTAGAAACTTGTTGCTCTGTTAAAATTTGTATATTTTGAAATTCTTGAATATTTATTCAGAATTTCATAGCAACGAATATTGCTCTTGTTTTTATCTACTACTATTTGAGAAAATGAGAATTAAAAAGCAAACTACTTCAGACTTTGTAAAGTAAAGCAAACTGAATCTAGGGGCACAGGCCTGAAATCCAGCTTCTTGGAATGTGAGACAGGGTACTGGAATTGTTCATGTCTCTTTTTAGTTAAATGTGCTTCTTGGCCTCTAGTGATTTTATGGTTTTTTTTTTTATGATTTTATGTACACATGTACAAAGAATACTTCGCTTTGTGTGTATTTTAAGTTTTATATAAATAGCAGTATTTTGTATTTTTGTAAAACTTTTTGAATTTGGCTTTGTGCAGCGAGCATTTGATTCATAAGTATTATTAAGATTTAATCTTAATGTGTCTTTTTCTTTAATAAGGATTTTTAGATGGTATTTTTTTTTGTGCTCATTATTATAATGTGATTAAGATAAGTGCTAGTCACCATTTCATTTCAGAGCATGCTTCAGTACCTGCTGCATCCAGGGTACTGTATATATGGAAGAGGTTATGTTTCCTACTTTACAGAATTTATATTGTAGCATTCACAATAGAGATTTTTTAAATACCTCTCTAAACATTAAAAAGGGAGGTAGAATGGCTTAACTTCCTAATAGTTTTTTGTTCAATGAATATTGCCTGTGTTGTAGGAGGAAATCCTAAGTCTCAGCCACAGTCTACACTGTAAATTGTTATTCATATATTACAGATACAAAAAGTGAGGCTTCAGTATTTAATTTGAGTGACTTAAATTTTATATGCATTGGTGTTTTGCCTGCATGTATGTCTGTGTGAGGGTGTCAGATAACATGAAACAGGAGTTACAGACAGTTGTATGAACTTCCGTTTGGGTGCTGGAAAGTGAACTCGGGTTCCCAGGAAGAGCAGCCAGTGCTCTTAACCACAGAGCCATCTCCAGCCTCTCTTACATTTTTATATAGTGCTTTGCTAGCAGGCCAGTAGAAGGCACTAGATCTCACTATAGATGGTTGTAAGCCACCATGTGGTTGCACGGGAATTGAACTCAAGACCTTTGGAAGAACGGCCAGTGTTCTTAACCTCGGAGCCATCTCTCCAGCCCCTACATTTTTAACAACATTTATTTTTATTTGTGTGTATGTCTGTGTGTCTTTGTAAGTGAATGTTGTGTGTATGCAGGTGCCTGTGAGGCATGAAGAGGCAATGAGCTTCATGAGCTGGAGTCAGCTGTGAGCCACACAGTGCATGGGCCATAGGAACTAGACTCAGATTCTCTGGGAGAGCAGCAAGTACTCTACAGCTGCTGTTATCTTTCCAGCCCCTTCTTTGCCATTTTATGTGTAATCTAAACTTGGTTCTCATATTTTTTTAACAAGGACGTTAAGCCACAGAGCCATTTTCTCAGTTCCGGATAAGAAGTTCAAAGCTCACTTATTTTAAATCAACCTATTAACATTTTATTAGTGGAGAGAAGAATCACTGATAATGTCATTTGTTCTTATTAAAAATTTTCAGAATAATTGACTTCTGGGAAGGAGAAGCGTGAGGGTGACTTGAGACAGGGTCCTGCCACACAGCCCACACCAGCCTTGAACTAAAGTTTTCCTGCTTCAGCCTCGTGGGTGTGCTAGGATTATAGCCACAAGCCACCACACTTGGCTTCCGTTTTAAATGTTATTTAGAAAACAAAGCCATACCCAACCCATGTTTTAAAGTTGTGGTATGGGCTGAATTGCTGAGTGGCCAAGAATGCACACTGCTCTTGGAGAAGAGCTGAGTTTGGTGTCCAGCACCCACGTCAGGATGCTTATAACAGGCAGCTTGAAGCACCCTTTTCTATACTCCATTGCTCCAGCGCTCAGATGTGAGCCCTCCTAAGACACACACACACTCCAGTCACAGTAGAGATACACACAAAGTTGATTCCATGAGATAACCAACTTTGATAGAATTTGAAGTATTCTTGTTAATGATGGACTATCTGCTTTGTAAAGTTCTGAATTGAAGGTTCTTGCTAATAAAAAGGTAAATATGTTTTTTAAAAAGAATTATTGATAAATAAGCTGATTAGAAAGAAGTGTGTAAGAAAGAAAGTAGATGGTAATTGGGAAAAGTTGGGGAAGGTCTTCATGAAAGGTTAATTTTTAAGTGATAAGTTGAAACTTTATAAGGGAAAAGATAACTGTAGTCTGTTCAGGACTATAGAAATTTAGTGTGAAAAACATAGATTGGATAATATTAGTGGAACAGAAAAAAAACAAGTAAAATTGATTTTAATGTATTTTACTTAGTCTGTTATATAAAAATACTGTCATTTAAACATTTGGGGGGTTGTGTGTGTAGAATACCATATTGGATAGTACAATATAAACATGAACTTTGAGGGAAAAGCATAGAACTAGGTGAGTATAGAAGATATTTAAATTTTTGTTTGTTTGCTTTGTTTTGGTGCTTTGAGATAGTCTCACTATGTAACCTTTGCTGTCCTGGAATTCCTATGTAGATCAGGATGGCCCTGAACTAATAGTGACTTGCCTGCCTGTCTGCCTCCTGAGTGCTGGGATTAAAGACCCAATGAGATGTTTTAAATTTAGCCTGGGATTAATGGTAACTGAAGATAGTTACCTGTGGCAAATATCCATGGATGGACTTAAGGCATATTTATGAGGATTACTCCAATTATGAAGTATTATCTTCAAAACATTTTTAGTAGGCACAACTTGTTGAAAATGTATTAGGATAAGTCCCAGAGGTCGACTTAAGAATGTTGGAATTTTATGTGTTCAGAATTTCAGCTTATGTTCGGCATCTAAAGTAGAGAATAATCCATTAGAAAACACTGCTGCTGTCTCAACTCTTCCCAGTCAAGCAAAGAGTGATGGAGACAGATTTCCAGGTAATGCTTTAAATTTTTTATTTGAATGTTACAGTGTTCAATGCCATATTTGTTAGTATTAGAGAAATTTTCATGAGTAATAGGCCTGTTGACCATTGCTGTGTTTTTTAAAAATAGGTTTATTTTACTTTTATTTATATATCTGTGTATATGTGCATGTGTGTATATGGGTATATATGTATATGTGTGTATATGTCTTTGGAGTCCAGAAGAGGGCAGCAGATCCCCTGAATTAGAGTTATACAGGTGGTTGCTAGACCTTGCAGTTTGGGAGCTGGGAACTGAACTTGCTTCCTCTGCAAGATAGCAGGTGCACTTAGCCACTGTGTCATCTTTAGCCCTTGCTATGGTTTTTAAATTTGTGGTTAGCTTTAATTCTTTCAGGCTATTGACTGGTTTGTGACAGTACTAAATACTGTCTTTTGCCTGCCTACCACAAGTTCTTTTGTTTCTATAGCTCCTATTTTGATATTCTCTAGAAAAGTGCTCCTTAATGAACTAGGGTTAGCAACTTATTTCTCAGACTTTTATCTGTTATTTGTGCTTTACCGTTATAGGTTTTTTTTTTTCTCTTTAACACTCAGTACTCAGTGAGTCCATCTTTGAATTAAGGGTTTAACTATTGCTTCAAGTTTTCCACTTAGACTGTTCAAAAGCTTTATTTTTATAACTTCATGATTTTTTAGCATTAGTTGAACTATTAGATATTTGTTCATCTTTGTCTAATGAAGCAACAGTGGATCCAGAACTCTCTAATTGTATTATTTTCTACAAAGATAATACTTGAAGTAAAATGCTGAGGTCAGAGAATCACAGCTGTTCCTTAGTGCCTAATTTTACTCAAGTAGGAGAGGAATGAATATAATACAATCATGGTAAATACATTTACTGAAAAATAAAGTACCTTTTTGAATTAGTTTTATATAGTTAAGATTCTTAAAAAACAAAATTTTCAGTAAAATGTTTTTTATTTCCATATAGAGCTTAGTCATGCAGGCATTGAGCCAATTTCTTTTATTCACTCTTTATTAATGACTTTTGAAATTAAGAGATAAATTGAGCCAGGTGTGGTGGGGCATGCCTGTAATCCCAGCACTTGGGGGAGGCAAAGGCAGGTGGACCTCTGTGATTTTGAGGCTGGCCAGAGTGAGTCCAGGACAGCCAAGAGAAACCCTGTCTTGAAAAACCAAAAAAGAGAGAAACTGAATCTACTAGACCTCTTTCCAGCTCCTTACTCTGATTTTGTATAATACAGAGATTTTCTGTCTCTTTTTAAAAGGTAATATATAAAAGGGAGGCTCTAATTTTATTAGATGTTTATTTTAAAATTTAAATTATTTTTGAGATTTTAATTATATCATTTTCCCTTTCTCTTTCCTGTTTCCAATCCTCCTATATGCTCTTCCATGCTCTCTCTTATATTCATGGTATCTTTTATTAAAGTAACGGGGCTGGAGAGTTGACTCAGTGTTTAAGAGCACTTGCAGAAAACTTATGCATGGTGGCTTACAACCAGCTGTATAGAATCTAGCTCAAGGAATCCAGCACCCTCTTCTGTTCTCCTTGGTCATTTCATGTATGTGGTGCAGTTACATATATCCATGCACTCATACGTTCACATAAAATAAAAATAAATCTTAGTAATCTCAGTGTACTAAATGCTTAATTGAAAAATGATTTTTTGTAAAGTGTCATGATGTATGCCTTTAGTCCCAGTATTCGGAAGGCAGAGTGGGGGATCTCTATGAGTTCCAGGCCCAGTCAGGGAGCGGTGGAAGAGAGAGAGAGTATATGATTTCTTCCAGGAGAATGAGGGCTATTGAAGTGTTTTAAGATACTGTACTGGAGAGATGGCGGAGCTCAGAGTACTGGGTGCTTTTCCTAGAGGACCCAGGTTCCCAGCACTCACATAGTGCCTCCCAACTATCTGTAACTCCAGCCCCATGGGATCTGATGTCCTCCCTGTTCTGGCCTTTGAAGGCATAGATACATGTAGAAATAAAATGCTCACTCACACATGTAAAAGTAAATAAATCTTTCCAAACCCAATTTATGTGCTTTATTAAATCACAGGTCCAGCTCCTAAGCAGCAGCACACTGTACTCAGTCGTGAAGCATCTTTAAACAGCAAGCACAGGTAGGTATTACTGTAATTTAGGACATTAAACTTGAGAGTTCTTACACTATGGAAAATTAATGCTGGTAAACATCATTTACTCAAACTTTTTGTTGAATCTTTTTTTTTAAATTAATTAATATGTATATAGTGTTCTGTCATGTACACCTGCACGCCAGAAGAGGGCATCCAATCTCATTAGAGATGGTTGTGAGCCACCATGTGGTTTCTGGGAATTGAACTCAGGACCTCTGGAAGAGCAGCCAGTGCTGTTAACGGCTGAGCCATCTCTCCAGCCCCCTGAATGTTTTGTTTGTTTGCTTTGTTTCTGAGACACGGTTTCCTGGAACGTGCTCTGTAGACCAGGCCCGTCTCAAACTCACAAAGATCTGCCTGCCTCTGCCTCCTCTGAGGGCTGGGGTTAAAGGCCAACACCTGGCTATAATTTCCTTCTTAAATTTGATATTGGGTATTAACCCTAGCTTAGATCTTTGTGCATGTCCTCTGTTACTGATTAAATGTCCAAAAATATTACCTTGATTTTAAAGTGGTTATCTATGAAATTGAAATTTATTGTATAGGAAATGTGTTCTTGTCTTCAATGATTTGGTATCCTTTTCTTTTTTTAAGGGGTATACCATCAACTCATTTTCAGCTGAAATACAATTCTCATTTGGAGATAACAATCCCGAAGGCCTTGAAACTGAAAGAATCAGAGAAAGTGGATGAAAAGCAGCTGGTTATAGTAAGTGTACAGTTTACCTGTTGGCAAGCTGTTGTTGTAAATGAATTATTTATTCAAGTTCTTAAGATACAAATTAATTCTTTTTGGTCATTGTAAGTCCTCAGTATAGAAAACATTCCTGGTACTATTATCGGCTCTTTTTCCTGAAATAAATAATATTTCAGTTTCCTGGTTTCTAGTTTTATTTGTAACAAATTATTATACTTTTTTTTAAACATATTTCTTTCTTAGAGGAGTCATTCGATCACTCCCTTTTTCCAGAAGTTAATTTAGATATTAAAGTGACATGAAAGTTAGCCCAAATAGCAGTGTTTGTCTGGCATGTCTGTTAGTGTCCATTGATAGATAAGTGTGTAATCACAATGTTAGTTGTCAGCCTTGCACTTGGTGCAGCATGGATGAACTTTGAGAACAATATTTTGAGTGAAATTAATCACTCACAAAAAGACAAAGACCATGGGATTTTAGTTCTGTGATGTGCCAAGAAAGTAGACTGGTAGGGAAAGATGACTGGTAGACAGTTGGAGGGATTGGAGAATGGGAGTTACTGTTGATGGGTGTAGAGTTAAGTTATGCAATGTAGAAAACTTTAAGAGATTGTTTGTACAACAGTTTGAATAAAAGCAGATACTACCAAACTGTATACTTAAATATGCTTAAGCAAATTTTATGTATATTTATTTAAACTTGGCTTAGAACTTTGTTAGACAACAAATAAATGAATAATTAATTTAAAAAATGCCAAGCATGGTGGCACACACTTGAAGCCCAGCACTCAGGAGGCAGAGGTAGGCAGATTTCTGGGACATCAAGGCTAGCCTGGTTTACTTAGTGAGTTCCAGGCCAGCTAGGGCTATATAGTGAGTTCTAGGCTATCCAAGGATATATAGTGAGAACCTGCTTCAAAAATAAGAAAGAAAAACACTATCTGAAGTAAGTTCCAGATAATATTTTGCTGTTAGTTTGAATCCTTTTGAATGAATTTCCCTTTAGTTTTATGTAGTCTTTTATTTGCAGTTGATTTCTGTTTATTGTTTGACCCTAGGTGTATATAACACACTAGTGATGTTGCTAAGTCCTGTTCTAAAACTTTGTGTACCTGCTTCAGTTCAAATTGCACAGTTGCAGAACAGAGAAAATAAATGTATAAATGGAAAAGTTTTATGTGTTGCATTATTGAGTGTGTGTGTGAGGGACATAGTCAACAAAGTTGTTTTTAGTCACACTCCATCTTATTTTTTGAGACGGGACCTTTCATTGAACATGGAACTCATCATCAATTCAGCTAGGCTGGCTGGCCAGCAAACTCCAGGGCTGGAATTTGAGACTTGTGCCTTGTGCACTAGATTTTTTAGATACATATTAATTTATTATTACTGAGAGAGAGAGAGAAAAAAAAAACTTGTGTGAGCACACAATTGTGTACACATACCACTATGTCCATGTGGAAGTCACCCAGATTTTAGATTTCAGTATCTTAATTTTTGTCAGTTTAAATGTTGCTCAGAAATTAAGTAATTTTCGCTTTATGGTCACATAGTTTTGGAGGCTGTGTTCTAGTTTCTTTGGCAAGAAAGAAAACTTTGTTTTTCTATAAATAGGATGCAGGACACAAAAGATTTGGAGCAGTGTCCTGTAATGTATGTGGAATGCTTTACACGGCTTCAAATCCAGAAGATGAAACCCAGCACCTGCTTTTCCACAACCAGTTTATAAGTGCTGTAAAATACGTGGTAAGTAGACTTTGTGAACTAAAGCATGTGTGGTAGGTAATTAGGTCAGCTCTTAATGAACTGAGTTGCCAAATTTAAGTAATTGTAAATTGTTTTCAGAGATTAGTAATATACAAAGCATACATAGCATGCGTAGATGCTAGTGTTCTATAAAACCAAACCAAATATAAAAACCAGAGAATTTATCCCAACAGGTTGGTACTGTGGGATTTTTAATTTAGGTTATGTTTTTCAGTGTAATTGGTTTTCAAAAAGTTATTGGACCTTTCTATCTATGTTATTTAGCTTATGTATAGTTATTAAAATTTTTCTTTGATTTTTATAATTACTGTGGATGAATCTGTATTGAATATTCATGTAGCTTCGTGTAATTCATTTTTGGGGATTGATAGTATATATATGTGTATATATATATATATATATATAGTATATAAATAGGTGATTTGAGAACTCTGCTGTTTTTAGAGTTAGTTTTTATGAAGTTAAAAAGAATTCTAGCACATTTAAAAAAATGTGATAAAGTCACTCGAGGAGGCAGAGGCAGGCAAATCTCTGTGAATTCGAGGGCAGCCTGGACTACAAAGTGAGTCCAGGACATCCAAGGCTATGCAGAAAAACCCTGTCTTAAAAACAAAACAATGCCATAATGTAAATATGGTTTAGTGTAAAATGTATTTTAGTATAAAATAAATTTTATAAATACACTTAAGCTTAATAGGTTTGTTTTACATTTGTTTCTAGAAAAAGCTAATGTGTTAGCAGTTTTGATCCATTTCAGGTATTTGTAAAAGGGTAACTTAGTATAATTGCTGTTTACCTGTAACTGAAAGAGAGTCTTTTATTCTGTATGTTGCCCTCTGTACTGGACATGGAGAGGTCCAGGATATATGAACTGAACTCAGCATTTCACTTCATTGGGTATTAGAAACCTGATCACTTAAAGGTCTTGATAGTATCATCCAAATTCATGTACTTGGCTTTAGTTGAGTGGTTTATGTTTACTGCTTCATGGTTGAACCATTTATCCTTTATTTAGTGTCCTCCTACCCAGGCTAGGTAAGGCCTTCCTTTTTGGTTCCCTACTCTGCTTATCCTTTGTATTCCCTATTTCATGTATTTTTTCCCACATACTCCTTCTTACAACTTCACTAAATAAAATATAATGTGAGTGAATATAGGCTAGAACTTGATGATTTTTCCTGTGAAATTTAGACCTTTCTAATTTGGCTGTTAATAGTCTTACATCTGGAAAAGATGGTGGCGCTGTTAGGTAGCTGATCATAGAATGTTTAGGGCCAAAATACATGAACCTTATGTAAGTCCTTTGTATTCAATTTAAATGACTTCTCGTTTTCATTTAGTTTCCCCTCCCTTCCCCTCTTCTCCCCTCCCCTCCCCTCCTTTATCTCCTCTTCTCCTCTTCGTCTCTTCTCTTTACAAGACAGGGTTGTTCTGTGTAGCCCTGGTTGGCCTGGAACTCGCTTTGAAGATGAGGCTAGCCTTGAACTCAAGAGATCTGACTGCCTCTGCAGTCAGATTGTTGGGATTAAAGCTGTACATTATCATTGCTCTATTCATTTAGTTTCTTAAAATTATAAAAACTATATTTAAAAGGCTTAGTTGTTCACTTTAGGAAAATTTTCACTTTCTGAGGGGAACAGAAAAAATCATTAAAGAAATAAGTCCTCTGCTCTTTCAGGATTCCTGGAGAAGATGATTTATGGAGCAAAGTGTAGTCATGACCTAGTCAATTCCCAAGTCTCTTGCAAAACTTTACTTCCTACTTCCAGTCAGTCTTTGTCACTCCTCCTTAGATGGAACAGAGCTAGTGGTTACTTAATTTGACATAACCTGTAGAGAAGGAATTGAATTTAGCAGTTGGTCATGTCAGAGTCAATGTCCTTGTTTTTTGCTGATTTGAAATGTAGATCTACTTAGTTTAGGTCAAAACTATTTCAAAACATTGTATTATTTTATGACATATATAGAGAGAGGATTAAATAGGCCTTTATAGGACTGGAGAGATGGCTCAGAGGTGAAGAGGGCTGGCTGCTCTTCCAGAGGTCCTGAGTTCAATTCCCAGCAACTACATGGTGGCTCACAACCATCTATAATGAGATCTGGCGTCCTCTTCTGGAGTACAGGCACACATGCAGGCAGAATGCTGTATGAATTACAAGTAAATAAATCTTTAAAAATATAGGCCTTTATATTCTACTTTGATCACAACTCCAGATTTTGGGTTGTGACATTAAAACACCTTGTATTGTGCCTTGTATAGTATTTTTCAGTCATTTAATTAGTGTGAGTTTTACGTAAAGAAGGATATGGAAGAGAAGTCATTTGGTACTTGGTTTTAGTTCATGCTAGACAGACCATGTTCAGGAAGTAAAAATGAAATTTTATGCCAACTGAAACTATTTAAGAGTAAAGTAGTAGCTGAGTGTGGTGCTAGCATCCTCATGATGGACCGTGCTCTCATTAGGAGACATGAGGACCACTGCAGTCTGAGGCTAGTGAGTGCTCTAGGCCGCCCAGGGCTATGTGCTGACAGCTCTTCTGGAAAAGGCCAAAATAAACAAATCCAAACTACTCATTTGAAAGAGAGACTTAATTAGAAACATTGTTTGTTTATTTGTTTATGACAGGGTCTCACTTGTAGACCAGGCTGGTCTGGAACTCAGATCTGATTACTTCTGTCTCTTCAATGCTGGGATTAAAGGCATGTGTGCCTATGCCTGGCCAAAGTCTGTATTTTTAAAAAGGTTAAACTAACATTTAGATTATATAGTATTAGAAATTGATGCTTACATATCCAAGTTTCAGTTTATCAGAATATTTACTTTTTTTATCTCTGAAATTCTTGTAGTTTGTATGTAGACTATACGGATACTTTCTCAATTCCCTAATTTTACCCTGTCTGCCTCATTGATAGCCATTTTAAGAAATGGATTTTATCTGATTTAATAGAAACTTTGAGAAAGGAGCCTCTTAGTGTCTCAGGGAGAGAGTCTAATTTGGACATTTGGATTTAGCAACTACTGTTTCTTTGGTGAAGTAAGGTACAGGCACAGGAGTTCTGTAAAGTGTGAGGAATAAGTAGGAAGAACCACGAAACCATCAGACACTACCAGAAAGTCAGTTTCATTTTGCGCTGTCACGAAGAAAAATAATGTATTTGTCATTTGCAGAGAAAATACTCTAACGACTATGTGATATGCCCTCCATGCTTGGGAGCAAAGTTTGAAAGAAATGAAAAATTAACAATTACAGACTTAACTATTGAAGCAATAAATCAACATTAAGTATATAAGTATTTAAGTAAATAATAAAAACCTTCATAGCATAGAAGTGACCAGAGCCCTGGTTAGAAGAACAAGATCAGAAGAGAGTGGTTTTCATTGGTGGGAAAGAACAAATAGGAGGTCAGCTTTGGTTGTTAACATGGTACAACTAGAGAGAGACAGCAAATGATAATTTTTGTAGAGAGTCATGGCTACATCTTTTTGACTGAAGCAAATGATTTTTGTAGATAGTGACATAAGAAAAATACAGTCAGGTGAGATTATGATATTTCGATTTTGAACGCTATTTGGAATTCTTTCCACCCTTTCAGAAGCTGAAGAATTTTGAGTTCCGTGAGTGATGTTTTTAAATAATCTTATGATATTTTGGTGATATATAGGAGAGAAATATTTCATTGTGGGTTGGAGGCAGTAAATAAATAGAAGGTATACATTGTGCTGACTTAATATGGCATTGATGGAACTGACCACAAGTCAGATTTTGAACAAAGATTTGACATTTTCAAATGACTTCCAGCATGATACGCCATCTAAAGTTGAAAGTGCTGTACAGTTGCCAGTGCTCAGGAGGCACATGCTGCTAGGAGCTGCCATGTTTGACACGCAGAATGTTTCTGTCACAATTCTTTTAGAGAGTGCTATCACTGAAAGTTGAGAAATTACATATGACTAAATGTATAATGCAGGGAAATCACGATCTAGTCAGACTTTAATTTTAACTTGAAACTTGAATATGTATGAATACTTCTTTTTACTTTGTGTTTACTCTTTTGAAAGATGACTAGGAAAAAGAAGAAAGGCAAAAGAAGTGAATTGAGCAGAAGAAAAGGGCTATTTTCAAAATTTTTAATCATGTGTGTGTGTTGTTTTGCATACGTGTGTACACGTCCTGTGACATCAGAGGGATTGGATCTCCTGGAACTGGAGTTATGGGTGGTAGTGAGCTGGGAACTGAACTCTGGTCCTCTGCAATAACAGAGATGAGACTGCTCATTGAGCCATCTTCAGCTCAGCAAAGCAAGGCTGAAGGCTTTAGATCTGAAACCTTTTGGGAGTGAAAAAGGAATCTGAAGCAAAGCAGCTATCTTAGAGTTACTGTTGTGATTAAACACCAGGACCAAAGTAACTTTCGGGTTGGAGGAAAGGGTTTATTTCACTCACAGTTTCATGCACCAAACAGTTCATCATCAGGAGCAGTAAGGGCAGGAACTTGGAGGCAGGAGCTGATGCAGAGGTCATGGAGAGGTGTTGTTTACTATCTTCCTCATGTCTTGTGCAGTCTGTTTTTTCACAGAACCCAGGCCAACTAGCCTAGGAGTGGTGCCACCCACAGTGGGGCCCTCGCCCAGCAAACACTGATTGAGAAAATGCCTGATAGCTGAATGTTATGAAATTTTATATTTTTTTCAGATTAGGGGGTGGAGGCTATTTAAGACAGAGTTTCTCTGTGTAGCCCTGACTGTCCTAGAACTCACTTTGTAGAACTCACTCTGTAGACTAGGCTGGCCTTGAACTCACCGGAATCCTCCTACCTTTGCCTCCAAGTACTGGGACTAAAGATGTGCGCCACTACCTTCTGGCTGGCATTTTCTCAATTGAGGCTCCCTCCTGTCAGAAAACTCTAGCTTTGTGTCAGGTTGACATAAAACTCTCCAGCATAAGAACTTGGCTTTTGAATAAAGATTACCAAGGTTTGTATATCTTAGGTAGACATCCAGGTGTCTCCTTTGCTGCCTCCTGCTTCTAGTTTTATTTCATTCTACTTTGTAGATCTAGAACATTGCATATATGAATATAGGATGTGATTAACTGCTAAATATTATAAAGAAATTTTGTTTCAGAATAGGGGCAGTATGGCAAAGAAATATGTGCAGCAAATTTATATATCATTGCTTGTTTGAGACGGGATCTTACTGAATAGCGTAGGCCTGTCCTTGAACCTGAAGTTGTTCTGTTGCCTCTGTCTCTCACGTGTTAATTGCAAGTATGAACCTGATAGATTTTATTTTTTAAATAGTTGAGAAATTCCTTGGCAGTGGGAGAATTATAGCAAATTATAGCTAATCTAGTGTCAAATAAAATTCTCATATGTTCTTGCCATGTTTCCCATATACTAGAAATAATACCACGCTATTTTCCCAAGCTAAAAACATCAGTAGTTCTTTTTTATATTGTGAAATGTTATTTCTGTTTTTAACTTCTAATTAATTTTTTGTGAGTTTCACATTTTGCACCCCTGTCCTGCTCATCTCCTTGTACCTTAGTATCTGCTCTCTACCTTTGCAGCCTCCCCTTCTTAGTTCTTTAACGTTTAAAGTTCCATCCATCCATCCATTCATTATGTACATATTGTTCTGTCTGCATTTTAGAAGAGGGCACTAGATCACATTATAGATAGTTGTGGGCCACCATGTGGTGCTGGGAATTGAACTCAGGACCTTTGGAAAAGCAGCCAGTGCTCTTAACCACTGAGCCATCTCTCCAGGCCCCCTTAGTTTTACCTTTAAAAAATACATTTTTATATTCTATTGTATTAATTTTTACAAAAATTATTTATACTACATGTATGAGTGTTTTGTCTGCATGCATGTATGTGGACCATGCCTGATGCTCACGATGTCAGGAGGAAAATATTAGCTCCCCAGGAATTTCAGTAACAGATAATTGTGAGCCACCATGTAGGTGCTCCCCGTGTAGGTGCTGGGAACGAAATCCAGGTCCTCTGCAATAACAGATGCTCTTAGCCGTTGAGTCTTCTCTCCAGCCCATTAAAGTTTTACTTTATTTTGTGTTCTATTGCATTCCTTTAGGTCAACTGTTAGGAAACTTCACCTTCCAGATAGATCCTAGGTGCTTCTCTTTGTGTTAATTCCAATTCTGCCATTCCACAGCAGGCTACCATGATTTCTTTCTTTTGCAGTTTTCTACTAACCCACACCACTACTTTCCATTTTGTTGTTTCTCTATGCCCATTCTCCATGGCCTTTTAAAAATGATGATCAGTGGTCTTTTAAAAATGTAAATCAAGTTGAGAGTTGGAGAGTTGGCTCAGTAGTTAAGAATACTTGTTCTTGTCTGTAACTCCAGTTCTAGAGGATCTGACCACCTCTTCTGACTTCAGCAGTCACCAGGCGCACACATGCATACATGCATGCAGGTAAAACACTCATACATATAAAGTAAGATAATGTTGTTTTTTGTTTTTGCTGTTTTTGTTTTTGTTTTTTCTTGAGGCAGGGTTTTTCTGTGTATTCCTGGCTGTCCTAGAACTCGCTCTGTAGACCAGGCTGGCCTCCAACTCCCAGAGATCTGCCTGCCTCTGCCTCCTGAGTGCTGGGATAAAAGGCGTGTTCTGCTGCTCTGGGCCTCACTTTAGGTCTCGTTTAAACTACTATCTTGATTAGGTCAATATTGTGTTTGCTTAATTTTAAAAAGATATATTTATTTTTATTTTATGTTTATGAGTGTTTTCCCTGTATGTGTCTGTGAACTATATGCATTGGATCTTCTGGAACTGGAGCATCTGTGTTGCAGCTTGTGGGGTCTGGGACTTGAATCTGGGTCCTCTGCAAGAGCTCTTAGCTGCTAAGCCGCCTCTTCAGCCCCTACTTTCTTTTCTAAATACATGATATTTGAGTAAATCTCTCTATGTGTGTATATATGATGTCATTTTTAGGCATGTGTACATGTTGCACATGTCTGCATGCATATGTGTGCATGCTTGTGGAGACTGAGGTTGGTGTCAGGCTCTTCATAGCATTTTACCTTTTCTGTCACTGTACCTGAGACTTGCTCATTGGTTAGACTGGCTACGCAGCAAGTCTCATAAATCCTTTCTATGCATCTCAGTACCGGAACTGCAGGTAATTTGGCTAGACTGATTGATCAGCAGACCTCAAGGATTCTCCTGTCTTTCTACATCCTGCTGTTTATAGATGCATAGCACTATGCCTGACCTTCTTATCTATCTATCTATCTATCTATCTATCTATCTATCTATCTATCTATCTACCTACCTACCTATTTATTTATTTATTTATTTATCTATCGATTTATTTATTTATTTAGGTGAGTTTTTGGGATCTGAACTGAGAGCCTCATGCTTACATAGATGCACTTTACCCACCACACTGTCTCAAAGGCAGTCTCTGTGTAGCCCTGGCTGGCTTGGCACTTTAGCAATCTTTTTTCCTCTGCTTCCTGAGTGTGGTTTAAACTTCCATAATCAGTTTTCTAAGTGCTGAATTTATAAGTGTGTGGTGCTGCCATGTTTAGCTAAGTTTGATTTGTATTTTCCAAGAGAAGTTTAATAAATGTAATCAGTTTCCCTGTTTTTGTTTCTCATCTGTCTTTTTCTCTCTTCCTGATTTTCTGTCCCCCATTTCTTCCACTTCATAGAGAATAATGTACCCCATCTATCACTCACCCACTTTCAACAACTGTTAAGTGGGCAGTCTTCTTTGATTTAATTGCTTCAATTATTTTGTGTTCAACCTTGGCATCAGATTAATACTTTAGTAGATACTTCAAATGTTAAAGATTCTTTTATATTATTGTTTCCATCCCTGCTACAGTTCTCTTTTCCTCTTGTCCTCCCAGTCTCCCTCCTCTCTGTGCCCACATCCACTTCTCCTCCATTTCAAAGATTATTTTTTTAAACAGAAATGGTTTAATGAATGCAATTGTGCCTTTAAAAAGCAAATCCCTTAATTTCAAGCATTCTTGCGGGTTTAGAAGCTTCACAGATATCTATCTTATTTTATTTAAGGTTCATAAATTGCATTAATGGATGATTTAAGTTTCTCTTTTTCGTTGAGACAGGGCTTCTCTGTGTAGCCTCCTGGGTGTGGTGATGCACACTTTTAATCTCAGCACTCAGAAGGTAGAGGCAGGTGGATCTCTGTGGGTTCGAGGCCAGCCTGGTCTACAGAGTGAGTCCAGGACAGCCAGGGCAACACAGAGAAACCGTGTCTCAAAAACAAAACAAAAAAAGAAATTCAAACTAGTGTGCTGGGGTGAGGTTCCATAGTGAAACATTTACTTAGCATGCTATCAACTCTAGCTTCCATCCTCAGCACAGACAGACGAGAATTTTAATGAAAAATAGAAATTAGAAATATAAAACATGGGAAGTAGAAATTTGAAATAAAAAATGTGACTGGTGTGTTAGCTTAAGGCTTTTAATGCTAGCACTTGAGAGCTTGGAGACAGGTGGATTTCTGAGTTTGAGACTAGCTTGGTCTACATAGCAAGACACTATCTCAAAACAAAAAGAAATATAAAGTATTTTATAATATCCAGATGGCTGGATTAAGAAAATTTGAATTTTGGAAAATACTTCTTGGTAGAGGGTTACATATAATATGCTTATATAGCGTAAAGTGAGACGTATTAATACACCAAACTAGAATTGATATATTTGCAAAAGTAGTGTGGCTGTTGGGTAGATTTCTCTAAATTGCACATCCCTTACCTTTATCTCATTTTCAACCAGTAAACAAATTTCAACTCTTAAAAATTCTCTGAAAGAGTCAGGTTATCAGTGATACTGGCAAGGCATTAACTGCCTGTGAGTCACATGTTTTGAGTACCGTAATTAATATGGTTGTTTTATTTGTCCATGACTGTATTTATTGTGGTACTTTGGGGATATTTGTTGATTAGCTGAGTAGTACAATAGGTTTATTTGTATGTATCAGTAAGAGAATGGAAGCCCCTGAGTTACTGAGTTACCATTTGTCTTTAATGTAGCCTTCTAGTGATAGCCATTTTCTAGATTGTTTAGGAAACAGTTCTAGACTTCTAATTTACTCAAAGCTAACAAAATACTGTATCTGTTAGATCCGAAGAACCCAAACCTGGGGCTGGAGAGATGGCTCGGAGGTTGAGAGCACTGGCTACTTATTCCTCCACAGTTCCTGAGCTCAATTCCCAGCAACCACATGGCATCTCACAATTCTAAGGGATCTGACACCTTCACAGTAATGCACATAAAAAAAAAAAAGACATATAACACCCTCTTTTGACCGCTGAGGGCAGCAAGCACACAAGTGGCATGAGCAAGACACTCATACACATAAAATAAATAAAAATATTAAAAACCCTAATGATTAGAGAGTTTCTACTGAGTTATGCCCCCGTGAAGATCAGTATAATCCAAATAATAATAATTTTGTCTTTTACAGTACATGATAAAACAATAATATTTAAAATAAAAATTATTGGGGCTGGAGAGATGGCTCAGAGGTTAAGAGCACTGGCTGTTCTTCCAAAGGTCCTGAGTTCAATTCCCAGCAACCACATGGTGGCTCACAACCATCTATAATGAGATCTGGTGCCCTCTTCTGGGTTGCAGGCTCACACGCAGGTAGAATACTGTATAAATTTAAAAAATGAATCTTTTACAAATTATCTAATTGTGGTTTTCATACATAGACATGCACACTTTAAGTTATTTTATAAGAAAATTTTATAGTAAAATGTTAGTAAACCAAAATAATGTCTGTGGTGTGTGATATCCGTTTACCAGTTTTGATATTTTTAAAGGCAATTCATAAGAATACTCTATTAGACTATCTTTTAATAATTTAGCTCAGGGAGTGTGTACAGTTTGAAATTACTTAAATCTGTAGTTCTTTATTGAGTTTGAGTTCTTCCTCCCATACTCTATGATTTGATTAAAAAAAAAAAGCGACAGAACTTCTCTTTCACTTTGTAGAAAAGATGGTTTCAAAGGCTTTCCATGAACTAATGTTAATGTAAATTTCTTTTTTTAAGCAGGTGTTATCTTTTATGCCTTTAAAAATTGTTTATGCATATTTAATACGTATGTGATTCTGACTGAGCTTTTTATTCTGCTTTCTTAACTTCTAAACAATTTAGATTTATTTATTTTATGTGTATGAATGTTTTACTTGCATGTATGTGTGTGTACCATGTGCTTGCCTGTTGGATGTCCTGGAACTCAGGTTACAGATGGTTGTGAGACACCATGTGGGGGCTGGGAATCGAACCTGGTCCTCTGCAGGAACAGCAAGTGCTTGTAACTGCCATTTCTCCAGCCTGACTCTTAATCTTGAGATAATATTCTCATCCCTAGTTGATTTTAGTCACTTGAATTTTACTTGTCCTTGAATACTTATTTTTAAGCAGATTTTGAATTTTTAATATTTTGTTCTATGATCTTATGTATGCTGACCCTTGTAAACTACAGTTTTTGGCTCCAGCTAAGATCCTGCTTCCATTCCATCAAAAAAAAAAAAAAAACAAACAAAACAAAAAGATAACTTAGAAAACCAGTTTCCATCCTTTTAGACTTATTACAGTATATAAAAAATTAGCTGTTTTTTCTTTATTGAGCTTTTATATTTTTAGAAGTCATGCTAGAAAAGAATTTTTTCCTAAATAGAAATACAAATTGCTTTTAAAAAGGCCTTTTTACATAACATTGGTTGGGTAAGAAAATGGAACAACTAGTTAAAGCTCATTCCTTCTGTAATTATTTTGAACTTCAAAGCTCCTAGTTTTAACCTCTGGTTCAGTCCCATCTTACTAGATTTAAGTGGCTTTTGTTTTGTTTTGTTTTTTTTCATGCAGGTTCTGCTCATTAATCACCATGAGTGTGGATCTGAAGAAGAGTTTATTACCTCTCTTTTTTTGAGTATGTCTAACTTCAGATACACACAACGTAGCCTCCTTCCCTATTAGATTCTTAGAAGGTAGTTATATTTTTTATAGTCTCCTTCTTGTGGCTTTGATAGTTGTGAACAATAAGAGTAAAAGCTATTTCTTTCATACTGGGCTACTGCATGCAAATCCGTTCACCCAAAACCTCCTGGAGGTCTTTGGCAAACATAAATATAAGTGTTTATTTGTGGAGGTAACCGTGTTCCAAAGAAATCTAAGAGCTGAATTCTTTTGTCCAGGATCTGGGACAGTTACTCTTTCTCTTCTGGGAATCACTGACTTTAAGGGGCTTGATTTTTTTATTTTTATTTTTTTAATTTTTCATGTGTGATTTTCAAAATTTGTTAAGATGGGAAATGATAGATTAGAATTTTTTGTGGTATGACATAAGTGAATGAGAATTAGAAATTAGCTTGTTCAATCTGCTGTAAGTGTAACAAAACATGATTTATCACACCTTGTTAGTGTTAAGTATTAATGAACCTGTATTTATTATGTTTGCAACTTTTAGACAAAAGGATGTACTTTTTTCTTGTGCATGAATGATGAAAGTATGATATATAAATTCATTCTTTCATATCTAGGGCTGGAAAAAAGAAAGAATTCTGGCAGAATATCCTGATGGTAGGATAATAATGGTTCTTCCTGAAGACCCAAAGTATGCCCTGAAGAAGGTAACTTTTCAGTGAAATTTCCTGCAGAAAACTTGCTATCCCTAAGGGGATAACACACTGCAGGCTTTGCACATTGGACATCAATCCTGAAAACAAGAAGCAAGCATTTAAAGAATGGAACCTATCCGAAGAAAATTAATACAACTCATTTGAAAAATTATGATAACCTTGCTACATACAAAATATATGAAGTAGATTAAATGCCAATCCAGTAATATCAACAGTGTGATTATATAGAAGGCATAATTATGCCTTTAGATTTCATAACATTTACTTTATTGAGAAATGAATTAGATATTGAAACATGGCATTGTTTTGTCATATAGAGCATTTTGAAAGGGACCATGGCATAAACTTTATGAAAAAAGAAAAAAAAAACAACACTAATCACATTTACAGATGTATTTTTGCCTCTAGATTACTTTTTTTTTTTCCATGAAAGGTGCTTAATGTGGGTATGAGTTTAGTTATTTATCTAAAACCCTAGTTTTTCTCTAGTATGTATCCAAAATGTCTACTACCTCAAGGGAAATAATATATTTGCTATAGTTTTTTTAGATTTTCAATTGGACATCTTTAAATTTAGGACTGTGTCACCTGAAAAGGAAGCTAAGAAAACACCTATTTGAGAGTACAGCTAACATCTTACTGGATATAAGTCATTTGCTCTGTGGCTCTTCATGTCTTTAGGTCACTACTTTGGGAGGCCAGTTGCAGACCACAGATTAGCGCTAATGGTGCGCAAGATGCCATAAAGTGTGCTCAGCTTGTCTTCTATTTAAAACGTTGATTTTTGCATAGAGACAGTTGCTTGTGGAGTCACTAAGTGCGCTAAGTGAGTAATAGAAAAATTCAAGTATGAAAAATTTCCAGCTGTCATTCAGAAATGCATAGTAGAAAATTTACTACAGTACCTTATGTGACAGCCAGACTTTGCTAAGAACTGTCTCAGTAACTACAGATTTTTTCAATTAAGATTATCAGGGAAAGCCTACAATTGATTATATTATTAGTTAGTAAACCATAAATAAGATTAAAATTAAAACAGAAGAAATTGTGAGCAGCCTTTGTCTAGGAACCAATCAGGGATACTCTTTTAAGGTATCAGAGATAATGAGGGGTGAATTTTCATCACTGACTAAGGGATGCATTTTGCTGTATGTACTACAGAAGCAAGAGGAGGAACCACACTAGAGTTTATTTGCCTTTTAGGGTTAGTGACATGGATGGTCATTAGATGGAACATTTACAACTTGTGTGTCCAGTGGCACACAACTGTAATTCCAGCACTTGGGAGGCAGAGGTAGGCAGATCTCTGTGAGTTCAAGGCAAGCCTGGTCTATAAAGCGAGTCCAGGACAGCCAGGGTTACACAGAGAAACCCTGTCTCAAAAAAAACCAAAAAAAAAACAAAACCCAAAAAGAAATTTCAGACACATTTGAGTTTGTTTCTTCCACATACAAAATGAAGAACTATAATACTCCAAGGGATATTAGATTGAAATGGGCAGTTCTTGATTTGTCTTGCTTGTAAATGCTTGCTAGATAGTAAACATGAATTTTTTATCCTCTGTCTCATTAATTTTACTGTTGGGAGTGCCAAGGCTTGGGAAGAGAGTGGATTGCTGTTCTAACCATTTGAGATAGCTGGTGCTCCTAGTAAGGGAGTCTTAATATTCTTTCTTTTATTGGTGGTTGGGGTTTGAGACAGGGTTTCTCTGTGTTGCCTTGGCTGTTCTGGACTCGGACTGAAAGAAATCTGCCTTCCTCTGCCTTTCTGAGTGCTGGGAAGAAGTGTGCCATCACTGCCTGACTCGTTCTTAGTATTGCACTGTCACTCATGCGTCTTAATTCCTAGACTGCTGGCTTTGGCAGCACCCCACTCCTCCCTTTTGCCAAGTTACTTCTAGTACTTAAAAAGCTCACAATACAGATATCTAAAAGAGCTCTTCAGGCCAGGTATGGTGGTACACATCTGTGATTTCAGCACTCTGAAGGCTGAGGCAGAAGAATTGCTGCTAGTTGAAGGCCAGCCTGGCACCAGGCCAGTCAGAGATACATAGTAAAATAGCAAGCCTCTGTCTCAGAATCAACAGATAACACCCCTAGCAGAAAGCTCTTCAGAGAATATATATATTCAGCTTACTGAATGGTTTTTACTTGTATACAGTGTTTTCTTTGTTTAAAAAAGGTATTGTTCTTTACTTGGCAGGTTGATGAAATTAGAGAGATGGTTGACAATGATCTGGGTTTCCAACAGGCTCCATTAATGTGCTACTCCAGAGCTAAGACACTTCTCTTCATTTCTAATGACAAAAAAGTAGTCGGCTGCCTGATTGCAGAGCATATCCAGTGGGTGAGTGACTTCTGAAGAGTGCTCATGAATGTCTAAGTTAGATTATTACTATATGTTTTTGTTTGTTTGTTTTTTCAAGACAGGATTTCTCTGTAGCTTTAGTAGTCCTGGCCCTCAACTCTGTAGACCAGGCTGGCCTCAAACTCAGAGATCTGTCTGCCTCTGCCTTCCTGAGTGCTGGGGTCAAATGTGTGTGCCATCATACCTGGCTTACTATGTGATCTTAAGTATCCTAGTAAATAGTATCCAAAATAAATAGTATCCCATAAACCTGTTTATATTTTAGTTAAGAGTATTAATTCAAAAATTATTATATATAATACTGTACTATAGTAGAGTTGTGGCTTGTGTAGGAATTAATTTTTCTTTCTTTTGAGACTTCTCGCTATGTAATACAGGTTGGCGTGAAATTTACTGTGTAGCTCAGACTATTCTCACTATTCAGACTATTCAGCACTATTCTGAGTGCTGGTGTACACCACCATACCCAGGTGTGAATTAGTCTGTCTCTCCCTTCCTCCCTAGGTCTCAGTATGTAGTCTTGGTTGGTCAGAATTTAGAGATTCTTCTTTCTCTGTCTCTTGAGTGCTGGCATGAAAGGTATGCACTACCATACATGGCAAAAATTTTCAAATCGGTAAGATAAAGGTATAGAATTAATAGTACTGTTATAGCTTGTTTAGGAGGGCTCTGTGCTATAATCTACTATTTCTCTCAACTGCTCCTCCTAGCACTAGGCTAGGGAAGGTATAGTGGGCAAAGTGTTTTGTTGTTACTGTTTTCCTGTAAAAGTGGGTCTGGTCTGGAAGTGCTCAGGAGTTTAGATTCTCCTGCTTCCACCTCCTAAGTGCTCAGATTACCCACACCCAACCCATGGCCTACTTTAATAATCATAATAATTTATTATTTTGAGACAGGCTTTCACTCAATAACCCTGGTTATCCTGGAATTCACTGTGTAGACCAGGCTAGCCTTGAACTCACAGAGACCCTCCTGCCTCTGCCTCCCTGGTGTGGAGATTAAAAGTATATGCTACATGCCTGTCTGTTTTTGTAAATACAATTTTATTACAATCCTGCTATACCCATTTGTTCTTATATTTTTATACAGTTGCTTTCAAACTACAAAGGCAGAGAAAACAGTTGTTGAGGTGCCTTTGCAGAAAGTTTGTCTCCCCTGAATAGGTCCATTTTTCAAGTTCCAAGTGAGCAGTTGATTTGTGTTTAGGAGGAAAATTATATAAAAACCAAATTGTCGTCAGTGATGTGTTCATATATTGAGTTTTACACTACACTGGAGACGAACCTCAGAGAACAGAAGTTTCTGGACCTTAGTTTCACTTGAGCCCTACCCGAAATCTGTTTATTTCAGCCAAGTTCTTGGTCATGCAGTCAGTTGTACTTTGTGTATAACTACTGTTGCGTTGATGTCTTTACCAATTAATAACTGTCTATGTAAATTTATACTCTATCATAATAATTTTAAAAATCATGTGTATGCGTGTTTTTCTTCATGTATGTCTGTGTATTATGTGCATGCTTGGTGCTCAAGTAAGCCAGAGAGGACATAACTCCCCTGAAACTGAAGTTATAGATGCTTGTGAGCTGCCATGTGGGTGCTGGTAGTAGAACCTGGGTTCTCTGGAAGAGCAGCCAATGCTTTTAACTGCTAACCCATCTTTTTAGCCCAGCATGCATTACTCTTAATTTTTGTTTTCTAATTTAAGTTTTGTGCTTTGTCTTCTTGGGAGACGGGTCATGTTCTTTTTGACAATTATATTGGCACAAGAATGTGTGCTTACGTTTACAGTTATTTGTTGAGATCAGAGAATCAAGGAAAAGGCATTCTTAATTTTTCTTCTCACCCTATTCTTAGTTCTTGCGTAGTGGTGAGCGCATGAGTTGTGCAGTGTAAGAGTAGTCGCTATGACTACTGAGCTCTGAACATGTCCTTTTGCTGCTTAGAATGCAACAATGAAGGGAAAAATACTTTTCATTCCTGTTGCATTTACTTTTGATGGCAAAATGCTGTTTCCTTGTTTAATTTCTCCAAATTATTAATGATACACACATACACACACACATGTCACAAAACTAGTAAGTTAGAAGCAGACCCAGATTGGTAAGTGTCTGGTAGTTTGTCCAGCAGCTGGACTAATGTAGTTGATACTTCAGCAAGATTTATACCAGACAGCTATCACCTTTATCTCTCTTCCCATTTTTGACATTTATAGGGTTATCGAGTTATAGAAGAGAAACTTCCAGTTATCAGGTCAGAAGAAGAAAAAGTCCGATTTGAAAGGCAAAAGGCGTGGTGCTGCTCAACGTCCCCAGAGCCGGCAATATGTGGGATCAGTCGGATATGGGTGTTCAGCATGATGCGGCGGAAGAAAATAGCTTCTCGCATGATCGAATGCCTAAGGTACCTTATGCAATTCTTCAAGTCACTTGCAGTAGAGTTTCAGCATAAAGAACAGTACTTAATTATAACTGTATAACTTTTATTTGCATTAATTTTAAGTTTTGTATAAATATACTAGGTCTTTGAGGCTTTTTTTGTTTGAAGAGGGAAAAAAGTTTGATAACAGGTGAAACATTATTAATCTTCTTTAATTTTAGTTATTTATAACTGTGACATTAGGCCAATATAACAGACATATTTCAACATATTTCAACTGTTAGAGATTTTAAAGCAAAACCAGAGAAATCAGCCTTTAGAGAAATTTGTCAAGAATATTATTTTTGGCTGCACAGTGGTGGTGCACACCATTAATCACAGTGTTTGGGAGGCAGAGGCTGGCAGATCTCTGATTTTGAGGCCAGCCTGGTCTACAGAGTGAATTCTAGGACAGCCAAGGTTACACAGAGAAATCTTGTCTCAGGAAAAAAAAAAGTATTGATTTTGACATGCTCAAAATCACATGCTCTGTAGGTAAAGGTGCTGACTGGAAAAGCCTGTGACCTGAGTTGAGTCCCCAAAACCACGTCAAGGCAGGAGAGAACCAACTGTACAGAGTTGCAAGACCTCTGTAGCATGAACATTCACTGAACATTCACACACAAACAATCTGTGCACATAATAAGTTTTTAAAAGTTTTACATATTGTTATGTTCTTTTCAGTATCATTTGTCTTTCTACTATGTGGCTTATCAAAATACAGAGAAAATGAAGAGAAATGAATCAGACGTTTTTCTTCCAATGAAGTCCCTTAGATAAAAGATAAAATGAAGGTTAAAATCAATCATAAGAGGTTTTGGGGTGGAGTGAGTAGTTGGATGGCAGAGCAGTTGCCTACCACGCGTCCAACCCCAATTTCAATCTAAGTAGTGCTTAAAAATTGTTTTAGGTTCTTTTATTGTTTGTTTATTCCTAGAACATCGTGTGTATCCTATGGAATGGGTTCACAATAATCAATTACTGTTATGGCTGAAGGCCTAAGGATTCAGGGACCTTAGCTCTTTGCTGTGTGTGTGTGAATGGATAACAGCACACAGCTGCTCTTTATGACAAGGGACCTGTTCCTAGTTCTTTTAGTACTAAGCCTGGAAACAAGCTGATTAAGTAAAATAGTCCTAAAGGAGTGAGAATATTTATTATCCTTTAAATCTTGAAGGAAACCATATAGGTGGCTCTTGTTCATAAAAAGTTGAAACACCAGTATTGTAATTATTCCTATGATAGTGAATAAGCTCTTTAAGAATCCTCTGCTTTCTCTCTATTCCTTCTTACACAGTTCTTCTCATTATTATGTATCGCACTCTGAAGATTACAATATGAAAATGCCTCCAGCAGACTTAGAGTCACACCTTAAAACCATCTATTTGCTATTTAGTGGGTTTTAATATACTCAGAACATATACAATTATCACTCTGTCTAATTTTAGAGCACTTCTATTCCCCATCCTCTCCACCCTAAAACCAGCTCATACAGTGATTAATTTTCTCATATTTCTAGCTGCTGGCAGCCACTAGGCTGCTCTCCGTATCAGTGTATTTTTCTATTGTGAACATTTCATAAAAATGGAATTCTGTAGTGTTTGACCTTTGTGAATGGTTTCTTTCATGTAGCATAATACTTTCAATCATCATCAGTGCGGTAACATTTATCAGTCTGCTGCTTTTTTGTGTGTGTTTGTGTATTTGTGTATATGCATGTTTTGATCAACTACCAAACTTTTTCTACAATGGCTGTACCTTTTTACAACCCTACCAGCAATATACGAAGGTTCCAAGTGCTTCACTTCACTTCTCAAAACCTGTTGAGAGACTGGGAAGATGTCTCAGTCAGGAAAGTTCTTTTTGTGTAATCCCAGCACTCTGGAGGAACTAACTTCAAATTCCCAGCACCTGTGTAAGAGCAGGAAGTAGGGTCATGTGTCTATAATCCCAGTACTAGGAGCTAGAGACAAACTGGTCCCAGCTCTTTGCCAGCTGTTCTAGGCAAAACAACAGGTTCCAGGTAGGAGACCAGACCTCAAAAATAAGATGGAAGCTGAGGAGGGAAGCACATATGTTTATTCCCAGCATTTGAGAGGCAGATGGAGCTGAATCTGTTAGAGTAAGGCTTGCTTGCTCTACTTAGTTTCAGGCCAACTATGGCTGTCCAGTATAAGACCCTGTCACAACAACAGCAGCAGCAAAAGTCAGGGTTGGGGCTGGAGTGATGGTTTAAAGGTTAAGAGCTCTTGCTGCTCTTGGAAAGGACCCACGTTCAATTGCTAGCACCAACAAAGAGGCTCACAACTGTCCATTCCATAACTCTAGTTCTAGGGCATCTAATGTCCCCCTCTGACCTCTGCAGGCACCAATCACTCGTGGGTGCACATGCACGCATGCAAACAAAACACTACTACACATTTAGAGAAGTAAATCTAAAAATATAATGAAATGTGGAAAGCTGGGTTTAGTGGTACATGACTTTAACCCCTCACTCTGGAGGCAGAGGCAGGTGGATCTCTGTGAGTTTGAGGCCAGCCTGGTCTACATAGTGGGTTCCAGGACAGCCAGTTACATAGTGAGACCCTGTCTTGAAAAAAACAAAAGTAGAAAAGCAATGGAAAATGACATCTTACATCAACCTCTAGCCTTTCAACCCACACTGACATGACACGTTCTCAATTTTTTTCCTCTTTTTCTGACAGACATACCTAAAGGAGAAGACTCTATTCACACCTGTGTCAACTTTTAAATTGTCTTATTTACCTTTTCTTTATTGAGTTACAGTCACTTTTGTAGTACAGATGCAAGTCTTTTCATATATATATGATTTATAGATGTTTTCCACTATTTTGTATTTGTCTTTTCATTTTCTTGATAATGTATAAAGGTTCACAGTAAAGACCAGGCTGGCCTCAAGCTTTTTTTTTTTTTCCTCCCTCTTTTTTATTGGGACAGTGTCTTACTTTGTAGCCCGGTCTGGCCTGGAACTTGCTGTGTAGATCAGGCTAGTCTTGAACTCACAGAGATTTGTCTGCCTTTCACGTGCTGGGATTAAAGGCCTAACCCAAGGCTTTGACCTCAGCTATGGTCTTAAACTTTTGAGCCTTTGCCTCACTTTCCAGATGCTCCGTTTATACACCATGCCTGGGCATGTCCTCTGACAACATACACTTTTTATTTTGTTCTTTTGTCTCTCATCCTTTTTTAAAACCATTGTCTAATACACGGCCCCAGAGACTTATGACTGTCCTTCTAATAGTTCATAGTTTAGTTCTTACACTTGGGCTTTGGCTCTATTGGGTTTTATTACTGTATGAGAAATGACACCACATGTAGATACTTTTGGCAGATATCATATTGTCCCACCATTTTTTAAAAGGACCGTACTTCCCTCTACATAGTTTCTGGTCTTGGCAGACTTGCAAAGGTTTTTATTTGCACTTAGGGCTTGTTTCATTGTTTTGTGTGTCTATGCTTATGTCAGAAATAACATCTGGAATGCTGTAGCTTTGTGTGGCATATTTAGAAGTAAGGATGCATGAGTCCTTCAGCTTTGTTAGTTTTTCTTAAAAGAAAATTGTTTTGACTATTTAGTGTCCTTTTTATTTCTTTGTGAATTTTAAGATCAGCTTGGGGGCTGGAGAAATGACTCAGAGGTTAAGAACACAGGCTCTTCTTCCAAAGGTCCTGAGTTCAATTCCCAGCAAACACATGGTGGCTCACAACTATCTATAGTGAGATCTGATGCTCTCTTCTGGCATACAGGCACACATGCAGGCAAGCTACTGTATAAATAATAAATAAATCTTTAAAGAAAAAAAAGATCAGCTTGCCAGTTCTTCCAAGGAAGGCAGCTATGGGTCAATGTGTGCAGCAATAACATTTTAACAATAGTGAGTCCTGATTTTTAAACACGGGCTGTCTCTCTTTGTTAGGCTCTTATTTAAACAGTATTTTATAGTTTTTAGCTTATAGCTTTCCTAAACATCGTGCTCATCTTGGCATGAAGGTTAGTGGTTCTCTAGGTTTGGATTGCTCATTTCAAATATGTAGCTAATACAGTTCATCCCTGAATATCAATCTGGATTGCAACCCTTGGAAGAGGTCTTTTAAGGCCACAGAATTTCTTATATACTAGACCACATCATCTGCCAAAGAATAGCTTTTCATTCTTCCGTTCTGCTCAGAGGTCTAACCACCATAAACAGGAAAAGAAATAGAGTGATGCTATTGAAAGGGGGAGAACAGACTTCTCTTTTCACTATCTCTGAGAAGCAGGCCAGTCTTTCACTGTGATGCCTTGTTTAACTGGCAAGTTCTTTAACTCTTGGTTGTTGAGTACTTTATGACAAGATGTTGGGCAAATGTTTTTATAATTGTTGCTTTTCTAAAAATCTTCCTACTTTGAACTGTGATTATTTTAGATGAACAGATATTTTAATTTTTATTATACCATAGCATTGCTTAAGTCTTTCTTATCTAATAAATTTGATAGGTTGTTCAGTTTTAATTAACCAAGATTAATTTTTCAATTTTCCCTATTTCCCCCCACCTCTCTCTCTCTTTTTTTTAATAGGAGTAACTTTATTTATGGCTCATATTTGAGTAAAGAAGAAATTGCTTTCTCAGATCCCACTCCTGATGGAAAGCTGTTTGCAACACAGTACTGTGGCACTGGTCAGTTTCTGGTCTATAATTTTATTAACGGACAGAATACCACCTAATACAGATCTTGCCTACTGTACCAGAAGACATCTTTTGAAGAGAAAGCATTGGTTGCTGACTTTAACCAGGAACTAGGGCCATTTTTATTACAAATGAACTCAGGACTGGCAACAACCATATGGTTGTTCCATTTTCATAAAATTGGAAACAATGCAGTAATAGCTTATTATTGTTTTGTTTTTTTAAAGAAGATATTTTATTATCTTTTACAGAAATTTATGATTGTATTTTATCTATAGTTATTTAGACATGTTTACATGCAGCAGATAATTGTTCATAGTGGACTGAAAATTAATGCAAGGACTATGGTCTCAGTGATAAGTATATTTTGAAGTTCTTAATATGGAAATATACCAGTGTAGCTTGGTACTGTATTTTTTATATTGTTCTGCTGATACCAGTTATATGTTTAAAGATTGTATTTTCAGAGCAGTAAACAATGTTTTAGAGCTATTCAAGGAGAGAACAGTATTACATACTTAAAGAATTCGATGCTACTAAAGTATACTCTAAGGTAATCTCATAGGACAAGGGAGCTCCAAGTGAAAGAATGGCTAATAGCAAATATCCCCATTGCTTACATTTCTGTCACTGACGGTGGCAGTGGGACCTCTTTCTCATGTGGAACCATAAACAACTAGTCTCAAAGAACTACAAAATAGTTATAAACTATTGGTATCTGCATTGTTATTCCTCAGAAGTACTACACTGAGTATATGCCCTCATTACTGGACTTCATCTTGATACTTGTCTGTCCTTCATAGTGCCCTCTACTTTTAAAGGGTTTATATGTTGAAAAACTGCTGTGGCCTTTTATGACCTGTATATAATGTAGAATAAAATAATAAAATACTTGATAGCTTTTTCTAAGTGATAAATGTACTGAGACAATGTTGTGTTGAATGTCTGTACACTTTCAGGGAGTTTCTTAGGTTTGAAACTGAAATAAGATTAAAACACAGACTTCTTAAAGGTAGTTTTCACCAGCTTGCTGAGTTCTTCCTGAATATTCCAACAACATGGTATTTAATTAACTTTCAAAGAAATAAAGAGCCACAACTCAAGAATGAAGTGCCACCGTGGTTTCAGTTAGATTATCTTTATGAGATGAAATGATCATATCTCCCCTGAAAACTACAGAAATTTAGGGACTTCTCTTAGGATTAACAGTCATTTTATCCCCCTACAAGTTTTTCCTTTATTATTTATAGAGTGGTATAATACTCTACATCAGTAGAATGGCAGGGAGTGTAGTTATTCATTCTGTCTTGAAAGCAATGATTCGGCTTTTTTCTCTTTTTCTAAAGAGTTTTACATTTTATTTTATTCGAATGTGTGCCTGCATGTATATATGTGTGCCACATGCATGCCTGGTGCCCTGACATTGGATTTTCTGGACGTAGAGTCACGGATGTCTGTGACCTGCCTGTAGGTGCAGGAAGCTGAACACTGGTGTTGTGCAAGAGCAGCCAGTGCTCCTAACTACTGAGCTCTCACCAGCCCAGATTGCCTCCTCCCAGCCAAGACTGCAGACAGGGCTTTACTAGGTAGCACTGGCTGGCCATGAACTCAGAGGTCTGCCTGCTTCTGCCACCTGAATGCTACTTGGATTAGCAGGCCATGCTTGCTGAAGACCTTGATAAAGGGAGAGCAGGAAAGTATTGATTGGTTGCTTTAAATGTTGTCATTACTGGGAGGGAAATGTTATAATCTAGGTATTTCTCTAAGAATAGTAGTGTGAAAATAGTGCCTACCATTTTAGTGTGTCAGACCCTGTGTTTAGACTTGCATTGTAAAAATCCTATAAAATAAGGTTTATTTCTTCTTAAAATTTTTCATGTTTTTATGTACATTAATGTTTTGCCTGGATGTACATCTGTATGAAGGTGCCAGATCCTCTGGAACTGGAGCTATAGACAGTTGTGAGCTGTCACATGGGTGTTAGGAATTGAACCCAGGACCTCTGGAAGAGCAGTCTGTGCTCTTAACTACTGAGCCATCTCTCCAGCCCCAAATAGGGTTTGTAAGAAAAGGTTTTAGAATTTAAAAGGGACTAAAGAAGCAGCCTGTGGAAGATGTTGAAACCCCAGACTAAGCTCTGACGCAGAGGTGGAGGCGAAGAGATGGGTGTGGCTGAAGAAAGCTGAAGCACTGGTGAGGTCCCTGACTATCAAGGTGAGTGGTGGGGACGAATCATAGTAAACAGTGGGCGTAGCTTTCAGTAGACAAGTTGAAAGTTAAGAATGGAAAAAACAGGAAATGGGTTGGAAGGATTTGATCGGGAAGGGCAGGTTCAGTTTTGGTCAAGATTTAAGGTGGTTACAGAACTTCAGGTGGAATTACCACCTTAACAGTTGTTTACATGACTCTAGCTTTTGGGAGAGTTTTGGACTTAAGCTGTTACTTTAAGGTTTAGATGAGATTATCCTGTGGTCGTTAAAGGAAAACTAGAGATCTGTGAGGAACGCCTTTATTTGAGAGTACTTAAATGTCTTCGGTAAGGGAAGAGAGTCAGAGGAAGGTACTGGAAACCAAGGAAACAGACTCAGAAACCAAAGAGGGCTTACCACTGTCAAACCACAGTTGAGAAGGGAGCTCCGTGATGCTAGAAAGTGAGCAGCATCTGTGGCATGTAGAGGCAGCGGACAGTATGTGCAGTGGCCACACTGAGACTTCAGAAGTTTATAAAATTGCTGTTCATATAATTTTTTGATATTTGCCCTCGGATAGTTCTCCATCCTTTCTGAAAGCATTTAGCATGTTATAGGAACCATGCGTTTTGATGGGGTATACCCTTACATGTGTAGATGGTTTCTTTATCAATACTACTGTCTTCTTTTATTGCTAATCACACTTGCTAATATGTGAGCAAGACCTCAGTGTGATTACCAAGAGCATGAACACAAAGTCTCAGACCTGCCACAATATTTTAGTGGTTCTTGTTAGCCTGGCCTGGCTTCCCAGTTATATGGAAACAGCTCCCTGTCTGTTACCAGACTGTTCTGGTTGCCTTTGCCCTAGATGAGTGGTTTTGTTTCAAATTCTTTTATTATAAATGTTCTTTATATAGTAGAGCTAGAAGGCTAATAGTAAAAGTGGGTGGAATTTAGAAATAAATCCAAGATTAATAGTAAAACTCAGAATTGTTTGAGGATACCAAGGTGAATATAGTTGCCTTCTATATAGGTCTTTCATCTGTAAATACGAGGTGGTCTGCAGCTTTTCCAGTAGAAGTTTTGGTGAATATAGTTTCTTCAGTTAAGCTATAGCTTTCATTCAACTATTAGTATTTTCTTGGATTGTTATGCCAAAATAGTAGAATCTTGAGCCATCCAAGGTACGATACCAGAACTTCCAGACTTTCTTAGAAGTTGACAGAAATATGGAGCTCATTTCACCTTTTAACGTACAGAAAATTGGTTTAAAGAAAACAAACATTTTTAGTGGCTAAGGAATGGGAGGGAAGTTTAATACATTCACCAAATGAAAGGACAAGAACATACCGTAGACACAACTTAAGACAACTTAGAGTCATAAACAAAATGTGAGGTAGACTGACTAGTGAAATTCACCAAATTTTGGTTAAGAAAATTTTACAGTAACAAAGTAACACAGGTGCCCCCTTTCTAAAAACCACAAGAAGCAGCTGCATGAGTTACAGCCAAAACTTGACTACAGCTTTTCAGAGTTGACAGTATTAACCTGTGTGAACTGTCATGAGTGCCAAGGTCTGCAGGTAAGTTACCATGTGACTTAGTGACTCTACTTTCCCTACCTCAGTGTCCTCAGGGATGGAAGAGGTTAAAATCAAACACACCAAGACATGAACTAACAAATCATGGTGGCCTAGGCTTGTGCAATCTCATCCTTAAAGAGGACCTAGCATCCATTAAAGATTTATACCAATTTAGCTAATTTTAAAAGATCAAACCTTAATTAAATTAGGCTTTGGAGAAAAAGAGGCAGGTAAGTTGAGCCTCTCAGTTGTTTGGAGTGATGGCTGTTTGGTTTTCTTCTGGCATTTCTCTTGAACAGATTTGAATAGTATTTACAGTTCATGCTCACTTGAATTTCCAGAGTATAGCCCTAACTAACACGGAGTACCTGCCATTAAAGTAACTTAGTCCAAACGAAGAGTGGGCCTCGGCCCCTTGCACAATTACTGTGGAATTATTTCAAGTATTTTTATTTACCCTACATAGTGTTATTGAATATTGCACAAACAGTGGCTTTTTTGGTTTTACCTGCATTGGACCCTTTCAGCAAAACAGGAACAAGTTAGATACACTTATATCTAAGTCAGACTGCCCTGGTATGTACCTCTTTGCTGAAATTCTGCTGTACTAAAGCCAAGGAGTAAGCATATAGTAAGGCAAGGTCCCCTTTGAAGGACAATTGAAAATGGGGTTAAAAGGAATTATCCATTTAAAATACATTTAAGACACTATAAGTAGCTATATTAAAACCACGAGATCTGCAAACCATTTCCATCTAATACATTCTATTTTGTCACAAACTGTAAACTCATTGTTATCCCTGGATAACCAAGCCCATCAGCTAACACTTGCAGTAATGCAGGCTCATTAGGGCTCTCAGTAGTCTCAGGTCCTAAGACAGGTTCAAGTAAAAATGACCCTTTTAATTGAAGGTACAACCATATACATGGGCTGAGAAAAATGTGAAAAGATACCATGAACTACAGCAATTTTAAATGTAAACTTCTAATAGTTTACTGTAGAATATTTTCTCAAAATGTTTCTGATTAAAATATGTGGTGAGAAATACATAGACACTTATGCCTACTACTGTTGATATTAATCAGATACTACCTGCTAATTTTAATGAGTCCAAAGACTCTGTGGAATTTTCCTTACTCCTTAGGAAACATGTCAATAAAATTAAGAAAAAATTGTCTATGGTTCTATTTCCCATTTCACCCAATTTTATGTGTCAGTCAGTGCAAGACAGCTGTTACTTTCTAATCCGTTTAAAGGATGCTAAGCTTGAGCCAATGAAACCAAGTAGTTAGATTCCACAATAGAATCCTAGCCTGTTGTGTTGGGTATACAGGTGCCAACTGCTCACTTCCAACCAAAACGGTGTTCTTTCTGCATTCTCATAGACTTGGTGTGCTTAAAGACTGGAAATGGAAAAAGCAAAGGAATTAAGCCTAGAGAACCTTCATAAATGCACACAGTGCCTGCTCAGCATTTACTGAATTTTTTTTTTGTTCAGTTTAAATAGTAAACTTTTAACTCCTGTGGAAATTTTGCCAAAGGGTTTGATACATATAAGATTATAAATCTTCAACTAACAATGCACAGAGAAAGACAAAGCTACTTCTTTTTAAATACAAATATCCTCTACATTCTATCATTTCAGACCCCTGAGTAATACTGTACCAAAGTACAGATCTGAAGAGAAACTGAGGGTTCACGCCTCAAGTGTTAATCTTCAATTAATTCCACACCAGTGGTGTGAGTCTCATGTAACACATTCAAGCTGGTAATGCTGACAGTCAGTCCCCTGACACCCAAAGTAGTGTAGAAAGAAACAATGCAAGCTCCATGTTCTCCAGAATATATCCTCAGGCCCCCACAGGCAGAGCACATCCTAAGCAATTGCATAACTGCCCACTGTGGTGTTGGCCTGAACCTGGGTCCTGTCAGCAGAACTGCAGGACAGTGCCCCCAAAGACCTTGGTCACATTTGGGGAGTTCTTTGGAGAAGAGATAAATATGTTGCACTTTGCTCCACAGTGATTGTACTTTAAAAGAAAAAAGTCCCCAGTAATTGTTTGTCCGCCTCTGTAGGGATTTGTTGTTTTTGGTCTGTTAAAAAACTCATACGTGACGCCCGGTAAGAAGGTAGAGAGGCCTGTCATCACTGCTGTTGGCAGTTTGAAACTCATCCCGGAGGCGGAGCTGCCACTCATCTTCTAACTCCAAACGGACAATTGTTTGGCGCAAGGAGCTTCTGTCTTGGCAGACGACACACAGGGTAGCACCTTCAGCAAGAAAGGTGATTAAATTGATAAGAAAATGACCAGCTTTGAAAACAAGATACAGGTACATAATCCATGTTTTTATGTATTTTTTTGTATGAGTGCTCTGCATGTATGGCCATGTGCCAGAAGAGGGCACCAGATCTCACTATAGATGGTTGTGAGCCACTGTGTGGTTGCTGGGAATTGAACTTGGGAGCTCTGGAAGAGCAGCCAGTGAGTGCTCTTAACTGCTGAGCCATCTCTCCAGCCTCTAGGTAATTCATTTTATCCCAGGATAAAAAGTTTTGAGGAGCATATAAATGATGATAGAGGGAGGTTTCTTTCAACTGCAATCTTCCCCTTCTGTAATGACTGATGAAACCAGTGTTTTTTTGTCTTTCTCTAGAGCAGGGTTTCTCACCGTTAGCACTCTGTTATATGTTGGGTGCTGTGCTGTGCCTTGTGGAATATTTAGCAGTATCCCTAGCTTTCTACCCACTGTTTTCCAGATACACCTCTCCTTCCCATACAGATACAGTGACAACCCCAAATCTCGAGGTTTATCCCCTTCTCCTCCTTGATAATCACTCTGCTACACACACAAACACAGCTCCCCTTGTTTTCATGCTACATACAATGTTCTGAGAGCCATTTTTTATCACTGGCTTCAGTTCTTCTTGTCAAGATTATGGTACTAGATTTGTAGATTTTTTTTTTTAAGATTCATTCATTCATTCATTCTAGATTTATAGATTTTTTTTTTAAGATTCATTCATTCGTTTGTTCGTTCGTTCGTTTATTTATTTATACGCATTCTGCCTGTATCACTGGCCTTGGTTTATCTTGTCAGGATTTTTATGATACTGGATTTGTAGATTTTTAAAAGATTTATTCATGGTCTGGAGAGATGGCTCAGAGGTTAAGAGCACTGTCTGTTCTTCCAAATGTCCTGAGTTCAACTCCCAGCAGCCACACGGTGGCTCATAACTATCTATGATGTGATCTGATGCCGCCTTGTGTGCAGGGATGCATGCAGGCAGTATTAATAAAATATTAAATAAATAAAATCTTAAAGATTCATTCATTATTTATACAGCATTCTGTCTGCATGTGTTCCTGCACATCAGAAGAGAGCACCAGATCTCACTATATATAGATGGTTGTGAGCCACCGTGTGGTTGCTGGGAGTTGAACTCAGGACCTTTGGAAGAACAGCTATGTTCTTAACCTCTGAGCCATCTCTCCATCCATGGATTTGTAGATTATTCTCAGTTAAGTTGAACCTCTATGATGTATACCTATTAAGACAACTTTAACTTCTGTACCAGACTCATAACTTAGAATATGTCTGGGGGCACAATTATGCATTTTTTCTGCAGCCAATTTCTGATCAAATAAAATTACTTTAGAGTGTATATACTGCTTATAGACACACATAGAATCAACCTACCTTCTGCTTTAACTAGGTATCGGAAGCATATGTTTCTATAAGAAATAACGGTAAATGCCTGTTTAAGAAGGCCGGGCGTGGTGGCACATGCCTTTAATCCCAGTGCTTGGGAGGCAGAGGCGCAGTGAATCACTGAGTTCGAGGCCAGCCTGGTCTACAAAGTGAGTTCAAGATAGCCAAGGCTACACAAAGAAACACTGTCTAGGAAAAAAAAAAGTCACAGGTTGGAAAGATGGGTCAGAGGTAAAGAGCCTTGCTGCTTCTTGCAGAGAGCCCAAGTTCAGTTCCCAGCACCTGAAGTTCCAGGGCATCTGACAGCCCCTGACCTCTGCAGGCACTTTTATGCACGAACATGCACATATACACACACTCTTTAAGCTATAGCTCTTATTCACCTGTATTTGATTTAGTCTTAACACAGTATGATCTTCCCTAGTAGTATTAGTAGCCTTGGTTTAGAATAAAAGTATCCATATTACTGGCCAAAGCTTTGTTAGCTTGTATGCCATTGAACTTTTTTTTTTTTTAAGGAAATTATTTTATGTGCACTGGTATGAGGTTGTTAGACTACTTAGAACTGGAGTTGCAGACAGTCGTGAGCTGCAATGTGGGTGGTGGGAGTTGAACCCAGGTCCTTTGGAAGAACAGACAGTGCTCTTAACCACTGAGCCATCTCCGCAGCCCTGCCCTTCTACTCTTGATTCATTTTAAGAGTAGCATTCACATTCAAGGCACTCAATTTGACTTACCTTTTAGAAACTTGAATTTCTTAAGAAGATCAGCACCTACAAAAGAGTCGCAGAGGTACAAGAGGAGTCCACTGAAGAACACGCCTTCACAGTTGACATTGCTGGCATGGGGCCTGGAGCTCACGTAGCATATGGCTACCTGAAAGGAGTAAGCGAAACAAAGACGTCATCTCACAAGCACGTAAAGGGACTGTGCTTGTGCCTGGGAATGCAGGCAGTGCCTCCCTCATGAGTGTGGAATATGAGGTGAAGGAGCCCAGCCTTTCTCAGCACTGAGCGGGCTGGTTACTCAAGCCTTGTGCTTACTACTTAGTAGTCTAGTCTCAATATTTTAAATGACTCATTAATTTATTACAGTAAATGACCGTTTTGACAAATACTAAGAAACAAAAGAGTGCACACATGTAAAAAAGGTAAAAACCACATATTGGAGAAGTTAGAGAATTGGCTCAGTGGTTTAGAATACCAGCTGCTTTTTCAGAGGTCCCAGGTTTATTCCCAGAATCCACCTGGCAGCTCACAATCATAGGTGACTTCAGTCCCACAGACTCTGACATCCTTTTCTGGCCTGGATGGGCACTAGGCATGTATGTGGTGCATATGCAGATAAGAAAAGGCACACTTAGGAAAGAGTAAATGTTTCACTCTGAAAGAAGCTTAAAGTAGCATTGTATAAATAATAAATCTTAAAAAAAATTATTTCTTGACAGTCATGCAATATCTTAACAAATGGAAAAGCTCAATAAGTATATTTTTAGGTCCATCTGGTTTCCACATGTAGAAGATAACCATAAAAATTACAGGAAAGCAGCAGGATAGAGAAAACAACGGAGTTTCTAAACGCTTGAGTTCAAACACTGTTCTTCAGCAGTGTGGTACTGTTCCTCATCCTCATAGGTTAAAAAAAAAACTGGCTAGTACAGTTTTGAATTGTTAATATTCACTATTCATCAAATGTTAACTGCTGTTAGTATTGAGATTGTATTGACACTTGGTTGGTTCTTGTGTTTTGAGGCAGAATCTCACTCTTGCCCAAGCTGGCTTTTGGAATGCTGGGATTACAGACATGTGCTTCCATGCTCAGCCATCATTTGGTTTTAGCATTCTGTTTATAAAAGTAATGGCATAACCCACAGCATGGATTATTAACATTAACTTAAATTTAGTTTCCAAAATTGAATGCACTAGGATAAAAGAGTTTATGTGCGGATAAATACGTGTGTGTTAGTATATCCCAAGAAAAAGACCTAAAGAAAATCAAGGAGAAGAAAATGTCTTGTTCAAGGCTGTGGGTGGTGTATCTTGCTTTTTAGTTTTTTCTTAACTTTGGTCTTGCATAAGCCATGGTGCACATGTGAAAGGCAGAGGACAACTTGCAGGAGCCCATCCTCTCCACCATCTGGGTTCCAGGAAGCGAACTTAGCTGTCGGCATTGGTAGCAAGTGTCCTTACCATTGAGCCTTCTCATCTTGCTAGCTCTAATACATACTCTAATACTTACTTATTTTTTTAAAGTCATCATAAAGATCTATTACATGGTTGAAGATAATAAAATAGACTCAAGATAATCCCAAGGAAAAACTTAGTGGCAGAAACCTGGAGGTAGGTGTAAGTGGCAGTTAAAACTAGCTGGGGAGGAACTTCAAGAATGGAAGAAAGGAGAGATGGCAGCTACACAGTTCTTACATAGCTTATACGCATTGAGCTCCTCCATTGTTAAGATACTTGCATGCCTGTCAAGAACAGAATCTTTTTTTAAGATTTATTATTTATACGGTGTTCTGCCTGCATGTGTGCCTGAACTCCAGAAGAGGGCACCAGATCTCATTATAGATGGTTGTGAGCCACCCACCACGTGGTTGCTGGGAATTGAACTCAGGACCTTTGGAAGAACAGCCAGTGCTCTGAACCCCTGAAGAACCGAATCTTAAGGAGAAAACTCACATAATCACAACACGGTCTGATCAGTGTTGGCAAGTAGAGCAAGCAGCTGCTTCTGTGTGAGTCATCAAGGCAGGCTCTTCAGAGCCATTGCCATTTGAGGTAACCACAAGTCACTGGCTGAAAATGGAGAAGAAATGCATGTGGCACACAAGACTACTTGGGATGCCTTTACCTCCTGCCCAATGTTAAGGTAGCAGTCAATGGCCAGCACAGGACTCTTGAAGTTGTGGATGGCTTTGGGGAAGAGTTTATATGAGGCGTGTTGAAGGAACTTCTCTAGGAGGAACTGTGCAGGGGCTGCCAGGAGCGGGTGTTCGCTGTCAGGAGCACAGACGTACTGAAGGGGCAAGATGGGAGCGAAGTTTTCTGAAACCTGAAATCAGATGATCATGGGAAATGTGCCTATCAGTGGATGAAATGTCTGAGATTACGATTGCAGCCTAAAAAGTTCCATATACAGCACCCCCAAAGGAAACCTGAAATTACACATAGCACTGAACCCTCCATGAATGTTTATAAAAACACTAGAATTTCTAAATTAGGCACCAGATTAGGTCTCTTGAGAGCCAAGACATAGTACTTTCAGGCCATGGTTGATGATGGTAGATTCCAGGTAAAGGGGAACTGCCGTAGCCTGGGGAGAGGGCTCAGTGGTTAAGAGCATTAGCTACTTTTGCAGTTCAAAGTTCTATTCTGGAAACCATGTGGTGGCTCGTAAATATAACTCCAGATCCAGGGGATCCAGCACCCTCTTCTTTTGAGCTATAAGGTTCTCTTTAAAAATCACAAGCTGGAGAGATGGCTCAGAGGTTAAGAGCACTGGTTGCTCTTCTGGAGGTCCTGAGTTCAATTCCCAGCAACCACATGGTGGCTCACAACCATTTACAATGAGCTCTTGCACTCTCTGCTGATGTGCAGATGTATATGCAGAGAAAACATTGTATACATAATAAACAAACTTAAAAAAATATAAGCTAAGGACTAGGCAAGCATTTTTACTTGTATTTTTTTTCTCCTGTGTTACATAAGGGTGATCACAAGATAAAAATTGCTGTCTGGAAAGTAAAGCTTTGCAGCTGGACACATTCCTTTAATCCCAGCACTCAGGAGGCAGAAGCAGGCAGATTTCTGAGTTGGAGGCCAGCCTGGTGTACAGAGTGAGTTCCAGGACAGCTATGTAGACAGACCTGTCCCAACAAAACAAAGAGCAAGCAAGCAAACAACCAATAACTAAATAAGCAAGCTTCAGTGGAATCTTGAAGGCTTAACTATGGAAAATTTTGTTGACTTGTCAAAGGTGATGTTTTTTGTTGTGGGTGGGCCTTTGCTGATGGAAGGACTTCTCTTCCTAATGAATCAGGAAAGTATTTGCCTCATGCCAGAACGTTAATGACAAGGCTATTTGTAAGAAAACGTTTGTTTTCAACAAGAGAATCAAACTTTACAAAACTTACCATGACCTTTGGTTTAATGATGAAATCCCTCTGTCCTCCAGCCTGAATATGTTTCTTCATGACACTGAAGTTATTAAAGCGGCAGATGAGCAGGCCACTACTGTTTGTTCTCAGGTTAAAGTCAACATCTTCACAGAAATACCTAAATCATAACCACAGTGATAGGTTTGATTGCCTGTCACATCTCAACTCTAATAACTACACAGAAATGTGTGAGAGACATGAGGGAGGGCCCAACACATGGACTTCACTATTAGTTTTAAAGGAAGAGGAAAAGAGCTTTGTTATGCCACAGGGTTTTAGGTTTTTCCCATCAGAAACAGGACTGTACATCTTGTGTGTTCCAGCAAGAGAGCCAGGGGTCTTGTGGCTTTAAAATTCTGGTCAAATACTGGATGAAGCTTGGACACTGGTATTCTAATAGCTACAGGTTGGGGTGGACGTTGAGAGTGACTTTATGGCCTCTAATACTATTCCTTGGCCATTTCGGGTTTCTCAGGAATGTGGGTATGATTAAAAGGGCCTGACTACTTGTCTTCTCCCTATAGAATGAGCTGTGGGTCTGATAACACTGGAGAGAGTGATTTCCTTCCTAGTTTTAAGGATGAATACGGAGTTCATATTGGCCATTCGCAGGCCCACACATTGACCAGTATTGATTTAACAGTTTTAATTCCTATTTGAATTTTTCTCAAATAATCAGATGGCCAACCTGTTTTCTAATCATTTTACATTACAATATCAAGGGTCTAGGGCATGCAAGGTATGGTGACACACCTGCAATGCAGGAGGATCATAGGGGGGAAGCCACCTAGGCCACATAATGGGGTCAGGGTCAGGGTCACATTAGCTGGAAGGGGCTTATGGTTCAAGGCAGAATAAAAACAATGGAGAGGTTGTCATAGGTATGATCCTTTGGTAGCTGCCAGGATGACCTGCATCCAGGAGGCCTGACCTACCTGTTGAAGTCATACTGTACATTCTGAGTCAGGTCTATATTGAGAAGAATGAAATCATGCACGTGACATCTTGAGAATGGGGCCTTTAGGCTCTGAGAAGTCAGCTTGCTGTTCCATTTCTGTATGCCCAGGATTGCATAGTGGACAATTTTTGGTGTGGCTTCAATATGCTGCAAGACACTCTTCAAGGACACATTCTTACTGGAAACTCCTGCTTCTGTGGGCTGGCTATAAAATATAAAGTTAGATTATATGAAACAAATGTTATTGAAGAACCAATACTACTACATCTTAGTATTATATATATTTCATCCTATAAAGGATGTAATAAGATACTCTATATTAGGTCCAATCATAGGCCTAGCATGACTGACTGGCAAGCTGGCCTTTGGTGGTGGATTTTAACACCTTTAAGGAAAAAGTAATTCAGTTCATGTTTCAGAGTAAATAATGAACATGAGTTTCCAAAGACATGACCAGGGGTTAAAAGTACAGAAATGGTCAGTTCTGATAATAATGTAATAAAAAACGATATGTGCACTCTACTGATTTCAAGTCCACAGAAGAAATAATGGGAAATTAGTGTTTCATTGGGGTACTGTTGAGTTTTAGGGGGCAACTGAGAATTTAATATTTAGCATTCTCCCTGACTACCGCCCCTAGCATTGTGTAGGAATCGTGGGAAGCTAGCACTGCTCCAGGAAAAGCACTGATTTTGGTGGTGGGCTTAGAGGTGGCATAGCTTTCTCTGTTCACCTCAGTAGTTAAGCAGAGCTCGGTCTCATCCACATGTCAGCGTCTATATAAATGAATCAGCATCAGGGAAGTTTTGTTATTGTGGGGGTGGGGTGGGGAGCACAATTATTACTCCGTTTGCTGGCTGGCTTAGAACCTGCTTTGTAGACCAGGCTGGTCTCAGACTCAAACTCATCCTGCCGTTACCTCCTAAGCACTGGGACTAAGAGCATACCGTTATACCTGGCCCAGAACAGCCTTTTGCAGCTAACCAAGACCAGGATGTAGAAATGGCCCAGGAATTAATGACAACTATCTTTAAAAGAAAAATCCCCAAGTAACCAATGAGCTATTAAGAGTGGTGTCATGGTCCACTTTGCCCAGGAGAACTAGCTCTTATTTGCTTGCAAGTCTAACCCCTGCTAAGAGCACTTGTGTAGACGACCATGTCACAGCGTTGCCAGCACACAGCTTCTTGGAAGTGTCATTACCTGGTTTGCTCCTGAGCACTGTGAATGTTCCACAGGACACAGGAGTCGTCCATCACAACGATGAAAGGCCAGACACACTGCCGTTTGACTCCCAGCTCCTCCAGGCGGTTCCTCTCCAGTTCTAGGTTGTGATACGACAGCTCCTTAATGAGGAACCTGGCAGCACCTGGAAGGCGGTACACCATAGCTTTACACCCTCAGGCCAGTCGCGTTGCTTCCACTGGCATCCTGACCATGTGGGGCCCCCAAGTGCGGGCTGGAGGAGATGGTCTCAGGGATGGGGGCATGCTGGAGAGAAGATGCAGAGGGCCCTAGCACCCATGTCAGGCAGCTCGAGGGGGAGCTGATGCTTCCAGCCTCCATGGGCACCTGCACTTGTACACACACACACACATTAACTCTGCAAAAAAATCCCTGAGAAATGCATTCCAGATCCCTGAACCCATTACTAGAGATTCACTTGTCATGGGCCAGAAACAAGTTGATGGTGCATGAACTGTGCTTTGAAGAATATACTTCAAGTATTCTAGCAGGTGAAATGGTGACCAGTGCCTTAGAACATGACAAGGAGCTTGCTCTTAGAGGCAGCCACTCATGTCCCCTCATCACAGTAAGCCAGGGCTGTGGAGAGTGGCAGCAGCACTTACGAAGATTCAGGAATTAGGCACCCATCCTAGGTCTGCATTTTACAAAAGACAGGCTAGCACAGTAGACGTGGTGCAGAAGAACAGGCCACAGACAAGCTGCCTAAGTCAGTCCTCCATGTTCCAACCTTGGGACTGAATGAGTTAATTCTCTAAGAAGTGATGGCAGAATTATATGTGGACAGAATAGTGCCTAGCATATGATAAGTACTTGTAAGGAATGTTATGATAATTAAGATGAAATTAGCTAAATTTTTTAAGTGGGCCACCTAAAATGAAACAAAATGTAGATTATAATGAAAATGGGCTAGTTAATGTATGGAAGAACCCAGACAGGATTAGATCAAGGTAATACTAAAATTTAGTAACTTTGATCTCTCAAGAGTCTGTGTAGTACTTTCATTCACCACATAGTATGGAACACAGGAAAAATTAGCAGCTAACATGGCCGCCAGCGGTGAAAGATCAAAGGTTTTCCAGCTATGGTCAGGAACAAGAAAATGATGCCTCCTTCATTTAACAGTAGAGAAGCCCTAGCCAGAAAAATTAGGCAAGAAAAGGAAAGTGATCTGAATCAGGAAATAAAATGATATTCCCGGCCATGTATCATATATGGAGGAAATGCTCAGAAAGCTGTTAGAACTGCTGAGAACTCAGCAATTTAAAAGGAACAGTCTAAGGAATTTTGTTTTATTGCAGCATGAAAAAGAGTAGAATACTTAGTAATACACTTAACCAAGAAGGCAAAAGACAGTGCAGTGAGAAACACAAAATATTGATGAAATTAAAGGCCATGCCAACAAATAGAAAGATGTCCAATGTTCATAGATTACAAAAAAACTGTTTTGTAGATAACTGACTTCCTAAAGAGCAACAATTTAATACATTTACCAAACTATTTTCATAGAAACAAAAAAAGTATCCTTAGTGGAATCTGATGGCGTCTCAAATTCTAACCAAATTGAAGATCTTACTGATGTAGACATTTTGTTTTTCAAATGACAACTCAAAGAGCGAAAATAGATAGATTATATCAAACTAAGAAGTTTTTGAAGCAAAGAAAATAACCAGCAGAGCCAAGACAACCTATACAAAGAAGAGACAGCACACATAATAGAACAGAATATTTGCAAACTACTGATCAGCCATCAATATTGGAGTATATAAGGAACTCAGAAGCTAAATAGCAGATAATGCAGTTAGAAAGTAGGCTGGCTTGGAAAGATTGTATTCAACTTTACTATTAATGCTTGAGAGGTTTAGACAGAAGAACCAGAAGTTCAAGACTGGTCCCTGGCTACCTATAAAATGTCTGAAAACAGAAACTCCAAATAGTTAGAAGTACATAAATGCTCACTATCACCAACCACCAAGGGCTGCAAGTCAGAACTACAGCAAAAGCATCTCCCTTCAGAATGGCTGTCTCCGAAGTGTGTCATTAGAATGACTTAGTTGGTGTCGACAAGGGTGCAGAGGGAAAGCATCTCTTCCATGTTGGTGGGGCAGCTATCAGGAAAATGTGCAGAGTTCTAAAGCAGCTGAACCTGGGAGTAGCTGTTGATCCAGTAAGTCCGCTGGCTGGTATATATCCAAAAGAGATAGAATCATTACACTGAAAAGACGCTTGCACAACATCTTCAGTAATGGGATCAACCTAGATTCCCATAGATAAGGACAATAGGAGAACACAGACTATTTTTGGCCATAAAAAAATAGAATCCTAAGTCCTCCACTTAGTGTGTCTAATGTGGTTCTTCAAAACTTCTGAAAAATCTGGTAATAGTGATGCCATATTGTGAGCTTTAAAGACAACCAAAGTCTTTCAGGTCCCTGAAAATGGCTACACTTTTGTGATGTTGAAAAGCATTTTTATAAACTCTTTAAATTAAATTTTTACTGTAAATAGTTCTAAAAATTTAATCTCGAAAACATTAGTAAGCAGCATGTAGATTTTTTTTTTTTATAGGACTGTGGCAAAGAATCTCAGCCTAAGGATACTTCAAATGCAAGACTACTTCAAATACTTCAAATGCAAGAAATGAACAACAAAAAATTGGCATGTTAAAAAAAATGGGCTGGCTCAGTGGTTAAGAGCCTGAGGACCCAGGTTCAATTCCTAGCATGCACATGGTAGCTCACATTTGTTTTTAATTCCAGTTCCAGGGGATCCAAGGCCCTCACACAACATAAATGCAGGCAAAACACCAATGTACATGAAATAAAAATAAAAAAGGAAGCCTGGTGGTAACGGTACACACCTTTAATCCCAGGACTTGGAAGCAGAGGCAGGTGGATTTATGAGTTCAAGGTCAGCCTGTTCTACAGAGCAAGTTTTTGTCTTTAAAAAAATAAAACAAAAAACCACCACCACCACCACCAAAAGATTCTTGTTACTGTACATTTGAAGCAACATGGATGAAACTGGAAGTCTTCAGGTAACGAAATCTGGCTAGAAACAACACACAGAATACTGTTCTCCATCGGAGAAGAGTTTAGTGGAAGATGGTCTGTGAAGACTGGGAAAGGCATCCAGCAAGGGGATGGAAAGAAATCCAATAAAGCGCACCAAAGAGGAAGAGTTAATTCTAGTTTTCTATAGCAACGGTGCTATAGTAACTATGATTAACTTGATTAATACAACACACAATCCATTTCAAAATGACTGGAAGAATACAAAACTCCCAACACAAGTGATTACCATTTAAAGAAAGTGTGTATGCACTGATTTGATTATTACATACATTAACATATATAGCTCATGCAACTATACAAGGATGTCTGATTTTTTTAAGGTTGCTGGCTTATTTCCTCCTTTCAAAACGTAAAGCTGTGTGCTAGTAACATAAAGACAGATATATAGAGAGCCCGAGATAAACCCTTTCATATATGACAAGGATGCCAATGCCATTCACTGGAGAAGAAGATGTCTTTTCAACAATAGGGTTGGAACATCTGGATAGCCACATGGGAAAATGAATTTGTGCCCTTACCATGTAAGAAAGTAATTAAATTTTTTTCAGTGACCTAAGTAAAAGCTAGCATTATAGAACATTTAGAGGAAAACAGAGTAACGAGTGATGATAGTGAAATTGGCAATGGTCTATGTGTGGTACCAAAATACAACCAAAGAAAAAACAAACTGGACTACATCAAAATTAACTATAGGACATCAAAGGACATTATTAGCAGTGGAATGGGAAACAATGTAAAATAACATTGATGAGTTAATGTTAAAATGTAAAAGACCTCTGTAAATTAATGAAATGATCCAGCTGAAGAAATGAGTAAAGGATTTGGAAGACATGGGGACTGCTCAGCACCCATGCTTTGTGGCCAGTAAAATTAACTATTTGGTTTACTGAGGCAGGAGAATGACTTAAAGCCTTGCTTAAGCAACAAAACAAGTTTGAGACCAGCATGGACAACTTAGGGAGACAGTCTCTTAATAAAAGTAGGTGAAATGCATGGGGCTGTAGCATCTGAGAGACCCAGAATTCATTCCCCAGTTGCTGAGGTAAGAGGAAGCTTAAAATCACTAATCACAGCTAAGTACCACCTTAGACACTGGCAGAAATAAATGGTGGAAAACTTAAAAAGCTACAGCACAAGAAGTACCCAGAGGGACATGGTTCAGTTAGTGGTTTCCTGTGTATGAGAAGTGCAGGTGATCTAGACACCCCTTGTGCCCACACTCAGCAGCTAATGGTCCTCTCTGGGAAATCAGCTTGATGATCTTTTTCCTGTGAAAAAGCAGGTGTGAGCCTGCCTGACACTTTCAATGTGTCACAGGCAGATGCTTCCAATTCCTTGACAGGACTAGAACTTTCCTTGTGCCCCTAGCACGAGGCACAGTGGGGGTGTGGACCCTCTAAATCACATACACCATCACCTCCTGCCCGAGGGACAGCTGTCTTCTCATGGATACATTCTGGCCCTAGATTGTCCAGCCCAGAAATATTGGGAGTCTGCACTAAGACGACTCCCCAACCCTTCTTTGGGTATTCAGTATTCCAATGATTTAGTCCTTACTAGTCTTCAGAAGTTAAAGATTCTGTAGGACTAACAAAAATATTAGGGTCAGTAAAATTACAAAGCAGGGGAGTGGGAAGAATTCAGAGTCAAAAGGCCTCTGGCCATGAGAGCAGGGCGGTTCCCAGAGGCTACCTTTGGAAGACGTACATCAGGGGAATGGAGCTCATGCCTTCTCAGCCCTTCTCCTGCCCCCAGGGTACCCTTACCCACTCCTGCATTATTGAACATGCCAGGGAGCACCAGCATGATGTGGTTGGGCCAGTACTTCCGGTAGAGTGGCATCTCATATTCTTTGACCACCAGGAGGTGAAGGTGGCTGATGCCCTCCATGGCGTGGAAAAGGTTGAGGAGTCCGTGCTCATGGCGACCACTGGAAGGAGTGAAAATAGGGCTCTTGACTGCATTTAAATTCTGTGGAAAGGAAAACAAGTGAGACCAAAAAGGGAAGGTAAAACCCTGGATACCAGCAGCTTAGAGAACCCCCACCTGGGCCGGCAGCCCTCACATGCCAACATTCCAGCCCACCTTGTCGGACACCAGAGGCAGCCGCATGCTCTCCAGATGTCTGCCCTGCTTGCTGAAGACAAAGTGACTCTCTTTGGACTTTGGAATGATGAAATAGAGCTGGACTTCTTCTCCCAGCATAGAAGAGGAAAATGTGAATGCATGAAGGGTGGAATCAGACATCTAGATTTGCAAAGAAGAGAGGGAGAAAAGGTCAGTATATGCTTTCTATGCTTCTGTGCCATTCTCTTACATTTTTGGTGTGAATTAGTTCCACCAGATGTTCTGGCTACGAGGAGCAACGTGTAAAGGCATTATTCTTTACTCGGTGACACTGATGCAGGAGCCAACTATGCAGCCCTGATGAAGCCTCTCCAAGGGTACTCCTCGGAAGCTTGGGACAGATGCTCAGTCTTGAAGACAAACATACACATTGCCCCCAAAGATGTAACACATAAAGTATCAGCTCATACTGGCTAGAGTTAAAAATGTGTCTATGGCCCCATCTTTTCTGGTCTTAGTGGAGGATGAAGCACTGCCAACATTCATGGCACAACTCTGACATCAGAGAAAGACCATGTGACTCATCTGTTGGTATAATGTTCTTTTGAAATGTATACACCTTACCCTTGTTCATTCAAATACTGATTTCTCCCTCCCTCCCCCACTCTTTGGTTTCAATCCGGATATTGCTCTGTGATACTTATTCTAAGCATCCTGACTCATCTTTATGTAAACAAAATAAAGCAACTAGACACAATGTTGAGCTGGGAGGAGCCAGAGGACAGGAAATGAGTGGGAGGAGAAAAGGTGAGAGAGAACTTGGAGGAGAGCTAGGGGAAGGCAGAGCTGGAGGAGAGATCATGGAACAAAGCAGAGAGATGGACTGGACCTAATCTATCACTAAAAGCAAGTACAATGTGGGAAATCTAAATGTTAGGAAACTATGAGGGCTTGGAGGTTTAGGAGGGAGTAACTATTGCCCAGCATTGTGTTCTAGGTTAACTAAAATCCCAGTCTCTCTGTGGTGATTTGGTTATACAGCTGTTTAGGACTAACAGCAGCTTTACCAGAAGATATATCAATAGAAAATATTAATAGTCTTTTAGAACACTCATCAAAGCCAAGGAAAAATCCAGCCTGTTTGTAAAGTTGTTGGAAGGCCACATGCTCAGGAACCGTCTCCATGAATAATCATAAAATAGGCCTTTATGGACTGTCCAATGAAGCCAATAGCTGGTTTAATGGAAGGATAATCAATTTTCACCAGTACTTAAAATCCGGGTAGGTTTCCTTATAGCTTTAATCTAAATATTGTATTTCAGAAAAAATAATAGAGTTTTCTCCAAATTCTCATTTGTTCTACATCACAAATGTGGGGATATGTTATTTGTAATCACAGAAATGATGTCCAGAAGAATTTTTATGGAGAAAAATTTTAAACACCTATAATTTGTAGGCTAAGACAGTTGTGTCCTGTCCTATCCTATGAAGAACAGTGAACAGGGTCAGTGTGATGTCTCATCAGGGAAAGGGCTTGCCACCAAACCTCATGTTCTGGGCTTCATATCCAGAGCCCATAATGGAGTAAGGGAACCAGTTCCTGCATTCATGTATGCATGCATGTATAAACACACACAGACACAGTTAAAATAATTGTCAACAGACCAGTAGCCCACCAAGGAAACAAATGTATAAAACAGGTAACTCGTAACCCAGTTTTCAATGCATTCTTTCCAATGTCCATTGAATTCCAGGATGTGCTTTTAAGGGGAATCCGTGGTCCTGAGAAGCAGGTCTGGGGAATTTGTTCAGCACAGCCTTGAAACAACAGGGTCCCAGGTGCTCAGTGGCAAGACATAAGACCCAAGAAGAGAAATGGGGAGATGGGGAAATGACATGGACCTTCTCCTCAAAGGTGGGGTGCCCCTGTGAACACTGCTGTTTCCTCCGTTTGTGTGTAAAGACGCACTAGGCAGAAAGCTGCCAAAGGGGCTTGGGAGCACCAGACTATGCGTTTATCATTTGCAAGGCTCTGGGATGTGTATCTCATGTTCTGGGATGTATACCCAAAACATGAGAAAGTAAAATGAGGCGTGGTGGGCACACCTCTGGTTGCATTCGGTATGCCAGAGAACTGCGACTCCAGGGCCAGCCTGAAGAGTGAGTTCCTGTGCCAAGAGGAAGACTGAGGAAGAGACAGCTGCAGAGTGACGCTTCACTCGGTCTCTCTTTCTCTAGGGCCCAAAGCTGGGCGCCTCAGGTTTGGTCCTCCCTGTCCACCTGTGCATACAAGGCCCAACTGGCCGCAGAGTTCCCCGGCAAGGGCAGGGGGCCGCACCTGGGAGGTGGGGGTGAAGTCCATGTACTGCCGGCACTGCTCACAGTGGTGGAAGGTGTTGTAGGCCGCGTACTGGGTCAGCATCATGGACATGGTTTCTCGTCTCCGGGGCTCCTCCGCTTTGTACTCCTTTATTCCTTCTGCAGAGGAGGAGATGAGAAACTATTATGTCCATGACACACCCAAAGATTAGAAAGGAGTGCTCACTTCTCACAAGGACTTCGCCAAGGACTATCTAATTTGAGCCCTGCTAAGCAAGTTTAAAAATCAAGATGTGTGTGTGTGTCTTCATGTGTAAGAGTGAAAACAGAATTACTGTGCTTTTCTCAAAGGAGGGGACCGTATTCTTCCTTCCCCACCGCAAGCCCTGATTTAGACCCCCTCAACCCTCACAGAGCCAACCCTGGCTTTGCACGCTCTGACCTTGTTTGACCCCAGCCAGCCTCTCCGTGTAGACCAGGCTCATCAGACTGTACTTGGGATCGTGCACACTGACGTCGAAAGGCGTTTTGCTGAAGGTCTCGATGTCAGGCCAGGGCTCGCCCTCCGACTGGCTCACGTCACTGTTTTCATTGAGATCTAGGGCAGGGCAGGGCACAGGACAGGGTACCTCCTCTCTCATCACCATCATTCTGAAGAGGAATAGCCACCTCCTCCCCTCCTCATCACCATCCTGAACCAGCTTTTTTAGCTCCTCTCTTGACCACCATTCTAAAGCACAAAGCCCAGGGAAGGTGTGACAGAGGCATTTCTGAGAACTGGGCTCTCTCATCCCACAGTAGAAGGAAGCAAACTATTCCTTCAGGCTTTCACTGGGAAGAGGATTCCCTCACTGGCTCGGAATTAGTTTGTACAGGCCCAGTTCACAAACTCCTGTGCCATAACATCCAGAGAATCCCAATTCTCCTTAAAACATACTCATTTGGATGATCAAATTTCTCAGCGTTAGCTGTGGGGTTTTTAGGTGTTGATGCCCTGGGTGATTCTGCTAATACTGTTTGCTCAATACGGGGGTTGAACTTCCAGCATCACACATTCCAGGCAAGCACTCTACCACTGAGCCATGGCCCCAGCGCTTTCCATCCAAATCAGAGATGAGGATTACTAATCTTGGTTGTCAGTTTGACTACATCTGAAATCAGCTGGACCCTGTGCAGCTGGGTGTGCCTGTGAAGGATTTTCTCGACTAGATCATCTGAGATCAGAGTGACAGTGTACATCAAAGGACATGGAAGAAGGTATCTTCTCCTTTTTGCCTTCTTGCCTTCACTCTTGCTACCAAGTTCATCTACCTTGCTGCTGAGGCACTGCTTCCTACTTTTTGGGGATTCTAATGCAGACCAAAGACCAGCTGTGACATCCAGCCTGATGGACTGAACAACTGGCAAATTCTTGGCCTTTCTGTTGGGAGACAGCCATGGTCAGACCACAGCCCATCAGCCACTTTAATAAATCCCCTTTCAATATATATAGGGTTACTCTATCTGTTCTGTTCCTCTGGAGAACCCTGACTAATACAAATTCTCAGTAAGTTGACCAGGTTCAGCTTAGGTCATCCTTGATGGCATTCCTCCTCCTGCCTTACCTGGGGTGACTGGGCCTGAAACTGCCAGAAATTTTAGAATGCAGTGTACAAAAGTCCCAGTGTATGTTAGAACGATCTGAGCGCTCTCTATGCACTTGCACCCTCCCATCACCCTCTAGAGCAGTGAAGTCAAAATCTTTTCCCAGGTTCAGCCTTTGCACATGTCCAGAGCTTGAGCCCTTGCCCCGCCCTAAGGTACTTCAGCCCTCTAGGCAACCCTCACTCCTCAAAGCACTGTTTTTTTGCAGGTCTTAGGGCCATCAGGGATGGGATAGTTAAGGTGCTAAGATAGTTGCATGTGCATAGTATGTGTTCAATAGATGATGTTCACTATTAATAAAATGTGTAAGTTCAAAATGTAGCTGGAGGCTAGCTCAGTAGGTACAAGTGCTTTGCAGGCAGGCTTAGTGGCCTGAGTAGAGGACCCATGTGATAGAAAGAGAAAACTGACTCCCAAAAGTTGTCCTCTGACCTCAACACACACTGCGGCACAAGCACCCTTCCCATACACACGTGCACACAATAAAGTGTAACCTTTTTTTTTTTTAAGTAGCATAACTATTTTTGGGGAAGCCCCAAGATTACAGCATATTATCTTTTTAATATAACATTTGATTTTTACACTTAATTATGTCTTGAGTTGCAGTTGGCATTTTCTTTGCAGTCTCAAGCATGTTCTGCCCAGGAAGGGACCTTTATGCCTCCGGCTAAGTCTTTAACCCAACCCACACCACAGCGAGGGTGAAGGAGAGAGCTGGGCTCTCCTATTGGATGGGAAGTGACAGAGAAAGCGTCAGCAGCCCCAGGGGATGGGAGGACGGCACATGGCCACATCTTGGGTGAAATCAAAGGCTGTGGTGCCAAGGAGCACAGTGCAGAGCTGGTAATGAACCTACCTACCAAAGCTGTACGAAGCACCTTGTGCCCAGCAGCTTGCTGCACTGGAGAGGGCCCCCAAAAGCTGAGAGCCACAGTTCACTGGGAATTATTTGCGGGCACCTTGTCTTCAACTTCATGACAACTCTGCGGTTAGGTTCCCTGAACCCCCAGAGAGTGCAGGGCACTGGCCCCTGGGTCTCATGCCTTGGTCATAACTTCCAGCCTCACCTGCGTTTATCTCTTCTTCATCATACACATCTACCTCCAAGAGCCGGATGAGCATTCGGAAAAGGATCCTAAGGAACTGTAAATAGGAGCCAGTCTTTCCCACCTGATGGAGATAGTTTTAATTGAGGAAGTGGGGAGGAGGAGAAGAGAGAAAAAGGAAAAAAGAGAAGAGATTTCTTTCACACTCTGGCTTCTCAGCTGAGATCTCAGAGAGGTCTCCTGTCAACCCCACCGACCCCCCTCCCCCCAAGATGTCCCTGACGGTCAGCAACACGGGGTCCACCCTGGTCCATCCCTACCTGGGGGGGCCCGGTAAGCAGCAGCCGCCTTGGGTGCAAGGTCCGGGTGCCTGAGGTGGGGTCTGGCTGGTTGCTGTAGTCCGCGTGGTGCTGCCGGGCCGAGGTCCAGCGGCGGTAGTAGAGGGACTGCTCCTCGCTGCTCATGTCCTTGTGAAGGCCTGGCCGCAGGGAGCTCACCCAGGCCACGTCAGCGTGGGGCAGCAAGGACGCGGAGGGGGGCAGCCTGCCGCCCTTCTGGGATCCCAGTAGTCTGTAGGCAGCTTTGGACAGAATCACCACGGGAGGCAGGGCTGGGTGCAGGCCCTGGCAGCCTCTGCGGGGCTGCCCTGACCAGGCGAGGGCCTGGCCACTCGAGCATGACGATGAAGGCTTGGAGGTGGTGCTGCTGGCCATCAGAGGGCCCAGAGAGTCACACTCCTGCTTCAGGACCTCCCCAGCAGCTGCGGCACGGGCAGACGCCCCTTCATCCAGTCGCGCGCTGGCTGAGCCGGGGGTCGGAGGCTGCTGCTGGGGTCTGCCAGCCATGCTAGAGGAACTCACCCCGTTCTCCATGATGGAACCTGGAAGAAGGCAGTGGAACACATCCTATTCCCGCCCCTCCCTGATGTCAAGGGCAGGAGGTAAAAGTTACTGAAAAAACAAAAACAGAAAACCCAAACCAAAACAACCAACCAACCAACCACCACCACTGAAACCTCTTGGAACTGCAGACAGGGACCGAATTTTCTCTCTGCCCCAGCCGCTACACCACTTCCTCTGGCTCCCTTGCCCTAGGTTGTGAATGTGCTTGGCCAGTAGGACCAGCTGGAAGTTGGTCTGTCTCTCCTGGCTTTCTTCCCATGTTGTCCCCTGGGTGAGTACCTTACCCCAGGAAGCCAGGCAGGGTTCACCGGGTCACAGCACCCTAGTTCTTTGTTGCCTACTGTTGTTTTTCCGGAGCCTTCCCCCATTTTCAGAAGCAATCCCTCTCTTAAAGTGACCCTGTACCTCCTCTTTCAGATGCCAGTAGAGCCCCAGCCTGTTCAGTGGCGATTGCTGCCTCGGTGGGCAGCCTGACATCTCTAAGTGCGAGGTGGCCATTTCCTAAACCAGGGTAGGACCGTCTCCACCGGAGGGAGACAGTAGAAAGTGGACCTGCTCCAGGTAAGGAGGCGAGTCTCCAGTGTCTGCACGTTTGTCTGTTAACGTTAATCTTTCCTCTAGTGGATGAATCTCCCAATGTTCCTGGCTGAGAACGCTCTCTGGGTCAGATGGGTGCTGTCCAGCCATGTAGTTCCAGTCCCAGCTGTGGGCGACTCGACAGACCAGACAGTAACTGTCGTTGTTAGAAGTAAAGCTCTGTCAGCTGGTGGCTGGCTGGAGACAGGTAAGAGCATATAGTGCTCTGGCAGAGACCGCAAGTTTAACTCCAGCACTTTATGAGTCAGCTGGCTCATAAAGGCCTGCAACCCCAGATCCAGGGAGCCAATACCTGAGGCCTCTGTGGGCACTCATTCTCATGCACACCGCTCACCCTGGATGGACAGATGGACAGACACACACCCAGACACAGACACACACACACACACACACACACACACACACTTAAAAATAATAAAAACACTTTCTGAAAAAGCAGGCCTCTGCTGCTCCCGGGACTGGGGTTCCGGCTGCTGAGCCCAGGCCAGCCTACTCCTGCTACCCACACCGTGGGAAGCCATGTGCTCGGCTCCATTTAGAGGAAAAGGCTGACTGCAGCTCGGACACAGGCTGAGCGGTGGCACCGTGCGGCACAGAATGCTCAGTGTCTGGTTCCTGAGAGCAGAAAGGGAGCCACCTGGTAGGTTTACTGGGGTGAACCAACACTGTCAGGGGAGGTGAGTATTTCTAAAACCTCACGCCAGACCAAGGAAAGGTGAGGGTAGCTCCCTCTCCTGACCCCTCAACGTGACACACTGCCATGGCCCACACCAGCCTGTCATCTAGTGCCTGTGTGTGCTTTGTCAAGGACCAAGGAGTCTTCACTGCTGTTACTGCTTGGGCTGACCTCGCCGCTGTTGGCACTGCCCACAGACTGCCAGCCCGTCCAACTGCTCCCTATCTGGACCTGCTGTCCTGCCTCCTGAGCCATTCCCTGCCCTGAACCCTGCTTCAGCCTTTCCCCGGCACTGAACTCTGCAGCTTCACTTGGAACCTGATAGCAACAGTTCTCTCCCTTCGTTTGTTTGTTTGGTTGTTTGTTTGGTTCATTTTTCAAAACAGGGTTTCTCTATGTAACAGCCCTGGTTATCCTGGAACTCACACTGTAGACCAGGCTGACCTCGAACTCAGAGATCCACCTGCCTCTGCCTCCCAAGTGTTGGGATTAAAGGCGTGTGCCGCCACGTCCCGGCTCATCTGGTTTGTTTTTAATGCAGCCTTTGTCGCTTCTGAACCCTCTTTACGCCGTTTCCATTCTGACCCATCTATATACATCTGTGTGCCACGAGAGTGAATATTAGTAATTAAGCTTGGAAAAAGATCCTGGAAGGCAGAGTATATGATAAATCGCAGCGCCTGAACCTTGGGAGTCTGTTACCAATAAACTGTGGCATTGTGGAAAGACACAGATGTGCTGTGCCTTTCCATGTTTCTGGCAGAGTGCGCTCATGACGCCAGACATCCAGCAGAGCCTGCCTCCCACTCTGAGCCTTGGTAGCTTTGAGGGAGCCTGGGAGCTGAGGTCTGGGTGTTCTGCATTGTGCGGAGCTTTGTCGTGAGACTTCGGTGGGCTTCTCAGAGCAGCCTGTGCTCCTGCCTCACATCATTGGTGAGAGAGGGGCAGGCAGGGGAGGAGGGGCGTGACTAAAGAGCCACTGGTGGGGTGGCCTGAGCGACACCTCAGCTACAAAGAGTACTTGCTGTTCTTGCAGAAGACTGGGGTTCAGTTCCCAGCACCTACATGGTGGCACACAACCGTTAATAACCCCAGTTCCAGGGGGCCTGATGCCCTCTTCTGACCTCCCTGGGCACCAGGCACTCATGTGCTATACCTACATACTGCAGGCAAAGATACTCACACATAAGTTTTTAAATATCTTTTGAAAAGGAGCCACTAGGAAGGGATAGTCTTTCCCTACCCCCTCACATTCCTTCCTGACCTCAAATTCCCAAGATCCTAGATAGGACGTTTCCCCCTTGTTCTGTTACCTTATACTGTTCTCTCTGTCTCTCTCTGTGTCTTTCTGTCTGTCTGTCTTTGTCTTTCTGTGTCTCTCTCTCCTGAGCTGGTTTTAGGAACACTGAGGAGCCTCCAATGGTAAGGCCGAGGGAGGAGGAGGGCTTAACCAGCTGTCCCCTGCTGAGGGGGAGCCCCTGGGTGTAGCCTAGAGAAGGCTGTTACAGCTTATCATGTCCTCAGGCCCTGGGTCACTAGAGACAGGACGCCCTTGGGCATGGAGTTCTCCAACAGCTGCTGGCTGCCACTACCCTGGGCATAAGTGTGTGCATGATTTCAGGTCTGGGTGACGACCTGCTCTCCATGCTAACTCAGAGAGTGGGTGGGTCACATGGCTTCCTTCGCTGTGGGCACATCACTTCAGTCTCTTCCTTGTACTTTGATACATCTTCAGACTTTTCTGCATTATATTTTATTATTTTCATAATCAAAAATGTAGATATAGGGCTGCATTTGCTGTATTACAGTTTACTAAAAGAAAATTTATACCAGGCCTTGCAGTCAGCTAGTAGCCCCTGAAGAGCCAGCAGTGTCCAGTTACAAACATTTGACAGCAAGAACCTAAAGTAACTAGCCATCCAGACATTTATCCATTCATCCATCCTTCAACCATCCCTTTATCTTCCCATCCATCCATCCACCTACCATCCATCCACCTACCATCCATCCACCATCCATCCACTGTCCATACATCCATCCACCATCCATCCACCATCCATCCACCATCCACCATCCATCCACCATCCACCCATCCACCTACCATCCATCCACCATCCATCCATCCACCTACCATCCATCCACCATCCATCCACCATCCACCCATCCATCCAAACATTTGTGCCAGGCACTAAGCCACCTAATACAAAGTTAATAGCTTTTATCTCTAGACTGAAAACAGGGTATGTATGCAAATGTTAGCTCTGGGGTAACTGGGGGTCGATGGAAAGCGTCAGGGAGCATGGTGCAGACTATGAGGCAAACTGGTTTTCTCTCTGTCACTGGGCACATGGTTAAACCCAGAGGAAGCTACAGCCACTCAGTCTTCCTGCGCTGCACACACCCTTCCCGCAGCTGAGGTCTGGAGAGGAGGTCTCCGCCGGTCCTGGAGACCCTGGGGGTCAGTAGCCGACCCTACCTTTTGAAGGAGAGTTCTGGCCCGAGGTTCCTGTGACAGAGCTGCTGTTGCTCTGCGGCCTCTCCAGGTCGATGAGCAGCTCGTCAGAGTCGTTCTCACTGGTGGGCACCCTCTCGGCCTCCTTCCCGCTGAGGTCCAGGGCAGCGGCAGGCCCCCGGATGACCTCTTTTGAGACATAGCAGCATGCCAAGCCCACCTCCTGCTCCAAGGCCGTTCGGGTTAAATAGCTGGAGTCAATTAGTCGAAGGTCACAGTACTTTAAGGACCTGCACAGAAGGAACCACATTGGCGGAACAGCCCTCTAACACAAAACTCAGAAGCTTGCCTGAAGGTCCCATGCTCCATGGACAGCGAGGACACAGGCTTCAGTCCTGGCTCAGTCTGCCACCTCCCGGCCAGCCATCTTTCTCTCCTTCCCCTGCATCCCCAGAGTATAAAATAGAGAAAATGGGGCTTGGGATGGAGTTGAGTGGCAGAAAACTTGCATGGCGTGTGTGAGGCCCTAGGCTTCAGCTCCAGGGTCACTAAAAAGCAAGTGCCAAAGGCTAGGAAGAGAAGGCTGATACAAGGAAAGAGGCGTGGCACACAGGAGGCATTTAGGGTGTGGCCGGACACGCACACAGTGAACGTTCAGTTGATGCCTTTACTGCTATTGCCTAGATCCTGGAGGGAGTGTGGAACATCAGATTAACAAAGACAGGGCTTTACATAAACTTTATATCATGTCTGTCTATCCGCCTGCCTATCTATCATTCATCCATCTATCATCTATATATGATATATACATATGTATCATATATATTTGAATACCTTTCTATTGCCTGTCCATCTGTCTGTCCGCCTGTCTGTCTGTTACCTGTCTTTCCTCTCAGCCTTCCTGGCTACCTTGCTTTGGGGTACAACTGCTTTCCAGCTGTGGCTTGGTTCTATTCCAGAACTGGTGGTTCTGGGAATCTGAAGGAGAGAATTCCGGAGGCTCAATGTCTTTTGACCCTGCATGAAACAGTTAGCACCAGACAACTGAAGCTGGTCCATCAACCAAGCAACAGGTCAGCGGGGAACCTGGAGCTGCCGAGCTGGGCACCCACATCTTACCTGGGGAAAGTTTCTCCAAGAGGGTCCTTGCCAGTTAATATCACTATGCAGGGCAGACCTTCCAAGTCTTGGTATGTCCGAGGGACCCACTCTTCCTGATCATTTCCTCTCCAGGTCTGTAGAGGAGATACGGAAATCATTAAAACTCCTTATTCAAATTTATATATATTTTAAAGGTTTCTGGATCCGGGTTTCAGATACACCAAGTTTCCTGTGATCCCCAGGAAGTGTGTAGACCATGCAAACCGGAATGCTTGTTTTTGATTTTTGTAACAGGATTTTGATCTTTGAGATGGGGTTTTATGTAGCCCAGGCTAGCCTCAAATCCCCTATGTCGCCGAGGATGACTTTGAACCCCTTCTCTTCATTTAAGTGCTGGGATCACAGGTCTGTGCACCACATCCACCTCTGCATTTGCTGCCCTCAAAGCACAAAGCATGGCATACCTCCTGCATCAGCTTCAAAGGCCAGAGAAACACACTGGAGCGCCACCTGTGATGTAAACATGCAGGCCATGGCTACAGTCGCTGGCTCTGTCACTGAACTATAGTTTTCATACAGTGGACAAACTCTTGATGAGCAAGGACAGTTCCAGTTGTCAGGGAGTTGAGACAGACTCTCAAAATCCATCCAAAACATTTTAATCAAGCAAATAATGATGTTAGCCCCAATTCTGGTTTGGCTCAGGTTAAAAGCACTGGCTGCTCTTCCAAACGTCCTGAGTTCAATTCCCAGCACCCACATGGTGGCTCACAACCAGCTAAAGTGGGATCTACTGCCCTCTTCTGGCCTGCAGGTGTACATGCAAACAGGACATTGTATACATAATAAATAAATAAATAAATAAATAAATAAATCTTAAAAGAAAAAATAAAGCCAGGCATGATGGCACATGCCTGTAATCCCAGCACTCAGGGAGACAGAGGCAGGAGGATCGCTGTGAGTTTGAGGCCAGCCTGGTCTATAAAGCAAGTCCAGGACAGCCAAGGCTACACAGAAAAACCCTGACTCAAAAACAAACAAATAAAATAACTGTAATCCCAGCTACTAAAGAGGCTGAGGAAGAAGCTCCCAAGTTCAAGGCTGCCCTTGGGCAATTTAATGTGACATGTATCGAAATTAAGGGCAAAAGAGGGATATAACTAAGTGGGAGAACCGGCCCGGGCACAAACCTGACAAGCAGTGATTGGCATGAGGCCTCCAAAGTCTTGCAAGACTGACCAGACTGGATTAAACAGAAAAGCAACTGCCCTTCCTTGAAGAGTTATCGGTTTGCTCTTAATTTCACCAAGTACCCACAAAGCATCAATTTCTCATACAAACACATATCCATGCGGCATCTTTAGTAACAAAGGGCTCCATAATTGTTCGCTTGCTTTGTGTCTGAGGCAGGGGCTTGCCTGTTTCAGGCCTTACACTTGATGTGTAGTTCAGGACCTCTGAGTCTCCTGCCACCACTTCCCAACAGCTCAGATCACAGATCACCACGCCTGTTTTCCTGCCGTGCTGGAGGAACCAAAGGGACATCAGGTGTGCCAGGCAAGCATGCCAACCGATCAGCTACACCGTCAGCACCCAGATTTGCTAGTTTAGAGTGAAACAAGATAGTCCAACTTAAGTAGATAGATTTTAAAGATTATTATGTCTTGCACATATAGCATGTAAACAGGCTTTACGTCAGCTTTCCAGCGAGCTTCACTGGCACTTCTGATAATGTTTTAGCAAACAAGGACTAAGAAATAAGGTGTTGTTTAGGGTGTGGGCACATCTTTTTAATCCCAGTGCTTAAGAGGCAGAGACAGGTGGATTTCTGAGTTCAAGGCCAGTCAGGGCTACACAGGGAGAATCCATCTCAAAAATAAATAAACATTTTAATTAAGTAATTATGTAAGTTATTGTAAAAATACTAATTGTATTTAATTTAAAATTTATTGTTAATTATATTTATTATAAAATATTTATGAATATTGACACTTTTTAAAAGTATTTTCTTTGCTAAGCTCAAAATGCATTGAAATCTATTAGGCAAGAGGTAACATAATAGTTCAGTTACTGTTTTATTGGTATTTAGAAAATAGCTAATGAGGGCTGGCATTGTAGCGTACACCTGTTGCAGCTGGTCTTTGCTACTTTCTTTTTTCCACCCTTTATTCTCTCTGACTTCACCCCCTAACAGTAGATAGAAGGGAGAGAGGAATTAGGAAAATCCCTGAATCTAATTTCTTTCCTTTTGTTTTTTTTTTCTTTGACTATGGCTACTAGCAGCAAACCACAGCCCATCTCCCTAAATGGCCACTAACTCCCGTCACCCACCCTCCTCTGGAACGCTTGCAATTATGTACCCTCTGAAAAGTTCCCAGAATCCCAAACATCACACAATTGCAAAACCGTACTTCTGCTAGAGCCTGAGGCAAATCATAGTCAGCTGCTGTGGACAGTCTGAAGCAGGCCCACATCGCCGTACCTGGCAGTAAAATGAAAGCACATTCTTCTTCTTTTTTTAAAAAAAGATTTTATTTGTGTATTTTAGGTATGAGTGCTCTAGCTGCATGTATACCTACACGCCAGAAGAGGGCATCAGATCCCAGAGTAGATGGTTATGAGCCACCATGTGGTTGCTAAGAATTGAACTCAGGACCTCTGGAAGAGCAGACAGTGCTCTTAACTGCTGAGCCATCTCTCCAGCCCCCCAAAAGCATGTTCTTATAATATTTCTCTGTCTTATAAAGAAACTAAAATTCCAGAATTGTTACTGCGGCCTGTAATTCCAGCATTACAGACACTGAGTGAGAAGGACTGAATTCAAGGCCAACCTGGGCTACATTGTGAGACCCCATTGAAAGAGTGGAAGGAAAGGGAGGAAGGAGAAAGGGAATAAAATGAATGATAACCAATATTCAAAGATAACCAGAGTCCCAAAGGACCCGAACTATATGCCTTTACTTATTGTCCAATTTTTTTTATTTTCTGTATCTCATGGGCACACACACACACACACACATGCTTGAGAGACTTTGTATGCCTTTGAAAATGAAAGCATATTAGGAAGCTTCTACAGTAGTAGGTTTCCGTGTTTGGATTTTTTTTTTTCCTTTTTTCTTTTTTGGTTTTTCTTTTCTTTTTCAATTTATTTATTTTATGTGGACTGGTTTTTTTGCCTGCATGTATGTCTGTGTGAGGATGTCAGATCTTGTAATTATAGACAGTCATGAGCTGCCAGGTGCATGCTGGGAATTGAACCCAGGTCTTCTGGAAGAGCAGTCAGTGCTCTTAACTGCTGAACCATCTCTCCTCCCCTCTCTGTGGTTTTCTCTGTCCTGGAACTCTGGCTGGCCTCAGAGTCAGAGATCCATACTGCCTCTGCTTTCCAAGGGCTGGATTAAAGGTGGGCGTCACCACTGCCCGGCCCACATGGGTTTTCAAATGACCTTTAGGGTCAGTTTTTCCTCCCGATACTCCCCCATATCCTACCTAATCCTCCTGTTCTACCTCCCTTTCTCTCTCCACCGCAATCTGTTCTGTTCCCCCTTCTTCAGGAGCTTCTCTTGCTCCTCTGGTCTCTTATGTGGTACCTGCCCTCTGCAGCTGTTGGAGCACACCTATTAAAACCTCACAAGCTAACGTTCAGATGGAAGAGAGAACACGATCCAGGCACGGTCACAGGTGCACGCCTGTCATCCCAGCACTCAGGGAGGCAGAGGCAGAGGCAGGTGGATCTCTGTGAGTTCAAGACCATCGTAAGGTCAGGGTAAAGGGGCCAGGCTGCCAACAGAAGAACAGATAACGTGTCTCAGCACTTGGGAGGCCTCCCCAAGAGGGCTAAATACTCTCACGTTTACTCTTGACCAGTAACAACTGAGCACTGCACCATGTTTTCCCAGCAAACTCTGCTTGTGAAGAACGACAGTGACCCCTTCCAAGGAGCTCCTGTGGCCTCAGAAGGCTTTCTTCCTGGAGGCACTTAAGCCAACACAAAGACTAAGCAAGAACTTGGGCTCAGTACTGGGCTCATGACCAAGACAATTGCAGAAGCTCCTAGGCTTGACGAGCGAACTGACTGATTTAAGATTAAAAATTCAATGTTTGTCATCTGTTGCCAATTAGCCATATGTGTAATAGGATAAAGAGGGCTAAATGTAAAAATGGGCTCATATAACGGGAACAGTGTTGAGTACAAGAGGAGAAACTGATGGGACACAGAGGTTTTGAGCATCTAGGGCTCTCTTGTGAGGCTGGGTGTCTAGTAGCTACTCACATAAACGAAGGAGGCTCTCCCTGCCTTGGGAAGCCCGTCACACATTACACTCGGTGACCTTCATCAGGGCCCTGTCCCCTAAGCGCTGCGGTGATCCTGATAGTCAGGGTGCAAGATGAACTTCACTGTGTTTTCAAACAGTGGCCCAGAGGGGCAGGTCTTTATAACTCACTGATATATACTGACCCCCCCTTCCATGGGGATGGCCTTGTTCTTCACCATATGTATTTTCTATAAGGTGGCCTTTTACCATAATTTTTTATTTCACCATGACTACAACCTTAATGACACACATCTACTTACAAGAAAGTCCAGGAAGAAAGACCTGGACTGTGTGCTCCCCACAGCCTTCAGATAACCGACGATGCCTCAGAGCCAGTGAATACCCAGAGTCTGCATTTCTCCACCAACTCTTGCAGAAAGAATGCCACACAGGCTGCGCTCTCTCCCCCGATCCTCCCCAAGCGAGAAAGGATGATCACCAATGACGAATGGCTGACCAAGAGCCAGCCTCATGCTGGGCACAAACACTTCAGTTCCTCCTCTGCACAGCTGAAGAAACCCATCTGCGAAAAGCTGCAGCTCTGACCTCGGACAGCCCCATGTTGGCCCATAGGACACCAGCAGAGATCTACAGCTGACCCAGAACTGTTACAATGCTAGTGAGTATGAGTTTCTGTTTGAGTATGATTTTATTCTACTTGCTTATCAAGCATTTTGGGTTATTCAGTTTAGGCAACAGGCAAGCTAACATTTGTGAAGTACTTTCTGAATAGTAAAGAAAAATCTCCACGTTACAGCTTGAGGAAATCACACGGCTCGTATCTTGCAGAGAGGAAACTGCAGCGAGGTGGGAATCAAACCCCTCAAGACCACATGCTCTTATTTCAGCCAGTGTGTGCCAAAGTAGGTTAGCTTGGGATTTAGTGGGCAGAGTGGACACCATGTGTGACTCAGACAGACAGTAGCTAGCTCAGCCCCACATCCATATGAATGTGGGCTTTTGATTAAATGCTTCCTAGTGGACAGGACAAGGAAGATTGTTAAAGTCCTCTAGGCAAGCCTGAGCCAGGTACACGGCAAGGACTTAGGAGAGTTGGTCCGTGCCTGACAGGAGGGGTAGGGGACAGACAGTCCCAGGCTACACAGAGGGAGCAGCAAGGGGGCTGGCTCATGCATGGAGCCCGTCTGTGGGACGCCACAGCCAGCCCTGCCAAAGCCGGAGTGGCTGTGTCAAAGGGGACAGTGAGTAGCAAGCTGGGAGTCCACATGCCAAGGCAGCTGGACGAGGTTGCTCTAGAGTGCTAAGAAGAAAGGAAATAGCTTACCGAGCAGCCTCCAGCCGACATCCAGGCTAGATGCACAGGAAAGAATTAGTGAGCCGAGAGGTTGACAGGGCGGCTTACCTCTCCCCTGAGAGAACAGGTAGCAGTGGGCTAGAGAGCATGGGGGCAGACTAGGTCACCTCAGTTTTTGCACCTGCGCTTGTAGAGCATGTCGCCCAACTGCAGGAACATAGAAAAAGGGATCCGATGGGATCTATGTAAGAAAAACCAGGGCCTCCCCTAGTTTAGCGTTAGCCTGGCCTGGGAGGTCAGGCTCGCACATGTGCAAAACACCGTCAGCTCAGTCATCTGGGTGCCATCTATCTAAGAACCCTGGAAGACAGACGCTAACCTTCAGTCGTGCTACAAAGTGAGCCGCGACACTGAGCTCCGAGGCCGGGTTCCCCAGGATGATCTCAAAGCGGTACTGCAGCCCCAGCTTGTCGCGCACTTCCTGCAGCCGCTCCTTGGCCAGCATGGCCAGCTGCAGCGAGGGCACTCTGATGAGGAGCATGTGCCCCCTGCCACTTCCGTTTTTCCCTGGCGAGCTGATAAGGTCATCCATGATGCTGAGCGTTTCTGGAGTGCTGTGGTCCCGGAGCGACGCCACGGTGGTGAGAGCCATCAGGGCCTCTGAGTACTGCTGGATGAGAAGATAGCAGCGCACGACCATGCTGTGCAGCCGGGGGTACCTAGGACGGAGCACAGAGAGCTAGGCTAGCGCCCGGCAGAGGACCCGCGGGAGCAACAGGGCATGAGCAGTAAGACGCAGATCGCCGCAGGAAGCGGCTGCTGAGCAGAGTAACCTTGGATCCAACGCTAGGAGAAGCACCTGCACCTCCAATGCGTGCATTAGCTGTTGGGACAGGTGACGTAAATTAGTTTGGGGGCTGGCCTAACGGCCCTGCCATCTCAAAGTGCCACGTGCACCGGCACCGGGAGGCTGGAACTGCCAGACAGTCCACAGCCGACCGACGGAGCAAGCACGGAGCTAACAGCCCCTCTCCCCCGACTGGCAAGTCAGATGCTCATTACGTGCTGGGACACACCGGTCGGTGCAGGTTAACTGTGAACTGAGTCCCAGTCCCTGGGTTGGCACGGCCAGCTCAGCTCTCAGGTGTCCGGCTACAGTAATGGAAGCGACATTGCCGTCGTTATTCTTGGTGTATCAGACACTAACTGTAGCTGGCGTGGTTAGAGCATGCCTGCAAACCCCAGCACGTGCGAGCCAGAGGCAGGATAGAAGAATTTAAGGCCGGTGTCGGCTACCTAATGTGCAAATGCCAACCTGAGCTACATAATGGGATGCTGTTTCAAAAAAAAAAAAAGCAAAAATATACTAACACATAAATTGCAGAAATATATCTTCCCATAAAAATGTGAGTTGGTGGGGCTGGAGAGATGGCTCAGCCATTAAGAACACTAACTGTTCTTTCGGGGACCTGGGTTCAACTCCAAGCACCCATGCAGCTCCCAACTGTCTGTAACTCCCAGTATCCAACACCCTCACACAGACATACTTGCAGGCAAAACATCAATGCACATAAAATAAAAATAAGTATTAATACAAAATGTGAGTTGCTGAGCCAGGTGGTAGGGCTCATGCCTTTAATCAGGAGGCAGAGGCCGGCGGATCTGAGTTCCAGGCCAGTCTGGTCTACAGGGTGAGTTCCAGGTCAGCCCGGGCTACACAGAGAAACCCAGTCTTGAAAACCAAAACAGAAGAGTTGGTGCAGGGGAAAATTGGAGCTAGGAAAACTGGAGAAAGAGCACCCCCTAGTGGTGAACCTTTTATCACCAGAGCCTGTTGAGGGAGCCTAGGAAAGCTGAGAGTCATATTGGTCATGCTGGCGGTCGGGCTGGGGGAAAAAAAAAAGTTTTGGTGCTCGTCCTCTGGAAGGCAGGCTTGATGACAAAAGGGCAGAGACCCTAGTGGCTGCAGAGGACAGTAGACAGTGGCAAGGCAGGGCTGCTTGGGGTTTGACTGAGGTGCCCAGGGTCTGGCTCCTGGCCGCTAGCTGGTAGCCCATGAGCTGCCCAGTGGCAGAGAAGGCACTCTGCTCTACTTTAGAGTTCTCTTTAAAGTTTTACAAACGTTCACAAGCTTGCCTAGAAAAGTCCAGGGTCAAACAGCAGGTAGGGTCGGGAAGTGACTACCACGCCTTTGGAGTTCTAGACGGGAATGCACCAAAGGTGACCAGCAGCACTCCAGCCCCTGAACCCTTCACAGGAGAGTGAGCGTGGGGAATGAGAAATCCAGCTGCTTGTTCCAGATCTCTGACAGGCGACAGAGCTGGGTCTGCGCTGGATTTTGCTCTCTGTCCTTGTCTTCTTGTCCTGCAGGGTTCTACAGACTGGGGAAGGCACAGAAAGCTCCGTGGGCCAGCCCTGGGCTGGTGCTTGCAGGTGTTCAATAAGTCATAGATATTATTAGCTTTGGCAGAATGCTAGAGCGAAGAAACCACAGATGAGCTATACTTAAAGGTCAGGGTTATTTTGCTGGTTCATGTTAAAAAAAAAAAAGTCAAAGTTAGAACAAATAGCAACTCCAAAATACAGACACTTAAACTCCACACTTGGGACAAAATTATGACTTGATGGTGAAATTTTCCCAATCTGTTCGCATTAAACTGTAATTGTGGTTTTGTATTACGAAAATCTATAACCGAAGTTGATGGAACCACCTTTTAAAATACACGCCATGCACTCTGGGGCACGGGGTTGGCAGACACCGTCTAAGCTGGGGAAGGAACTGGACAGGAGAGTAAAAAGGGGTCTTAGGAGTGCTGCCGGAGTCTAAGGCACAGGGCTGGCTGGCTCTGCCCTCCGCCTGCACCCTCCCTGACGCAGCTGCATCTTGCTGGACTGGGTGCATCCACTTGTCTTTATTTTTATTTCTCTTTTCTTATAAAACATTTTCAGGGTCATAGGGCAGACTGTTAAAGAGCAGACTCTACCCAGTCAGGTTCAGTGTTAGAAAACTAGAGCGGCCAGGAAGTCTGTTTTACCGCCCTGCCCCATCTGGGATGGTCACACAGAGTGCTGGGGTTGAGGGCTGGAAGGAGGGGTGTCACCCCCTTTTTTGAGCCTATGAATCAAGCTTTGAGAAAACAGACAGGAAAAAAAAATCTGGTCTCTCAGAGTTTGACTTGGAACTGAGCAATGAAGGGAAGGCTGGCAAGTCAAACAGAAGAATGAAGACTCTCAGTTGACGGTCAGGACCGCAGGATGGCCCAGGATGGACCTGCTCAAAGCCTCTCACTCCTTACCCGTGTTCAGCATGCAGCCAGTTTTCAAAGTAAAGTTTAGCTTTTCGGGGGCTGTCTGCGGAAACTTGCCCACAGTGAGCAGGCAAAGAGGAACAAAGCCTATAGTATAACCTCAGAAGACTGGCCAGGGGTCAGGAGTGGCCTTCCACATAGATCCCCTCTGCAATGGAGCTGCCCAGGGGACAATGTGGAGTGTGAAGATGGTACTGGGCCCTGCTAGGGACACTTTGCATTTACTCTCCTTGGATGGGCATGCAAAACCCACAGGAGCAGAAGGGCATCTTAAGAGAGCCGTTTTTATTTGGTCTTCCCATGTCGTTAGCCCCATCAAAGCCACTGTGACATGGCCCAACAGGCGGCTGACTATTTTTGACACACAGCTAAAGCAAAGGGCAGTGCCCTTCCTTACCTCTCCAGGAGCGTGCCCACCATCTTCTCAAAGGTTTCATCGTACCTCAGGAGGGGGCTGGCAACCCCCCACTGCAGAGACTTGCTGTACTCATTCAAGCCGAAGTACAGCTTCTCAGAGCCTACGTCCTCCTGATTGAAAACAGAGCAGACCCCCGGTGAAGACAGGGTGTGTGTGAGCATGTGTGCGCACGCTCGTGCATGTGTGCCTGCATGAAGAGATACTGGTGGTGGGTGAAAATCAGCTGTGGAACTTGATACCTACGTTGCACTTCCTTGGAACTTAGTGTACAATTAGAGGCACATGGACGTGTTTCCTTTAGCCCAACAGAAACCACAGGCCATATATATATATAATTTATTTATTTATTTTCTGGCTAGAAACAGCTCTCTTTTCTGATGTATCCCTAGAGCTTGGGAAGAAACTAAACATACTCCTGCAAACACTCAAGTTTTCTGGTGCTATCTAGTTATGGTAACTCCTTTTACAAATAAAAGTTAGTTTTAAATGGAGTATGAGAATACAATGCACTCTGAACATTCCCCCTCCTTAAACAGAACACTCTCTGACTCATCGTCACTACGCAAATTTTGGGATGCGACACAAGGATGCCCTCAGAGAATCCTGGTGTGTGTGACATGCTGCTGTCTTTCAACTAAGAAGGCCCAGAATAGTAAGAAAGTTTGCTGACTTCACAGACTTGGTTTTATCTCTTCGCTTATATTTTTCTTTCCTCTTTCTACAAATTTATGTTTATTTTTGTTTTTTTTTTTAAAGACAAAGTTTCTCTGTGTAGCTCTGGTTGTCCTGAAACTCACCCTGTAGATCAGGCTGGCCTCAAACTCTGCCACCCAGTGAGCTTTCTGTAGGACACAGTTGCCCACTGTTGGTATTATAACTGCAATTAGAACTGCCAGTGGCTAGGCAGGAAGACTCACCAGGTCATCCAGTTGTATCCAGTGGATCTCATTGCTGGGGCTGACTCGAGACTGCTGGGTCTGCAGCGTGTATGGGGAGGAGCTCACCTGGAGCACCAGGAGGTTGAACGCTTCTAGGACCTCTCTGCAATTAATGACCCGGTCAGCCAGTCCGTGGGTGGGCTCACCGTGTGACAGAGAGCCCGAAATCACACTGTGGGAACAGCAAACGTCAGGTTAGTGCTTCCTCAGCCCGCTGACTGGAACCAGCAGCCGGGGACGGGGATGTGGTCTCCTGCTATCGTGTTTGGGAGGAGCAGATACAATCAGAATGTGAGTTGAGAGTTGGGTGTGGTGGTACACACCTGAAATCAGGAAGCGCAGGAGCAGCCGGGGTAGGCAAGATTGAGTTGGGGCTATAGAATGATCTCTTGTCTCACAAAACAAATATGATTTGATAAAGAGATTTATATTCCTCCTTACCCCTTCCAGATAGATTTGGGGACTCTTTGCTTCCTGGCTTTTCAGTTGTTCCTAAGCTATTCTGAGTGTCCCCAGGCAGGTAGCCACAGCAGCTCATCTGTGCTGAGTTTTACTGTGGAAGCTGTTAGCCCCTCTAGCCAGGGAGGAGGGCTGGAAGGAGGGCTGGGAGGAGGGCTGGGAGGCCTCTCTGCCCTCACAACTCAGAGAGTCTCACTGCTCAAGTTTTCTCAGTTGTGTTTAGTTAGTTAGTATGCCACATTATCATGCAAACTCAAAAACACATATTTTATCCTATCTTTTCATTTTCTTGTGTAATTGTGTGTGTGTGTGTGTGTATGTGCATGCTCAGTCCCAAGAACTCAGATGGTGGAAGAGAGAGCTGATTCCTACAACTTGTTCTCTGATTTCTATGTGTGTCCAAGTGCTACATAAATGTACATGAATAAAATAACTCAATAATGACAAAAAATGAATATCATCATAAGTTAGAAGAGTTGAGGGGGCAGGGAATGATTAGGAGAATGTTACCAACGGGAAGACAACCAGTGTGAGGGTCTCGGCCTTTCAGCAGGCCTGTAAAGGATTTCCTTAGGCAACAGTTACTGCTACAGGAGAAACGCTGGACCCTCTCACTCCGAAGCAATCACCTGGTTAGCTCCACATGGGAGTTGTCATGAACTAGCACAAACAGTGTGTACGGGTTCTGCTTCACCCTCCTCATAAAAACTTCAAACTTGCTTTGGATCTCATTGTCCAGGCGAACAACATATTTCTCTGCTCTCTGATGAGCCATCCCATTTTCCTCCAGACCCAGGTCTACAAGGACACCTGCCAAGAAGAAGAGGTTTCTCTTTTTACACATCTTTATGTACAACACATACTCTTTCTCTCTCTCTCTCTCTCACTCTTAAACTTGGTGTTGACCAATACTAACCACACAGAGGCTTAGGGAGAAACTCTTTTTTTGTTTTTCATATTCTGCCTAGTTTTGAGGAGGAAAAGCCAGATTTCCCTTTCTTTGGAACATCCCATTCCATGTCTCATCTTCGTGGCATGAAGACACATGTCTGCTGCTTTTCTGTTATGAGGCTGCCCTGGCCTCCCAGGATTACACAGTGAGGAACAGAGGCTTGCACGGCCACACCAGCTTACAGAACAGACCCAAGGATTCCCAGTGACTCAAAAATTCCTGTAACTCCAGTTCCAAGAGCGCCAGTGCCCTCTTCTGGCCTCCATAGGCACTGCACTCACATGCATATAGCCACATACAGGTACACACACACCTACACACACACCAGAAATCAAATGAAAAAAATATTTTAGGACACATGCCCTTAATCTCAGCACTCAGGAGGCAGATGCAGAGAGACCTCTGTGAGTTCCAGGTCAGCCAGGGTTACATAAGGAAACTCTGTCTCAAAATTTTTTTCTTGAGTTAAAACTAGTTTTATGTTTTCCTTTTCCAGTGTGATGAATTTTTCATGCAATAAAACATTTTTACTTCTTCTTCTAATTCACTTAAGGCTATTGTTGTAGTTTGTGGAGGCTACAAACGGGTTGGTGTCATTTTGCTAGAAGGATAAAATTAAATCAGGGTAATTCATGAAAGTCTCTTCATTTCAAAGGGGGGGGGGGATCGTGTGAGCAGCAGCTTCATGTACCGAGAACTACTGCAGGTGTTTGTACATCATACTTAGTTACACACCACACTAAGGTCACACTTCTAGTGTCTTGAGACTATAGTAATCATGGGTAATTCCATATGTCTTACTAATCGCAAAATAAGCCTAACATTCATCAAGGACTTCCCATGCTCTGTATATGTGTATCCCCATATAAAAATGTTTTCAGTAGAAGCTGGCGATACAGTTTTAATGCAAGAGTGCTTGCTTCACATATATACAGACCTGGGTTTGTATTTTCCTATTCTATGCTACATTTAGGTTTATCTGTTATATTAATAAGGCTTATATGTTATATTAATTTATTCAACATCTGCAAACCAAAGCATAGTCGTCCTCTCCCCCCCCCCCCCGTGGCCTGTGGTAGCCATCAGCATTGGCATTTTGCCTACAAGAAGGAGTTAAACGAAACAGGTCATTCTTCAATGTAAATTTGACATCATTATTATACACGAGGAATTGAACTGATGCCAAATATAATGTTTAAGTCACAGTCCATATTTGTATTTCACTTTTCATTATTATTCATTTCATGTATTTGTTATCAGTTTACTCATTGTACCAGTATAAATAAAGACTTCAGATAAATAACGTAATTAAGAAGGCCTAAGGAGATATCAGGTGTTGGTAACAGAGCCCAATTTTCTTTTAGAAAAAAGGACTAAGGTCAGGCAGCTGGTGGGTGTCTCAGTGGGTAAAGCTGCCAAGCCTGACTTGCTGAGTGTGATCCTCAGGGCCCACCATGTGGAAGGAAAAAGCAAAAACCAAAAGACAAAACAAAAACTCCTTCAAGATTTCGCCTGGCTCCCATGCATGTGGACTGGCAAAATGTCATTAAAATTCTTTGTAAAGAGCAATGAGTTGAAGAGGTTGTTGTTCCAAATGGGATTATGTTCCGTGACAACACATTCCGTTCTTGACCACTGACAGGCGCGGCATCGAAATGTTCTTACCGCAAGAACAGCTCAGTGAGATAGCCGATAGGGTAAGAAATTAGGTCTAGCCATTTCGCGACGTGCGCCTATACTAAAACACGGTGTGCACCAGAAAACGAAAACTATTCTCTGTTAGAGAAAGAACGGCAAAAAGGGTTACGCACTCTTTCCACAGCCGTCCTGCTTTTCTTTCTCTTTTTCCTTCAGGTTCTCTATGGCTTCTGGGATGCTGCTCTTTTGTTTTAATTCAGGGCAATTTTATAGGCTGCCACGGCCCCCCGGCTTTATTTTAACCTCACTCAGGTTAAACACTGGACCTCAGAGGCGACCTCATGGGCGTCTCTTTGGACTTAACACCAATTTGGTGCGTCGCTGGAGGTTCCACAGTGCTCGGCTACGAGGTTAGGATCGGGTCTCCTGGCTTCACATTGCTCCAGCGGCTTTTGTGCAGATGTGCCCCTCTCGCTTCTTGCCTTCTTTTTTTTTTTATGATTTGGGTTTTCTTTCTTGGTTTGTTTGTTGTTTGTATGGTAGTTTGGTTTTCTCTCTCTCTTTTCGGTTTCTCTGTGTAGCCCTGGTGATGCTGGAACTTGCTCTGTAGACCAGACTGGCCTCGAATTCAGAGACCCGCCTGCCGCTGTACTATCAATATTATATGTGTTTATATATGTTTCTATTCAATTTTGTTCTCTTTCATCATCATTTTAATTACTTTTAAAATCTGAAAATCATTTTAAAAAGTGAGATATGAGCTGGGCATGTTGGTGCATGCCTGTAATCCCAGCACTAAGGGAGTCAGAGGCAGATGGATATCTGTGAGTTCAAGGCCAGCCTGGTCTACAAAGCAAGTCCAGGACAGCCAAGGCAACACAGAGATACCTGTCTTAAAAAACAAAACAAAACCACAAAGCCCAAACAACGTCCCCCTAAACAAAATAAAGAAACCAAAAATGACATGTGAAAATAGGAGAATATTTGGGATTGGGAAAAGGACTAGCTGTGGCAGAGGAAGGGGCAGGTGGTAAAGAGCCGACACAATTAGATACCTGTTACACACGTGTATATGAAAATCTGATGAACCCTGTTATTTTGTGCAGTAAATAAATGCTAACTATGTAAATTGTTTTAAGCATTAAAAGTCAAAAGCATAACCGTTCTGTAACTACCTCTTCTATCCCATAAAGAGAAACAGTTCGTTAGTTTCTAGTTTAGCCTTTATGTTTTGTTTTCCAAAAATAAACAGACACTTGAAATCTGAAAATGGTCACATGGGTTCCCAAATGGCTGCTCTGAGAAAAGCCAGCTTTGTCGGTATGGCTTAACATTTAAGTCATCTACAATAGTTCTACTGGGTTAATAAATAATAAAAATTATTTTCCAAAAAAAAAATCACCAAGACTGTCATAGTTTACTAAATCCACAATAAAAAGTAGAGAGCAGGACCCACCCAGCAGACCTGCAAAGGTGCCAGACTGAGTTAGAGCTGCTTGAATACATCTTGGTTTTTGGCACAAGTGGGAGCTTAGGAAGCATCAATATTCTTCTTTCGAAACCAGTTGCCACTTAGCTCTAGAAGGGTGGTAGCTAGGAACCTCTGTCTTGTCTAGATGATATTCATCTCTATGAAGCTGACATGGAGTGATACCTTCATCTGGGCATCCCTAAAGACTAACTCTAAACATCTTGAGTGAGGAATCTTCTTGGATATCCAAATGTACCAGGCTATATTGGAGGGATTTGCATCTGCTTTTTTCCCTACTAGAGAATGAAGAATCTAGATGTGTTCAATAAAAACTTGAACATTAGCTTAGGGTCCTCTTTGTGGAAGCAGAGGGGAAAAATCACCCTCAGGCAAATTTTCTACTGTGTATGGGGCCAGAAAGAAATAAAGCCAAAAACACATTCCAGTGTCTGCAGGCACCACAGACCACAAATAATGGTCAGAATAAGTGGCCAGTACCAGTTGGAGATGTTAATAACCATGGACCTTTTAGATGTCCAGGTATCACTGAAGATGAGCTAGGACTGGCCCAAAGCCCTATTGTGCTATTTGGAGAAATGGTATATTCAGATACAATCCTTACTCTTGATTTTTTTTAAAGCAAAAAATTTCTCTTTTTTAATATCTAATTTTTATTCCTTGCCTTTCCCATCAAGGAAATATCAAACAAACAACAAACCAAAAACAAAACCTTTCCATCTTAGCATCCACCATCTCGGTGGATCAGACAGGTTTCTGCAAAGTTTTGGTTTGCAAACAAATGAACAACAAGAAACTAATTCTTTAAGATATGAAAATCAGGCCAGGAATATGGCTCAGGATGGAGGCCTTGCCTAGCATTCATAAGGCTGAGAGTTCCATGCTTTTCCCATCACCACCTCACCATCATAAGACACATGAAAATCAACATTAAATCGTTAAAACATTCTCAGTTTTTAACATTTATTTCAGCAATGGCTTTTGTCTTAGGGTTTCTCTTGCTGTGATTAAACACCTTGGGGAGGAAAGGGCTTATTTCGGTTTACACTTGCACATCATAGTCCATCAGTGACAGATGTCATGGGAGGAACCCGGAGGTGAGACCCATCAAGGAGTGCTGCTAACTGGCTTGATCCTGACGGCTTGCTCAGCCTCTTTCTTATACCATCCAGGACCAGTAGCTCAGGGTGGCCCTCGGTGAGCTGGGGCCTCCTACATCAATTATTAATCAAGAAAATGCACAGCAGGCCAGTCTAGTGGGGCATTATCGAAATGGAGACTTCCTCTGCCTGGATGACTGCGGCTGCTGTCATGCTGACAGAAAACTAGCTAGCGTTTCATTCTTTTACCCCGAGGTCTCTTTTTAGGGAACACAAAACACAAAAAACAAATAAACAAATACAACCCAAACCGAAAAAGTTGGCTAGAACCCTCCTAGTTGTTTTCAGAGTCCATTGGATTTGGGGTCCCTTTGTCTAGGTGGCTGCACTCTGGGCCCTTCTGTTCTCTCACAGGGCAGTGGTGGTGGTGGGGGGGGATGCTTCATTCTGAGTCTGAGAGACTGTGAAAGCATGCACTACAGGGTTACTTGGGTTGCAGGGGAAAGAGCCCACGACCTGAACAAGAACAGCATTCTAGGTTCACAAATGGTATTTGCCTTCTTGACTGCCTGATAAGCATACCGCTGAGGCTTGGATCCCGAGGGCCTCTACTCTTGACCAATTTCTCGAATGTGTTTCCAATGATCTAATTTGAGTTTGCAAGGGGAATTCCAAATCTTAGCTATTACTGTTATCTTTTCCTTTCAAAGCACGTTTTAACGTAACAAATCAATTTTTCAAATGCTATAAAATTTTGCTTTAACCAGTATTTATGAAGTGTCTGCCAATGGCCAGATAGACAGACGTGTTCCTTGACTGTTTCACTTTGCGGCCGAAGAGAACGTTCTAGAGGCAGCCTCATGGCTAGGGAACTCTCAGGGCACATCTGAGCAGGAAGGAAAGCTGGGAAGGTACTGGAAGCCAAAAGAACCATAATGTTTAAAGGGACACTGCCCCAAAATCCAGATGCAACAATAATAGCAAAATAATAGACATCAGTAATAAATACAACAGTAGCCACTGTGATGAGTGGTCACAAGCAAGAGAGCTGGGGGTGGGCAGTGGGCAGGTGGAGGGAACCCCGAACAGCACTCCTGATTCAGCAGGGAGAAGCAGAGCTGGGCAGGACTGTCTAGTCTTTGGTGGACCGAGAACCGGATACAAGGAGAGTGAGTTGGGGTGGGGCTGGGCTGGCGACAGTGAGGTGGGACAGCTGGACTGAAGTAGGAGGACAACCCTTCTGTCCATCGGGAGGAAAGGCGAGAAGATAGGTAAGCGAACGTGTTCCTAGATTTGGAGGCAAGACGGTCTTAATCTCAAGTGTTTGAGTTTTTATTTCCTCCCTTCAGAGTAGGGGAGGAAAGGGCAGCTGAGCTGCAGCATTGGCTAAGATAGAAAGGTGAAGCCAGAGCCCTGAGTGGATGAGATGGACTTTGCAACAGCCAGTGAAGAAAGTTGAGAGAGAGATCTCAGCATAAAACGAAACAGTTAATTTTGGAGATAGCCGGGAAGATGAACCCTCCACTTAGCAGCCAGCACTTCAGTTATGTGACAGAAGAACTTGTAGTCTGCATTTGGGCACCACTGAGTGGACGGCCCCAGCGTCTGGCAGGGGCAGTCATGCTGTTTGGAGAAGGGGCCGCATGGAACTGAAGGGTTCGAAAGTCAGATGCTGCCTGGGTCCCACAGCTGGAGAGGCGTGGACAGGCTCAGTTCTGTTTGCACAGTGTCTGCAGTCGTCAGTGTTTGTCTCTTCTTTCTGGGTCAGAGTGGCTTCCCAAGGCTTTTGGCCTCTGGGATACTTGTTACCACCTAGTAGGTGCTTTTTTCACCTAGTAGGTGAAGTTTTAAGTGATCAACAAGGAAGAGCAAAGTTGATGAGATCAAGAAGATATGTTTCGGAAATGAAAATCTTTCTTTTACCACTTGGATTAGCCTCCAAATTTCTGCCTGTTTCCCAAAGCTCCCTTATGCCCCTTTGGACCAGGTAATCTACTTGTCACCAACAAACAGCTCTAGCCTCTTCATAGTCGTGAGAATGTGCAATCATCAGATTAGGTTCATTGAGCCTATCAGTATGAAATGTCCTCCCTAGCTGCACCAGCTCCCATTTGCTGGACACGTCACCCACGCAAAGCAGGGAGCCCCTGACTACAAAGAGATATTCACCAATCCCTCTTGATGTGACAGTGGCTTGCAGTCTTATTGTGGTAGTATCTTAGTGTTCTAACTGACACAATGTAGCATTTCCTGAATTGTTATAATCTTAGATTACTGGGCGAACTTGAAAAGGTTTAACCAATTTCTTTCTTCTTTTCACCATTGAATTTCTTTGTATTATTTTCCTTTTTCCTTCCCTGTCTCTATCGTTCATCCTCCATACCCACTTTCCTTAATCAGAACATGAGTCAAGAGACCACATGCTTCTTCCTGGTGCTGGGTCTGCGTCTTTCTACTTTCAGCCACACATGAGCTACCACGGACACGCCCTTTCCAAGTGTCCTGACCACTTTTCCTGTCTAGTGATCTCCCTAGCAGGATGGCTGCTGAAATGCTCTCTTTAGGCATTTGGGGTCAGGGAGGAGCAGCAGATCCTCCTTCCATCCTCCCTCCTGTTCCTTCACCCTCCGTTCGGATCCAAGCCACACACCTGTTTGCTCGCCAGACCTCCAAGAAGCCCCAATGAGGCTCTGGCCATTCAAAAAATGAAAAAATGGTTTGCCTTCTGTGGCCCCAGGCAAGTTCGGCTCTCCATTTTCATGGTGAAATAGGAAGAAACTGAGTCAGATGGTTTATGGGGAACCTTCTGTTTTAACGGCTATGACAGTTGACTGGTGTTTTAATAAGTAAGTTCTTACTCTGTCCTGGACAACTTCTCTTTATGTACTAATATTTATATGCACTTTCCTACTAACTAGTATGTGTATAAAAATATGAGGGTACTTAAATATGAAGACACGTTTTGGTCTACTTATAATAAGAAACGCTGTGCACTCATTAAGAACATTGCTTTTCTGGCCTGCACATCAACAGCAGGCACAGAGTTAGGCAGAAAGGAGGCATAACACCAGACAGTGAGGAGTTAATGGCAACAATCCTTGACTGTAAGATTACAAATGTTTAATGTTGTGGGGATTGAACCCACAGCCTCAGACACGCTAACTCCATACCCTACCACTAAACTATAACCTCAGTTCACAAATGTTTACATTTTTCTACTTTGTTAACTTTCATTTTTTAGAATAACACCAGAGGGCCAAGAAAGATGGCTCAGGGGGGAAAAATGCCTGCTGTCCTGAGTCTGGTTCCTGGATCCTACAGTGCAAAGAGAAAACTCACTTCCACATCTACTCTGTGACACATTCTAACACATACCCACACACCCCTCACAATGTTTTATTTTTCTATAATTAAAAAAAGAATATTAGCTGTGTATGGTGGTGTATGCCTTTAATCCCAGCACCCAGGAAATAGAGCCAGGCGATCTCTGAGTCCCAGGCCAACCTGTTCTACAGAATGAGTTCCAGGATACAAAGATAAACCCTGTCTCAAAAAACAAAACAAACAAAAAGTAACTTGCCTTGCATTTTCTAAATATGCCTGTAACACTGATTTCCCCCTTTCCAGATTATAAACCTATGTAATCAGTCAGGCTCTAGTATCTTTCTGAAGTATGGCAATCTTAAAATACGTGAGAAAGCAAAAAAAAAAAAAAAAAAGCAAAAAACAAATTCTCTGAGGTCCGAGAGGAGAGAAGGGAAGGCCGTGCACAGAGAAGAGAAGTGCAAGTCATGGAGAGGTTACTCCAGGAAAGGGCCCTGCTGATTCGCTTCCTCAGAACAGGTGCTGTGACCTGTTTGCTGAAGCATGACTCGGGATATCAGATCACAGACTGAGGGAGGCCGCCACTGCCAGATGGTGCAAGCGAACCACCTACAAGAAAAGGCACTGCCTCCATGTATGGAAGAGAAAATCCACAAGAAGTCACAGGTCAGATTACCTGGTGCTACGGAAACCCACCCATTGCCCACAGTGGAGGGGAGGAGAGGAGGCAAGGAGCATTGCATTCATGCTGGCCTCTGTGAGAGCTGTCAGGGAAGGCTTCTGTCCTCCTGCTTACTTCCAAAAGGTCATTGCCTAGTGTGGCATTCAGAGGTTTAAAGGCTAAGAGGCAGATTATTCTGAGGCCTCCTGAAGCTGTGAATAGCACTTCCCACGTGTCAGTCACAGCCAGTCAGACAGGTGAAAACATATTGTTAGCGCGTGTGCTCGCTGGAACTATAAGGGACGTTTCCACATGCAGCCATGTTTCTCAAAGCGTGGCCCTCTAACCAGCAGCACCCAGGAACTTGGGTGAAATATAGCCTGGGGACTCCCCAGCCTGCTGGGGAGGAACCCGCATTTTAAAAGAGTCCCTGCAAGTCTGTATAAAATTTGACAGACACTGTCTATAAATGTGCAATCTATAACCTACATTTTTTTTTTAGAACTTTGAATTCATTAAATTTTCTGTCTTCAAATATATTCTTCAATATGGCAAAAGATCCACCCTCCAGAAGGGGTTTGGCACTTACATTTTTCTTTTTAAACCTGGTTTATGCCAGGCAGTGGTGGCACACACCTTTAATCCCAGGACTTGGGAAGCAGAAGAAGGCAGATCTCTGAGTTCGAGGCCAGCCTGGTCTACAGAGTAAGTGCCAGGAGAGCCAGGGCTACACAGAGAAACCTGTATCAGAGAACAAAACAGCCAACCAAGCAACCAACCAAATAACAAAACCAATAAAAACCTGGTTTACATAAGAACCAGCATATTTTCTTACCTGTCCCAATTTTCTAAATTGTTTATAGGTTTTTATAGTTCTAGGCAAATTTTATTTTCATGAAAAGATATATTACTTACCAAAGACTTGTAAAAATCTTTGCTTTTTACCAATTTCCATCATCTAGAGGGAAATTATATTTGTATTTGGTCTCTACATTCTTGGAAATAATTTTAACTTGGTTTCCTGTTGCTGATGTGGAAGGTGGAGTCTGTGTTGAAAATATGCTGGCAAACTGCTAAATGTCTAAGAACTCACTCTGACAAATGACCTGCCTGAACACAGGGAGAATTCAAGTGCTATCAACCCAGCGTCTGGGACAGGCTAGGCTTCCCTAAACTGTGAATGACCAGATTGCAGTCCCACGCATGACATCACAGACTTGCAGCATCTGGCACACATGCACATCAGTTTAGCCTCCAAGGCGAAAGGTCTGGGAGAAAGCTTACAGATAAGTTATGTATTCATTCATGGGCTTTTATGATTTTTATTACTGAGGAATGTTTCAAATGTCATCTGAACGTTTGCACTAAGTGAGAGGAAGGAACAAAGGGGCTGTAGGGCTGGAACTAAATAGAAACTTGTGGAAAAGTCTGCTCTCACCTGATTGTCGAACCCGCTGGAGAGTTTGCTGGACCAGGACCTCTGATCTCGGGACGATGATGATGAAGTCCACCTTGCTAAAGTGGCCGAGGTCCAGGCTCTGGCTGCCGCTGTCTGCGATTGCGCACACCTGGGATAAGAGTCTTCTGGCAACTGTGAGCTGTGGTTGATAAATTTGGAAGGTTTCGTTATCTACATCTAAAATTGAAAAAAGTCATAAGAACAATATTAATTTAGTTCTTTAACAGGCACTATGAATCCATACGGAGACATAAAACACAAGAGAAACGCAATGTGTCATGACCAAGAATTCCCACGTGCTAGTCTCATTCACTACTGAGCTTTATGGATTTGCCTATTCCCCCCCTAAAACCTGACTGAGAATTCAAGAATTGGAAATGACGGTTTTACAAGTGAAAAACTTAAACACTGATGGACTGTCCTACAAGCCTTTCCCTGATAGCGGAGACAGACCACACCATCACGGCTGGACCAGGACTCAGCTGCAGAAAGGGGGCATTCAGGTCTTTAGGACTCAGTACTGCCCAGTGCTCAGGCCCAGCTCAGTCTAGGGAGGGAGGCAATGCTCTAGCTATAATACTGCAAGATTCCTTCAAGTTTATTTTGTATAATACCACCGTAGACATTTCTTCTTCACCAGCAAGTCTCTTGCAACATGGCCCGAAATCCCCTCTCTGTGACTACACAGCTGAGACCAGAGACACAACCTTCACTTTTCCTCTTTCTTGGCTTGTCTGTACCAGCACTTGTGACCTGGCAGGCCTAGAAGGCATAGTCATTACCAGAGCTGACGCCAGGACTATCTACAGAGACCTTGTGACACAGCCAGCTGGCCTCTCAATAGGTGATGTACTGCAAAACACTGACCAGATACTCTCTGCATGTCAGTAACTATTACAAGTTCTCACCAAGCCAACAATCCCTGTGACTCCCCGCCCCCTGACACAAAAGATCCAAGTGAGCAAAATGCCTGGGCAGGCAGCTGCCATGCCTCTTTGAAGGGTCGCTTCTTATCAGGGATACATGTTGGCAGTTTGACTGAAACGCAATCACAAGGGCCCAATTAACCAGTGCTAATAAAAGTTGCTAATAAACTCAACTGAGGTGTAGTTAAGGCAGCCAGGACTCACAATACCCTAGCTACACCCACTGAGTGGAGCTTAACCCAGAGGCCTCCTGGCTGGCAGAAAGAACTCACTGACAGAGCTTAGTGCTGTGAGTCTGAACAGCAGAGCTGGGAGAACAGCCCAGAGTCACCTCTAGATGTGTGAGGTCCCGAGTTTGATCCCCAGCATCAGAAAAGAAAAAGTAATACTAGTGCAAATAATCATTAAGTTTTAAAAATTACACATATGAGTGTTTTGCCTGTGGGTGCGTGTATGTATGTATGTATATGTACCATGTGCATGGCTGGTGTTCAAGGAGGCCAGAAGAGGACACTGGATTCCCTGGAACTGGTGTTATAGGCGGTCTGGCTGGGAAATAAATGTATATGTAGATTTATATGCATAGTTTAACTTAGCAAACTCTGAAGTTTGATGGCCTATAAAACAACATTTATCCTAGCAGTAGTTCTTTATAAATTTTTTATTATAATTTTCAGTGGTTGCATATATGTGTGTGGGTGTGCCTGGGTCTGTGTGCCACAGCATGAATGTTGAGGTCATAGGAGAGCTCACAGGAGATGGCTTTTGCCTTCTATCATATGAGCCCTGGGGTGGTAGTTGCTTTTACCCCTGGAGCCATCTTGCTGGTTTCAAGCAACATTTCATTTCATTATTTTTTATTATCATCATCATCATTATTATTATTTGAGACAGGGTCTCACTATATAGCTCTGGCTGTCCTGGAACTCACTATGTAAAGTAGGCTGGCTTTGAACTTGCAGAGATCTGCCTGCCTCTGCCTCCTGAGTGCTGGGATTAAAGATGTGCACCATGTGCCTGGCTGACATTTATTTTTAAGTTAAAACAATCCGTTTTTAAAATGTGTATAGTGTTTTGGTTGCATGTATGTGTGTGGTTTCCTCAGAGGCCAGAGGCGGCATCACATCCCCTAGACTGTGAGCTGCTGTGTGGGTTGAAAATGAGTCCTCGGTCATTTCAAAAGCAGCCAGTGCTCTTAACCAATGAGTCCTCGGTCATTTCAAAAGCAGCCAGTGCTCTTAACCAATGAGCTGTTTCTCCGATCCCTTCAAGAAACATTTCTTAAACAGAGAACCAGGGTTGTACATAGAGATCTATATGTATCCTGGGAATTAAGAAATATCTATTTGACTAATTTATTATTATTGCATGTGCATGTATAATGTGTGTGAGTTCATGTGTGCAGGTCAAAGGAGTTGGCTCTGTTTTTCTACCTTTATGTGGGTTCTAGGATTTAACTCAGGTCCCTGGCTTGGGCTGCAAGCAGCCTTTACCTGCTGAGAAAATTCTAAACTTATTAACAGTTCAAAACAGTTAATAGGAACCCGAGTCAGATTGCCCAAATGACTGCTGTATTGCCAAATATTGCCCAAATGTCAAGACACTGTGGCACATAGTCACATTTGTTTTTATAAGAAGGTGGTGTGTAAGGCCTGCTGCTACCTTAACAGCCGTCCTCTGTACAGATGATGTTTTCCTCTCATGGAGGAGGCCAAATGGCCGCCATCAGCAGCTGAGGCGGCAGTGGTGGCTTTTTGTTTTTTTTTTTTTTTCTGTTTTCCTAGTCTGTCTTATGATATCCCAGTAACCAGTGAACTGGGAAAGGAAGTTTTACTACCAAAAAATACAATCTGCTAATCTGCTTCCTCCTCCCTGACGTTTTGCAGGGCAGATGGTGTGTTGGTAAACCCTGTTGATCTGCTTGGAAGGCCTCATGCTCCTGAGACTGCAGTTTCCCAAGTAAGAGAGAAACTGTCTAGATGTTCTTTGAAGCCCTTAGCACAGGACAATTCTCTGGGAACAACTAAGAAATCATGCAGAGGATCCAGCCAGGGTGTCCTGTAACCCTAGAATTTTGTAGGTGGAGGCTATAGGATCAGAAGTTCAAGACTCAGTTACATGATGAGTTTGAGGCCAGTTTGGGCTGATAAAATCCTGTCTCAATACACACACATTTACACATACACACACATACACACACAGAGACACATAAACACACACACACTAAAATAAACTGAAGATTCCTTTAATCATTCTTGGCAAAAAGAAGAACGTCCTGAGGCAAAAGGATACCAAATTTAAGCGCAGCCTGTGCAATTGAACAGGAATCTCTCAGGGAAAAAGTCTTACTAAGGAGAAGTTGACACAGCAAAGCGCTGTCTATCAGAACTCAACTTATCATGCAGACAACAACCAAAAGCCAGCAGCAGTCTACAGCAGAAGACCCTCAAAACCCTGAGGCTGTTGGGTTTGTTGTTGTTTTTTTGTTTTTTGTTTTTTAAAGTGTCTACAGTATCTGTCCCAAGGGCTGATTCCTTCATTCAGCCTTAGGCCACATTACCCAGGTTTTGTGTGGGAATCATAGCAGCAGCTTCCTGAGGTGACACACACTCGTTAAGGTCACCATTGAAAGGGGTGACCACACTGTCTCCTCTTCTGTGATGCATTTTTTCTAGCAGCTTGTCCAGGTCATCACCTATGTCAAAATAAAGTGGATTTAAGAAGGTTATAATGAGTGGCATGCCTGAGTGGTCCTTAGCAGAACCCAAAATTGGGCACCTGGGCTGGGTTCTCATCAAGATGTGTAAACTGGCCTGGAATTACATCAGAATTCCTACATGGGCATCTCTGTTGTGGCATCTCAACAGTAGGAGCTGATCTCCGTGGTATCTGCCCTTGGGATGCATGCTTCAAACCAGCACACAACCAGCACTGGCCCTCCTTTGGTTTACATCATATACAAAAATAGGCAGAACAGACCTGTTCTCTTTCTATCTGACGTGTGAAAAAGTGTAGATCCAGGGAGAGAGAGAAAGAGAGAAAACAGCCTAAGGTCACGCAACAGACATAGCTAAGTTGAGGCTTTAATCCTGGTATCTCTGTGCTTTTCCCTGGACCTCACATGGCTTCCTGTGGTGTTAGATAAACCACTCCAAAAGGAAGATCAGCCAGCAACCGTAAGCCCCACCTTCCCGACAGGCCATGATTTAAACTCAGACAATCACGCAGCTAGGGCTGGCAGGGTGGCCCAGTCTTGCAACCACTCACCTAATGACGTGGTTTTGAAATGTGATGCCAGGAAACTGACCTTTCCCGTGATGAGCTCATAACTAATTTCTTTCAAAAACTCACTTGTGGTAAGCATGCTCTCGGCCAGAGCCCGGGACTGATGCTGACCTGAAGGACAGAAGAACGAGGTGATGAGTCATCGCTGAAACTAATGTTTGCTGCAACATTAATTAAAAACTACGGGGACTTGATTAAGAAGGTCATGGCATGTCGAAAGGTGTGGGCCATTACATGGCATCTGAAACATCAATGTGAAGATTGTTTATAGAAGCAGCAGCAGCAGCAGCAGCAAAACATTTGTAATATGATGCCAGGCGATTAACAGAAAAATGGTGTATTTTGTGTTTGTAACTGTAAAAATATATACGTGCATATCTTCAAAGGCTAGAGAAGTCCATGGAAAATGTAACAGTATTTTACATGGCTGTTATCAAATACTTACCTTTAAAACATAAACTTACGTGGAACTATTCTTAGATTTAAAAATATTAATGATACAGTCAGGAAAAGCTTTCTGAAACCCTGACATAGGAGAGTGGGCAGGCAGTTTGGCCAGTGTATGTTGGTGAGTAGTGGTAGGATTTGGTATTTTGGTAGGAAGTAGGGAGAGCCATTCGGTGAAGAGATATGGAAGTCTGAGTGCTGGTGGCTAGGAGGGATGGCGCTGGCGGAGAATCAGCACCGGGCACATTTGTCATCTTCCTGCGTTCTAAGGTTCCTCGCTGTTACAGAGTAGGTTCCTCACTGTGGAGTTTCTGACAGGTGCCCATGGCTTTACCACATGACAGAGTGGTAACACTTGCAAAACCTCTACAATTTACTTGTTCACTTCTCTCTCTCTCTGTGTTTATGTACCAAAAATGCATGCAGGATCCTGAAAATCAGAATTGGGTGCTGGATTCACTGGGACTAGAGTCACAGGCAGTTGTGAGCTGTAATGTGGGTGCTGGGAATTGAACCCAGGTCCCGTTCAAGGGCAGCCAGGGCTTTCGACTGCTGAACCATCTTTCGAGCCCCAACACTTGCAAAAGCTTTTAAGGACAGAAGTTACATGAGATGAGGGTATCTGTTTCAAGAGTAAGTTTTAAAAGAATGTCTCCAGGCTCGGCATGGAGGCTCACACTTTAATCCCAGTACCAGGAGGCAGAGGCACTGAGTCTCAAGCCAGCCTGGTCTACAGAGTGAGTTCCAGGACAACCAGGGCTACACAGAGAAACCCTGTCTCAAAAAAAAACCAAAAAACCAGAAACAAATGTCTCCAGAACCTCAGCCACCCTGAGGGCTTTATCACCTGATCTGAGGAAGAAAGGAAAGTGAAATTTGAGAGGAGAAATCAACAGCCATTAGCCAGAGAATAATTATGTGCATGCTGGAAATGCCCAGTTGCCACTTTTCAAATACAGATGCCAGAATGGACGCATTAAACAAGTGATAAGGCAAACAAACCCTACTTACCCAATACCACCACACAGAATTCATTTCCTCGGATTTTCGATGCACAAATGGCCACGACATAATCAGGTAGCCTCTGATAGTGTTTCATCTCGCTGAGAAGCCTCAGTGTCTCTGAAATGCCCTCTGCCAGAGAGTTTTGGGTCACAACCACATGAACCAGGTCTTGAGACACACTGGCAGCTAACCGAGCAAGCCAGGGAAGCTGTCCTGGCGACATGGGTGTGCACGGAGCGCCCATCTGCATGGCTCTTTCTCTCACAGTAAATTCTTGCATAGCTTTCAACATGATTTGCTCAAATTCTTCCCTGAGAGGTATCTGGTCAGGACCTGTATTAAAGAGGATTACTAAAATTTAGACATCAGAGAAGAGAGAAAACACAAAGCATCTAGCACCTGACAGCTTAAAGCCCACCACACTCCAGCCAGCAAGGGAGTACTTTTATCTTGCAGTGCTCCCAAGCTGCAGCTGACCACCCACCATCGCAAATTTCCCTTTTCCCTTGCTTCAGTCTTTCTCTCTTTCTTTCTTTTCTTTTTGACACAGGGTTTCTCTGTGTAGCTCTGGCTGTCCTGGAACTTGCTCTGTCAACCGGGCTGGCCTCAAACTCAGAGGTCCACCTGCCTCTGCTTTCCAAGTGCCGGAATCAAAGGCCTGTGCCACCACCGCCTGGCTCTGTTCTCAATTTTTCCCTCAGGCTCTGTTTCAAGGAGATTATACACAGATACAAGACGGATCCCACTTCATGCCCTGGGAGACAATCATTTTCTTTGTTTTTGTATTATTATTTTTTTTATAAATTACAGTTTATTCACTTTGTATCCCCCATGTACCTCCCTCCCTCCTCCCCTCCCAATCCCATCATCCTTGGAGGCCCTCCTCCCCTTCCCTCTGACCCTAGTCCATCAGGTCTCATCAGGACAGGCTGCATTGTCTTCCTCTGTGGCCTGGCAAGGCTGCTCCCCCCTCAGGGGGAGGTGATCAAAGAGCAGGCCAATCAATTCATGTCAGAGGCAGTCCTTATTCCCATTACTATGGACCCTACTTGGACACTGAACTGCCATAGGCTACCTCTGTGCAGGGGTTCTAGGTTATCTCCATGAGTGGTCCTTGGCTGGAGAATCAGTCTCAGAAAAGACCCCTGTACCCAGACTAGGAGGGAGAAAACTGGGAACAGGACAGGAGCCTACCACAGAGGGCCTCTGAAAGGCTCTACCCTGCAGGGTATCAAGGTAGATGTCGAGACTCATAGCCAAACTTTGGGCAGAACGCTGGGAATCTTATGAAAGAAGGAGGAGATAGAAAGATCTGGAGAGGACAGGAGCTCTGCAAGGACAGAGACAATCATTTTCAAACGTTGGCGCTATGGATTCTGCTAACGAGTAATAAAGGAAACCAACACACTGGTGTATAATTAACTTTAGATTTCATTCATTTCTCATTTTATGCATAGATTCTTTAAAAAATTTATATATATTGGTTTTCGTTCTCTGTGTAGAGTTGGCTGTCCTGGACTCACTTTTTAGAACAGATCCGTCTGCCTCTGCCTCCCTGAGTGCTGGGATTAAAGGCCTGTGCTACTATACTCAGACTATAAAAATATTTTAATGTATTATCTCCACTTAATTTTGACATTATTCACAGGAAAATTATTTTTCAGTCCCAATTTATATGTTACACAACCCCCAACTTTCCCCAGACAGAGGATGTTCCATAATCTCATTCTCCCCTTGTACTTTGGATTGTTAAATATGACATTTGGCCTCTTTCCCCAGCCATAGTTGAGTAAACTTATACTGATGATCTATAGCACTCGGAATTAGAAATTGGAGGGATTTTGTTTCTTATTCTCTTCAGAAACTTAACCAGTCTTCAGAACAAAATCGGCAAGCATCCAAGTGGCACAGATTACGATTTCTACCTTTAGTTTAAATTAAGAGCTAGGGGATATATTGACTGGTTTTGTGTCTGTGTTGTGTCACGTTCCATCCCTCGTCCCTCTCTTGTCCCGTGTATCCAAGACTTGAATTCAAGCCCTGTCAGCAGGGGCAGACTCCTCAGTATCTGTGACCACAGGCTAAGCTCTGGCTTTAGAAGCCCAGGCTACCCCACAGAGATAAGGATGGGGCCCGTTGAGAAGGCAACCTGGAATCAGAAACCATTCCTTCCTCTGAAGGTAAATTAAGTGGTCTCCTGGCCCTTCTCATCCTTTTTGGAGAGTAAGAAAATGAGGGGTTTAATTATCATGTTTAAAGACAAGTGGGATTATAGAAAATATCACACATTCTAAAACTAAGTAATTTACATGGGATAAGCCACTTTTCCAGGGGTGGTGGAGGGCCAGGGAGGAGTCAGAGAATGGGAACCTGCTGATAGGTGCTTGTTTTCTGTTCTGGAGCCTGGCACTTGCCTAGTGGGTGAGGCTCTGGGTTCCATCTCCAGAACTCCACCCACCCAGCATAAAACACATTTTCTCATGTCCTTCCCGACCCTACCACTCGCTGCTTGGAAATGAATGGTGGGATTTCTGGCTTTGTTTTTGGTCAGTCAGGAGCCCTGCCACTCTGAACTTTAATTCAGCTTTCACAAATTAGAGTCATGGTTTGTAGTCACCACATCCAGAGTGTGCAGTGAGTTCAAAGTAGCTGAATTTGTTAAAACAAACAAACAAAACAAAAAATGAAGTTAAGGTGCTCATGTTTATAGCACTGTTCTACCAGAGCGCACAACAAATGAAAAGCAGGCGGCCTGTCTCCGTTTCTTAGTGTCTTCCAGTGACAACCTAAAAGGCTCAGAGGCCCAGTTTATAGGTGCATGAGACCCAGGGCAGACCAGCAGCCAGCAACACTTTCTCTGGGAGCATACAATGAATGCATGCAGAGATATCTGGGGGAAAATAAAGTTTCCAGAATTCTTTGCTATCTTAAAACTCTTTCATAAAGCTTTGATTGAATTACTGTTAAGAAACAAAACAAAAAAAAATGGGGAACATACACTCAAGTTCAGACAAGAGAAGATCTTTCAGAACAAAACCTGCTCTCCACTTCTTCTCTACCACTCTCTGCCCTGACTGGGTTCTTCCCAGCTCAGTAGTAATGATCTTCCCTTTGAGAGCTCTTCCCCAGAGCTTCAGCAATGATGGCTTTTCTGATGGAGCCGCCACAACAGAAGGAACATTTCCCAGAGCTCACCTGGATTCACTGATTCCCTTATCTACTTCAATTTTTTTTTCATTGCTTGTGAAATGCCAGAAGGGAAAAAAAAAAAAAAAACATTAAAGTGACTATCATAGAAAAGCTCTTTCTGTCCAAAGAATCTTGCTTTTCTTTTCCCCCCCGTCAGTGCTTAGAGAAACAAAGCATAAAAGCTGTCATTTAGATAATTTTTCGAAATGTCTGTAATCTATGCGTATGTGAAAATATTCTTGCTGCCTCTTAAATTTATAGAGACAGAATAATTTTTTTTCAGGCATACCAGAACAACTCGGTGGGGGACAGAGAAGTCCCAACACACAAACCTGGGTGAGAGAAAGAAAGGGAAGGAAGGGAGGAAGAGGGAAAGGAGAAAGGAAGGACACGCCGTCCTGCTGTGCTGTATGCCAACAGACCTAATGACTTTCCAGTCACTGGCGAAATTCTGGAGAGAACTGATCCTGAATATAAAAAAGAATCTTATTTCATTAAATCAGAAATCTCTAAGATAAGAGGCTTTAGTAACTGGAAAGAAGATATTTTATTTTTGTCATATGGTTTATTTAATTAACTGGGACCCTGGCTTTCTTCGAAGGTTTAAAAGAAAAAAAAAAAAAGAGTGATTGGCCTTTTACTGAAAGCACCGCCCTGTAAAGCATTGTTCTCACTGGTTTGGGGAACATCCGGATGTGGGTGCATGTCTTATAAGGCAGCCCACCGTCCAGAGTATGCAGCAATTAAATTTATGACATCAATAAGCTAGAATGAGGTGGTTTTTAAAAATGACTTTATTATTTATGAACAAGTAAGATTTTCAAGTTACAGTTTATTATGAAAGTGGGTTTCACAGAAAATGTGGCTTTAAGAACCCATCAGGGCAGATCCCACATCAAGCAGCCTCCTGGGAAATTAAGAGCCCTTGCTGGTGTTGCTGCATGCCACTGGAAAGGCTGTGTCTGGTTTGCTGAAACTTTTGCTTATTAAATATTATCTCAGTATTTTTATGGTTTCTTAACACCGTAGTACTTTGTAACATTAAAAAAAAAAGAACTCATGAGTACATATAAAATTATTACATGAAAGTCTGCCCCTCAAACATTTTCCTAAGCAAATCAATGGCATGAAATCCCAGAGTGAGCGTGGGCTTGGGCTGCATATTGATGACTCACAGCAGTTTGCAAAATAAAGAACATTTTAATGTAAATGCTGATGAGCACCTGCGGCGTTGTCAAGAAACCTGCATTTACTCGCTGCAGGTTCAGAGGAAGTGAAGGGTTCATGACCTTAGCATCCCTCTTACCCTAGGGCCTTCCTTCCCAAAAGGAACCCTAGCAAAGCCCTGTAAGGTTCTACTTGCTAGGGAGGTTAAGGAGCATCATAGACTGGACACTAGGGGGAGCAATTTGTCTCTTTTATGACCAGCTGGAGAAAAGGGAAAGGAAAAAGTCAGAAGCCTGGGTTAGAGAAGGAAAGCAACTTAGAAACCAAAGAAAGAAAAATCTGAGCCAGGCAGGCAGATGAACCAGAAAGGACACATGCACGATGCTGGAGAGCGGCTTACCCAACCGCACAAGATACTGGATCGTCAGAAGGATCATGTTCTCCACACTCAGGAGATGGGTACCGGTCAACCCCAATTGTTCCAGATCTTTGTTTTCCAACTGCGGGATCTTGTAGCAGTTCACCAGGAGGGGGCTCACAACAATGTCACCAACATTCCCGTAGAAATAGGGTAAAGTGCCGTAGCCTGCCCCAAAAGAAACAAGTTAGCCTGACTCCACACTTCCTAGTTCCAGTCAGCTCAGGGAGAGGTAAGGCCCTTCTGCCTGCTGAGACGCTGCTTTACGGAATTAGCCTGCACGTTACACATTCTATAGAAATGGAGAGGAACCATGGCAGCCATATCATCTGTTCCCCACAGGAGGGGTACTGCCAACCCCAGAGTCTATCCCCGAAGACCACTGCGGTGATAAACAGTTCCTGATCAGCTTTCTTTTCCAGATGAGAAAGCAAACTGCCATAACATTTCACTGCCCCAGTGTTCTGGGGTGGGGAGTGGGGAAAGTTAAGCTAAATTTATGGATAGACCAATATTCTAAGTAGTTGCAGGGCCTTAGAGATTTCCTACTTGTTTTACAATATTGGTGTTTGGTTTTTCCTAGGTTTTTATGTGTATGAGTATTTTTCCTGCATATATGCCTGTTCAGCATGTGTCTGGGGTCCATGGAGCTCAGAAGAGGGTGTTGGATCCCCTGAAACTGGAGTTAAGAATAGTTGCGAGCCATTACATGGGTTCCGGGAACAGACCCTGGGTCCTTGAGTGCTCTTAACAAGTGGACCATCACGTTAGCCCAGATATCGCCATTTTCTTGTAGTTCTTCTGGATGCCAGGGGATGCGTCAAAATACCTTAGGCAAGACAGACATATGTTGAAAGGTATTTCATCCTGCTTTGGTGGTGTAGTAAAGAGAATCATCTCTCTCTGTGAGACTTTCTTTTCCTTCTCTTTCTTTTGAGAGAGTGCCCCACTAAGTAGCTCTGCACGGAACTCAATATGTAGACCAGGTTAGCCTCGAATTCACAGAGAGCTCCATGCCTCTACCTCCGGCGTTGGGACTAAAGAAAGGTGTGCGTCACCACAGCTGGCCTCTGTGAGACTTTCTAAAAGCCAAGTGCAAAAGGAACAAAGAGCTCCACATTCTTTATCTTTTTAAGGCTGATGCTGATGCAAAGGACCTCCTGAGTCACATGGAATTTAAACCACTGGGATCCCTCCTCCCAGTACCCCCAGATCCAGGATCAGAGGATAGGGTGACCTGATAAAGAACAGGGCCTGAAGTAAAAACACCCAAGTCAACAGAGCCAGGCCAAGCACAAGAGCAGATAATGACTCATGAACACACCCCACCTGCTTTATCATGGGAAAAAAAAAAAAAAACAGGCAGTCTCCTTCTGGTCTAGACTGCCTGACTAAGAGGCCTTAAGATATGGGTATGGAAGGTACTCAACTCGTTGTAGAATGCAAAAATTGGAACCTAGAATTTAAGCCCCTAAACAGCCATACTTTCACTGCAGTCAGCAGCTGGTCCGGCCAGACTCCACAGACACCAAGACGCTGACTCACAGAGCTGGCTCCCTGTTTCAGACCTATGCCCTGGGGGGTTCCTGGTTTTCTGAAGTGAGGTCTGTCAGTTGGCTCAGCTTGTTTCTTTTCTTTGAGGTTTGGCTTTCTTTGACTGGACTGTCTCCCTTCTTCTACCTGTCCACTTTCAGTAAGCTTCTGCACACAGCTTTAAGTTCGGCCTGAAGGTTTTCTAAGACCCTTCCAGATAGTGGTAATCCCTCTCTCCCAAAACTTGTTGAAGCTCTTGGCAGTGAACCTTTGCCAGCTCTCACATTCCAATGCATCACAATGTTATCCCAGTGTGTAGTAAATACTGACTCCAATAAAGGGCTACCTCCTCCTCCCCTCCCACACTGGACAGAGATTCTTGAGGGCGGGAGCACCTTAGTCTCAGGTTCAAATCATTTGCTTAATGAAGGGGCTGGTCAAGGAAAGCTGCTTGCAGTCAAAAAGGACAGTGTGACGAAGCCCACAGAGCAAGGGCAGCAGACAGAGCAGTCTAGATGGTGGAATTCCTCCTCCTTACCTATCAGGATCACTGGTCTAACTCCCGAGTTACTCAGCAGGTTTTCAGGAACAATCACAGTTTCCCCTGCAGGGACAGGCCGAGGCTGGAGAATTCCAGTTAACGGGGTCTGTGGAATTGGAGTAGATAAAAGGGGCTCTGGAAAGAAAACAAAAAAGTAGTTTGACAAGAAAGATTAGGCATGGGGATAATTGAAAAGCTTCAGAAACCAATGCAGTTTTATTACTTTAAGGATAGATGTTTTAGAAGTCTAATAGTTTATTGTTTTTTTCATTACCAAATGCATTACAGAAAATTAGAATAAAAAAGCAGAGGTAAGAAAACAAATCAAACATAATCATGCCACTGTAGATAATGACCCCTGAGCATCGCAGTGGCTTTTTCCAAGCAATCTTTTAGATTTAGCTTTGTTTTTCATATAGAATCTTTAAAAGTACTTAAGCCAATAAAAAAAGTGTAAAGACCCCTACCTAGTGCTTAGGGTTGGAGCTCTTGTCACTGTCTAGTCAGTAGAACGGACAGATATTTACATACTTAGCTGAGGACATCTTTAGACACAGTCTAGAGAGTAGGAAGGAGATGAAGGTAGCTCTGCTCAGTATAGCTACAGACTAAACTATAAGACCAAAATAATCAAGAAGTGGTGGACACAGCTGGGCATGGTGACGCACGCCAGCACTCGGGGAGGCAGAGGCAGGCAGATCTCTGTGAGCTTGAGGCCAGCCTGGTCTACAAATCGAGTCCAGGACAGCCAAGGCTACACAGAGAAACCCTGTCTCAAAACAAAAGCAAAAAAGTGCCATACAAAGAACGAATCATCGACGGTCAACTCGGACAAAGCAAAGCCCGCACGCGCTCTGTGGTAGTCGCATCAGGCGCTACGTAACAAACGGCTTACCAATTACATGATTAAAACTGATTACAGTTTAGAATAAATTTACTGATTAAAGTGTGAATAAGCCCACAGATCAAGGGCTGGAGACAGAGCAGTCTAGATGGTGGAATATATAATATAATCGTGAACTTTATATTATATATATGATATAGAATATAATCATGAACTTATAGGGAAGGACTATGTTAGGCACACAAAACATTAGTTACTATCAATACCCTTACATAATACTAGTAATCACAAGGATTGATTCAGTACGTTTACCTTCAAAGGATAAGAGCAGGGGCAGAACTTATCTCTGCTAATTAAAAGGAAACGTTCAACCTCATCTTCACTAACGTCTTACCAGTTCTGGAAAGAGGACGGACCGCCGGAACAGGAACAACTAGAGCAGGCTGGGAGATGGGTGAGCCAGGGTACCATCCCCGGTGCCGCTTCTTCGGTGGGCCGGAAATGAACATGTTAGCTGAGAACAAAAAGAAAAAACATCTTTTTTCCTTAGCAATGGGGGAGAAAGGAAGAATATCAAGGGATCGTAGGGGCCTTTCTTTTGACCTGCTTGGAGGGTCTAAGTTACTCTCCTATGGGCAATGAGTTAGACAAAGTCATACTAACAAACCAGTTATCACATTGTAATCACATGCTGTCTTGCAGTTTACAATTTTAAATGGATTGTTTCATTTCATTCCATTATTTCATTGATCCCTGTTAAGTTGTGGGGCAAATCTACTTGGTAAATGGAGAAAAAGCATCTAGTGTTATGCAAATCTTTTAGAAGAGAGTTCTGTACTTTGTAAAAGACAGATGTGAGTTTTCAATACTTCACTATAATTGTGATTAAACATTGATTTCCCAGTTAGGTTCTTCCATGAAGAATCACCAACTTATTTGACAGTTTCTATTCACATCAATCACGAAATGTCAAAGTGTTGTATTTTAAGCAAAGGGAAGACTCTACAGTGTGTGTTCTGATAACCAATTGTTCAAAATCTGGGCTAAAGAGATGGTTCAGTTGGTAGAGTGCCACACAAACATGAATCCACCTAAGGAAAGCCAGGCACAGAGGCCTTTAAAATCAATACTGTGCAGACTATGGATCCCTGGGGCTCACTGACAACCAGTCTAGCTGAGTCTGTGGACTCTGGATTCAGTGAGAGACCCTGCCTCAAAGGATAATGAGGAGATCTACAGAGGAAAACAACTAATGCAGCCCTCTGGGCTCCACATACATGCACAGATGCACTCTCCTCACCACACACATAAACCCTTGTACCTTGGTCTATGGATGTGTAGCTAGGTCTTGGTGACAAAGAGTAGCTCCCGGGGCGGGATGGAGTGGAACTGGATGCGCCGCTCTTCCCTCCATGGCTACTGGTCCCATTTGCTGCTTCTGTGAACAGAAAAGCAGCGGATCAGGACAGATGTTTGGAGGACACTGTTTGGGATGCAGTAGACATCTGGTAAACCTCACATTTGAGGGTCTAAGGAAATTTCACAGATAGGACTCCTCCCCGTTACATAAAACCAACTACAAATATCAGACCAATTGTCTTCGTTAACCTTAAATGTCAGGCATGTCAATGACTATAGTAAATTTAAAAATTAGATGTTCCTAGGGATAATTTCCTGGGACCCTGAGAAATCTTTTAGAATTCTTTTTGAAGAAGTGTTTGGAGATAGTAGGTTAAAAAAAAAGGTTAATTAATTTTAACTTGATGTCATGGAAAATTTCAAACATACAGAAGGAGAGAGAAGAGTATAGTGCATATTTATACACCCACTGCTCAGGTCCAGCATTCTCTCATGCAACCCATCTTGCTTCAGCACACTCTGACCTGCTTCCCCTGCTCAGACTCACAGGGGCTCTGGCTAGTCAAAGGTGAGCTAGCCATCATATGATGTCACTGGTAAGCACTTCCACAGATATTGCTAAAAACCGCTTTTAAAAATATATCAGTAATAAAATTATTATGCTTAAAATCAACAGTGATTAATAATTTAATATCATCAAATCAGAAATAGTTTAAAGAAATGGCTTGTTCAAACTGGTATTCAAAAAAAAGAACTATATGTTTGAGGTAGGTGACATATTCCTAAAGCTTTTGTTGAAAATAAGATTTACTTTTTTATTTGTGTGTGTGTGTGTGTCTATGTCCCTGCATGTGAGGGCATGTGTTCAAAGAGAGATAGGGTAACTGAAGTTACAGGCAGTTTTGAGCCACATGCCGTGGGTGCTGGGAACTGAGCTCAGGTTCTCTGCAAGGGTAGCACATATTCTTAACCACTGGCTATCTCTTCAGCCATTTTAGGTTTCTTTTAATCTATAGTCATTCCTTCCCCCCTCCCCCCAAAATATTTCTTGTCATTAATTTTTTTCTTTTGAAAAGTCCTGGAGAATTTCCCATTTTGTGGATTTTGATGATTCAATGTCCCTAGTATCCCTGGGTCCACTCTATTTCTAATAAACTAATTGTTAGAGGCCCAGGAAAATTCATATTCAATTTTTTTTTTCAAAAGACTCTCGAACTCAGCTGTATGTGTTCCCTAAGAGGCAAAGAGTGGACAGTTCTCTCTCTTTGGGGGATATTAGGAGTGACTCATGGGATTCAGAGATTGTCAGCCTAATTCTTTTGTCTTTTTAAAATGTCATTTTTAGGGTCCAGGTATGGTGGCATGTGCCTTTAATCCCAGCATTTGGGATGCAGAGGCAGGTGGTTCTCTGAGTTCCAGGTCAGCCTAGTCTACAGTGTGAGTTCCAGGATGACCAGGGATGTTAACACAGAGAAACCCTGTCTTGAAAATAAATAAATAAATAAACAAACCATCATTTTTAATTAGTAGATGCACGTGTGTCTCTGTTTGGGCTTGTATACAAGCACGTGGCAACCAAAGAGGCTAGAAGAGGTGGTCAGATCCCCCGGTGCTGGAGTTCCAGGCAGCTGTAAGCTGCTTGAGGCAGGCGCTGGGAACCAGGCCCCCTTTGACAGAAGTAGCATGCGTTCTTAACCGTTCCGCCTAATTCTTGCATTATGAGATCAACTGGATGATTTTAGTGACTAAGATGATTACTGATTCATTAATTTTTTTCTCTCTCTCGTGAAAGCGTGACTTTAGTTTGTTCATATTTAAAATCTAACTAGGAAATAAAAAAAACTGCCAGAGCTGCCGGGCTGGAGGAAAAGGCAAGGCGAGTTTTGTAAGTTGTGATGGCTAACTTTTGGAATATATCCCCAAATGACAGTTTCTTTGTCTTGCCATCTCTTCTCCGTAAGCACTAGATTTTTCTGAGATTCCCTCCTTCGTTCCCAACTTGCCTCATCCTGTATCGTTCATGACTCGTGATGGGTACCTCTCCTCTATACCATCCATCAGTGAGTGAGCGGCTAACAGCATGTCCTCTTTCCATAGCCCCTGTCTCAGGTGATGGCATCATTACCCCAGAAAGATGGTGTCAGCTGAAACATCCTTTCTTTCAGGCCCACATTGGTCTGAGGTCCATCTGAGTTTACTTCTCAAGTGCTCTCCATTTTGCCTTCTATTCTCCTATCTGGCTAAGGACCTGAGCACCTTTCTCTTAAAGTAATGAAACGGCCTCAAGGTAGTATTTCTACCTCTTATCTCTTACATGTTACTGCCAAAAATGATCTGGTTCGAATTCCAGCCCCATAAGTTCAGTGTAAAAAGTTCGAATTTCTCTGCCCCATAAGTTCAGTGTAAAACCCATACTCTTCAGCCTGCCTTCCTATGGCTCTTTGTTAATTCTCCTCTCAGCCTCCCAGGTGCCGGGATTAGGGGTTGCATCCACACCAGGCACCCCAGTTCTTCTTGTCAGGTATTTCTGCTGTTCCTGGAGTATGAACTGTCTTTCCCCCATTCCTTTGGACAGACCTCTCTCCTCGTTTTAAAGATCAGTCTCCTCTATGTATCCATCCTCAATTATTCCTGTAATGCTAGCTAGAGCACACTGGAAAGATCTTGTAAGTCTATCACCTTCACTGGATTATGAGACATTTGTGGTATTATTGGTTTTTATAACCTCAGTTGCTAGTCACCACAGGTGCATAAGAAATATCTGTTGAGCAGAATCAAACTCTCGTTTTATCTCCTCGGTGCACCAAATGACATTTTGACTCTTGTGGTCAGAACACAGACAGAGCAAAGCTTTGCCCAACACTGCATTATTTTAGGCAGTTCCACGGCCATTTTCGACTGGCAGGTAGAAGGAATGTCGGTTTTCAAATATTTGTCAATCACATTTCACATAAGTCTTTTGATATTTACCAAAAAAAAAAAAGGCAAGGAAGAAAAACATCACCTGCAACAAAAGTCTTCCCTACACCCTGCAAAGACAAAGGCAGTGGTTTCACAACATTCTTATTCCGGGTCAGGTCCTGAGCTCCGCTTAAATTGATTGCAGAATTAGCTGGACTGAGAGCCGGTGGATCTTTAAAATGAGAGAGGTTGTTTAAGTTAGTGAGCATCTACATATGCAGGGGAAAAGTTAAGTTGGCATGGGTGAGCTGGGAAACGGCAGAAGAGAGGGTTTGGTTCTTCCCTGGAACTATTTAGATGTCTTAGGAAGGTCTATTTCTATGCATTCAGGTTTGATTATTTTTTATCTAAAAATATGTACTAGGAATTAGTATATGTTAGATGCTGTTGTAAACACTGCAGATATATTAGTATACTCGATCCATTAGTATACTCGATCCACTTTAGCACTTTAGGTCAAACCCAGATGGCCTATCACTGGGAACTTTACACTTCAAATCCAAACTATGTGCATAGTTCCTTCAAACATTTTAATGAGGTATATCTATCTCTGTACAGATGAGTTTCTTGTGTGTGAATGTGCTTATTTGTATTTGTATGTGTATAAACACATATGTTCAGAAGTATGTATGCATGCGTGTGTGCATGTGCCTGAGTGTGTGTGTGTAGGACAGAGGTCATATAAAGCATCTTCTTCAGTTACTCTCTGAGTGGATTTAAGGCCTATTCCACAGGTATGGCTAGGGAGCTCATAGGGCCTAAGTGCGAACCTACTAATATTTTGGAAAATGGACATAGAATCAGACTGAGATCTATGTTTGTGTCTCTCTACCCACAGACCAGCGTGGCTCTTAGTCCTCACTGGAGAACCTCCTTTGTGCAGGACAGTGATTAACACAGACACTCACAACTGGCTAAAGGGCAGAGAATAAGCGGTTGTGCAGTAGTCAGCCAACAATGGGACAGCCGTTTCCCATGCCTCTCCCCCAGGCTCGGGGAATATCATGGAAGAGAGGCTGGGAGAGCTGGGGTGAAGCAGTGTCTTGTAGATACAATAGGACCCAGGAACCCACAGCAGCTACAGCCACGTGGATCTGCAAAGGATCAGGGCAGACATCGCTCTGGCATGGACGGAGAGGGGCTCATGAGCTCCAGCATGGACTGGGAGCCGCTCATGAGCTCCAGCATGGACGGGACTGGATAACTGACAGCTGCTAGGGAGAGAGAGTCAGTTGCTTTACAGCTGTGGCCCCAGGTAGGTCTGCCACACTCCAGGGGACAGCCTCAAAACCATGAGCAAACGGGCAGAGCTAATAGGACTCAGTAGGTCATTAGGGAGAAAAATGGCATCTGAGGGTGGCAGGAGCCAGTGGGGTAAGGAGCAAACCAAGGGGAGGGAGGGGAGCAGCAGGGGATGCCGGTCATCAAAGCACACTGTGTGCATACGCTAAGTTCTCAAAGAACTGGTGAAAATATGGTACTTTAAAAGGGTGTGGAAACACTAAACCGGTTAGAAGAAAGAGTGGGGAAGACCCCAGAACTTATTGGCACAGGAGACTACTTCCTGAATAGAACACCAACAGCACAGGCTCTAAGATCAACAATCAATAAGTGGGACCTCATGAAGCTGAAAAGCTTCTGTAAAGCTAAGGACACTGTCATCCGAACGAAACGACAGCCTACAGATTGGGAAAGGATCATTACCAATCC
>CM053764.1:29562059-29600924 GCA_028658305.1 Pachyuromys duprasi
TGAAGATCCCCAGTACTCACCCCAAAAGCTGAACTCATTGGCATGCACACAGTAAAATACTACTGCATTGTTATAAAGCATGTAATATCTAAATTTAGTGATTATATTTAATACGGTCATTCAGATTTAGATTGTGTTTATAAAAGTAACTATGAATAAACTGCTCAGGAGAAGTAAAAACTTACACTGTGAAAAGCTTAAAAAAACTAAGTGAACGGGGAGATATCAAGGGCGCATGAGTCGGGAGACCTAGCAATTAGAGGGCACAGCTGCGGGAGTGTTCTGATGGTTTGCTGCACCCTGCAGCAGTATTCCAACAGGCTTCTTCCAGAAACTGGCAAGCCAGTCCTGACATTCACATAGGAGCCCAAGCGACTCAGGGCAACCGATACAATCTACGCCAATAGCAAAGCCGGAGAGCTTACTTTTCCGTGTCAGAACCTCATACAAAGCTACCAGCACTATACACACAGATAAGCCAAATAGCATCTAGAGTCTATATAAACCCTTTCACCTCATGATCAGTTGAACATTGAAAGGAGTGTTAAGAAAATCCACTGGACAAGAAAACTTTTTTTTCAGCCATTACTTTGGGGGATAACTTTATAGCCCTATACAATGGTCTTCAACTGTCATACCACATATAAAAATTAAATTAAAATGAATTTAAATGTAATAGGATTTCTGTGAGTTTGAGGCCAGCTGGACTATATTGAGAGTTCCAGGCTAGCTAGGGTTATGCAGTGAGATGCTGTCTCTAACACCATGTAAGAGCTACACATAGTAGCTAAAGCATCTCACTATGTGACCATAGCTAGCCTGGAAGTACAGAATGGGGCTGCCTTGTCAATCAATGGTTCCTTCAGTTCACTCAGGCATCAAATGAGAGAGAAATGAAAACACACATTTATACAAAGGAACTGCCTACAAATGTTCAGAGTGGAATTATCTTCATTTTGTTGGTTGCTGGCTGAGAATTGAGCATGCTGCCCATAAAGTCCTCCAGTGAGCCCCAGGTATCCCTATAAGCCTCCAAATGTTAACATGGATAACCACTAACTGATAAGAGATAAAGAAATTTCAGTTTGTTTAGACAATGGGATATTATTCATCAGTAAAAGGAAATAGATCAACAGCACGTGCTACAAGTGAGTCAAATGAAAGAAGCCAGTTGGCAAGTATCAATAAAAAGTCCAGAGTATAGAGTCAGCAGAAACAGAATGCCAATTTGGAGCTGCTCCTGGGTGAGGGGGGTGGGGGGTTTAAGCTCCGAGTGTGACGTTTCTCCTCAGGGTGAAGATACTCTGTTGTGCATGGTGGTGCACTGAGGCAGGAAGACCAAGAGTTCCAGGGAAGCTTGCGCTTTATGTGAGATCACGTATCAATAACTCACTACATCCATCAACTTACAAACTTTCAATGGCTGAATTATGTAATATAAGAGCTTCAAGGACTGAAGAGATGGCTCAGAGGTTAAGAGCACTGGCTGCTCTTCCAGAGGTCCTGAGTTCAATTCCCAGCAACCACATGTTGGCTCATAACCATCTATAATGAGATCCGGTTCCCTCTTCTGGCACGCAGGCATACATGCAGACAGAACATTGTAAACATAATAAATAAATAAATCTATAAAAAAAAGTTACAAGCCAGGTACGGTGGTGCATGACTGCAATCCCAGCACTCAGGGAGGCAGAAGCAGAGGCAGGCAGATCTCTGTGAGCTTGAGGCCAGCCTGGTCTACAAAATGAGTCCAGGACAGCCAACTCTACACAGAGAGACCCTGTCTCGAGAAACTGTAAATAAATAAATAGCTAGATAAATAAATAAATGTTACACCTCAATATCAATAATACTATTATTCAAAAATGCTGCAAGCACTTCCACAATATAAATAAACCTTAACAAGAAAAAAAAATGCTGTAAGTAAAATCGTAAGGCAGAGGAACCACGTGTGACAGTGCAGACACTAGAAAGAAAACAGCTACTGCTTGTTGCCCGGCATCTCACCGGTCCAGCAGGGGCTCCAGCGGACACTGTGGTGAACTCACTCTCTTGGAGAGTCTCTGGGCCTTCTTCAAGGCCATCACGATCCCTGAACATTGTAAACCAGTCCAGAAATGCAGGGGAGTGTAATGCATCTCAGAGGCAGCCCTCAATTAGTTAATGCCTCAGTGACAGAACCCACGAAGGGCTTCGGTTTGCTTCTTCATGAATCTGACAGACAAAGAGCTTCTTGGGTTATAAGAATCACAGAGAAAGCACTTGCTCACACTGGATTACTCCTGCTTCTAGAAATCACCTCCCAAGTAAAATCCAATACTTAGGTTCTTATCTTAGGTTCTGATTCTGTTGGGACTCAAATCATATCAACAATTTAAAAAAGAAAAAGGCCAGAAACACAAACAGACTTTACAGAAAAGTTGAATAGCTTAAGAGACTCAGTGTCGATGAGGGAAATGTAAGTTAAAAACCACACTCAGATATCATTTTTTCCTATCGGAATGACAAGAATCCAAAGGCTCCCAGAATAAACTCAGTTAGCATCTGTGCAAATACGAACTGCCATGATCCACTGGTTCCACCTCCCTAGAGACCAGATCTATGGATCTTAAGTATGAGTACATGTTTAGCCCAGCAAGTTTTGGACAATGTTATATAAATAAATAATATTCTGTTAGCCAGGCAGTGGTGGCACACACCTTTAATACCAGCACCAGAGAGGCAGAGGCAGGTGGATCTCTGTGAGTTTAAGGCCAGCCTGGTCTACAAAGTGAGTTTAGTCCTAGGACAGCCAGGGTTATACAGAGAAACTGTTTCAAAAACAAACAAACAAAAAGATGAGTTTATGTTACTCATTGCTGAATTATTTGGAAGCAATGTAAACACCCACTGGTACTGGGTGAGGGCATGAGAATATACTTCAGTAAGAAAACTCCAACCAACCACCACAACAAACCAGTGAGGAACCACCACCAAACCAGGGAGGAAGCTCTCTGTCCAGAAAGACCTATCAGACACAGCAATACGACACAGAGAGATGCAGGCAGTGCACAGCCTGCTGCCTTTGGAGGGAACAAGCTGTATCAAGAAGAAGCTGTATTTGTGCTTGATTAAACAGAGAGAGAGAACATCTAGAAAGATGCCTCCTCTTTTCTGTATCAGTGAGAACAAATATTTGGCAGAAGCAACTTAAGGAGAGCAAAGATACATAAGAAACTAGTTACAGTGACTATTTGCTTGTAGGCAAGGCTTATGTTTCCACATCACAGTTCAACATCAAAGGAAGTCAGGACAGGAACTCAAACAGGGCAGGAACCTTAGGCAGGAGCTGATGCAGAGGCCACAGAGGGGTGCTGCATAATGGCTTGCTCTCATGGCTTGCTTGGCCTGCTTTCCTATGGCACCATCCACACTAATCACTAATTAAGAAAGTGTCTTACAGGCTGGCCTACAGCCGGATCTTCTAGAGGCATTTTCTCCATTGAGGCTACCTCCAGTCTGATGATTCCAGCTTGTGTCAAGTTGACATAAAACTAGCCAGTGCAACAGGTATTCTTAAAAATGTTAAACATTTCAAAATAGTATAATACATTGCTTTAATAAATAGAGATAAAAATGCTTACATGTAAGTTGATGAATGGCACCTGACGTGTTTATTAAAATATGTAAAGTGAAAGTTTACTTCCGTGATTTGTTTATTTTTATTTTATGTGTGTGTGTGTGTGCATGTATGTTTGTATATCACGCTTATGGTGCTGCTGGAGGAGGCCAGCAGAGGGATTCAGATTCCCTGGAACTAGAGTTACAGGTGGTTGTGAGTTCCTGACATGGTGCTAGGAACTGAACCCAGGTCTTCTGGAAGACTATTGCATAGCTTCTGATTGCTGAGCCATCTCTCTAGCCTCTGATTTTAATTTTCTGACTTACATTATTTATTGTGTGTGTGTTCATACCCGCAGGCACATACCACAGTCAGAGGCCAGCTCGTAGGAGTCAGTTCTCCCCTGACTGACCTAGAATGTCAGGCTGGACAGCAAGCACCTTTACCGGCTGAGCCAGCTCTTACAGTGATTTTGTTAATTTATTATTATCATCATTGTTATTGGTTTTTCAAGACATGGTTTCCCTGTAGAGCCTTGGCTGTCCTGGACTCTTTTAGTATACCAGGCTGGCCTTGAACTCAGAGTAATCTGGCTGTCTCTGCCGCCTTGAGTGCTGTGATTAAAGGTGTGCACCACTACTGCCCAGCTTCACATAGTGATTTTAAAGGGAAGATACCATTCCAATATAATTGCTTCTGCAGGTTATCAATGATCTAATTCCCAAATCCAAGAGACAAGTTCTTGATCCTTTCACCCCAAATCCTACTGCTGCTTCTATTTGCTTTGTTTGTTTTTTTGTTTGTTTGTTTTTTGAGACAGGGCTTCTCTGTGTAACCTTGGCTGTCCTGGAACTCATTTTGTCATTGCCCTTGAATTTAGAGATATACCTGCCTCTGCCTCCCAAGTGCTGGGATTAAAGGTTTGCGCTATCACCACCCGGTCTCTATCTGCTTATTAAACAATTACTTTTTGAGCACCTCTCATGGGTCAAGAACTTTGCCTGGGCCCATGGATAACAGTAAACACAGAACACAGTAAACAGTAAACAGAACCTTACTCCACAGCAGAGGGGAACAAAGACAGAGACCCGCAGCCAGACATTACACATAGGGGAGACCTTGGAACACACAGCTCTAAATGCTATGTCTTCATCAAATCCCACTGCAGAAAGAGTGTTTAGAGTCAGAGGGGATGGAGGACACCAGAAGAACAAGGCCTTCTAAACCATCTGAGTAAAGGCCGTATGCACTCATACAGACTGGAGCATCACACAGAGGTCTGCTCAGGTCCCCTGCAGACATATTACATCTTAGTATTTTTGTGGGTCTCCTGAGTGTGTGGAGAAATGGGTCTCTCGTTCTTGTGCCTTCTGTTGGGCTCTTTTCCTTTTGTTGGTTTGCCTTGTCCAACTTTGATTTGATGTTTTTGTTTCAGCTTCTTATATTTTATTTTGCTGTTTTGTTGCCTATTAGAAGTCTACTCTTTTCTAACATGAGACATAAAGGAAGTGGATCCAGAAGGGAGGGGAGGTGGAGAAGAACTGAGGGGAACAGAGGGAGCGGAAGCTGTGATGAGAATATGCTGTATCAGAAAAGACTGTTTATTAAAAAGGGGGGCGGGAAGAGCCATACTTGGATCTTTGTCATCTTCAAGGTTCCTGGTGTCTCTTTCTAATTCCTCATATCTGTTTTCCTTCTGTCTCTACCCACAAATACTGACCTGATTTTTGCCAAGTTACCCTGAATTGTCTAGAGTTTATATGAATAGAATAGAATCATAACACATTATATTTTGGGGGTCCTGGACGCTTTAGCTCCCCAGAATTCTTCTGCAGTCACCAACAACTCTTTGATGGGTACCATCACATCATGTGTACAGGGATAATTAGCTGACTGTGTTTAGACTCTGAGCCGTCTCTAGTTTGGGGCTATTACAAACAAAGTTGCTGTGGACCCTGCAAACAAATGTTTTTATGGATCTATATCTTCTTCTCTCTTGAATAAACAATACGTATGCTTAACAAGCAGTTAAAAACTACTTGCTTTTTTCCCCTAAAAGTTTTCCATTCTTATGCAATGTATTAAAGTTATTTTTTTTTCCCCCAAGACAGGGTTTCTCTGAGTAGCCCCGGCTGTCCTGGAACTCACTTCCTTTTTCTCCATCTATACCCTCTCACATACTCCTCCTTGCTCTCTTTCAAATTCATGGTTTAGTTTTTCATTGCATGCATACATGTATGTACACGTATATTCTGAACTATAACTAGCTCAGTTTGTAGAATGTTGCTTGTACACTATATGTCTTCAGGGCTGACCCTTTGGTATTGGATAATCAATTAGTGTGCTCTTCCCTGGAGTAGACGATTTCTCCAGCTCTCAGCGTGCCTTAGCTGCCAGCAGTTCCTTGTGTAGGGTCAGCGGCCCTGTGGTCTTGCCCCACCCACTTTGGCATGTCTATCGGTGTCCTTGTTGAGCTCATGGTTAGGTAGTCACATTGGTGAGACTTTATGGGACATTTGGGTTTTAATTTATTTTTATTTTTATCTTAATTTATAATTATTATCACTTATTACAACTTATTCAATTCGTATCCTGGCTGTGGCCCCTCCCTCATCTTCTCCTAATCCCACCCTCCCTCCCTCTTCTTCCCCTATACCCTTCCCCTAGTCCACTGACAGGGGAGGACCTCCTCCCCTTCTTTCTGACCCTAGCCTATCAGATCTCATCAGGACTGGTTGCATTTTGATTTTTTAAAAAGAAAATTATTTCCATTCTTATTTGTATGTATGTGTAAGAGCATGCCACACGTGCAGGATGAAGTAGCCGTGTGCGTCTTACATTTGGTTATCATTCATCCTCCTTTACCATTTGGCTGTCACACCCTCTTAGCCCTCTATTGCTGCCCCTTTCTTCCCACGCAGACTCTACTCCGCTGCTTTCCTGTCACATGAACTCTGCTCCCTAATCTTGTAGATCTCTTCTTCCCCATGGTCCTGCTCCACATAAACACGTGCACATATGAGGCACACACGTATGTTGGTTTAATTTGCATTTCCCTACTGATGAAAATGACGCCGAACACCTTTTCGTACTGCTAAACTGTTGTTAGCCACACACTGTTCTGGGTCCTTCCCTTCATTTCTCCTTTCTTCCCTTCCCTTTCTCCCGCCACACTTTTGAATTGAGCTGTCTTTCTGAGTTCCACAGGCTGGCACTGAACTTGTGATCCTCCTGTCTTTGCCTCCTGAGTGGCTGGAATTATGAGCATATGTTTACTTTAAACTGGAAAGTAAACTTTAAAGTAAGCTGATTGTTTACTTTCTTATTGTTGAATTTTGAAAGAGATTTATTTATCTTAGAGGGCTTTATTTATTTATTTTTTAATTTTCTTTTTGAGACAAGATTTCTCTGTGTAACCCTGTCCTGGAAATCATTCTGTAGACCAGGCTGGCCTCCAATTCACAGAGATCTGCCTTTCTCTGCCCAAGTGCTGAAATTAAAGGTATGTACCACCACTGCCCGGCCCTGAGATGGGAGTTTTAAATATGCTTCACAAAGATTTCCTTTCCAGGCTTTGGTTTCTCTTTCCTTTCTCTTAATAGTATTGATTAGGGGCCAGGGAGATAGCTCAGTCGCTAAAATGCTTGCTTTGCAAGGATGTATTCCATCTCTAGAGCTCACTTGTCTTTTGTTTTGTTTTAAAGAAAGAAAGACAAGCTGAGTGTGATGGGAATGCAAAGCCAGACAGATCTGCAGAGGCTGCTGGTCAGCCGGAAGCCGGCTTAGCGAGCGCCAGGCTAGCGAGCACCCCTGTCTCAGCCAATGAGGGGATGACATTCATGGTTGCTCTCTCCTTTATTCCTATGAATGGGTTGAATGCTGAGAAGAAATCAGCAAAATACAGACATCTTCTATATATTTAGCTTCATTCTGAAAAGTTCTGAATATTTAAACTGTGAAAATATGTGGTTTAATAAAACCCAGAACATATGTATCAAAATCTCACTTTTCCATGAAAAAGCTCTGACTTGTTTTTTAGTACACACCTGTCTGTGTTCATCTAGACCAGCGGTTCTCAACCTTCTTAATGTTGTGACCCTTTAGTACAGTTCCTTACGTTATGGTGGCCCCCAACCATAACATTGTTTTCATTGCGGCTTCATAACTGTAATTCTGCTATTGCTATGAATCTTAACGTAAATGTCTGATATGCACATTATCTGATCTGTGAAAGGGTTGCTATCCATAGGTTGAGAACTGCTGATCTAGACTCTCTTTTGAAATAATATAATAAAGTTAAGTAAGAGTTTCAATTTGAACTATTGAACCTTTTCAAAATGCTAGGTACAATGCTTGGCTCGGAGGCATAATGTTAACAAACAAACAACAAAATAGAAATCCTACCCCTCAGGAGTTTACAGCAGAAAGAAGGAAAGAGGCCACAAGGTCTCAATATCTGGTTAGGGATGGGCAGATATGCTAGCCAAAGTGTAACCACATTTGAAGAAAGTCCCTGGGCAGGGACGGACATCTGGCACAAACGGGGACAAGTCTAAAGCATATTGGGAAGAGCATGGTGCCTGTTAAGGTCAGCTGACTGATGCTTTCTCACACAAACTGCTTTCTAGACAGCTCTCAAAGGACAGAGGGGTTCAAGCGGTAGAGGACTGGAAACAAAGTGATGAATCTGTGGGCAAGGGGGCCTCAGCTGGATGCAGCCTGTCATGAAACATTCTGAACACTCAAACAGCAGCAGCGCCTTAAACAGGAGACACAGCAAGAGGTTAAGCAGCCCCGGACTCGAGACAGAGACAGGCATATCTTTGAGGTCAAGGCCAGTCTGGTCGACAGAACAAGTTCCAGGACAGCCAGAGCTACGCAGAGAAACCCTGTCTAGAAACCCAGTGCCCCCAGAAAAAGTATAGGGAGGAAACAAGGCATATCCAGGTCTGCTCAGGGTTGCTATAGCAATCTTACATTTTCTATTGTTTGCATGCATGTGCGTGTCCAATGCACGAGTGTGTGAGAGAGCTGCACATGCACAGTGCACATATGGAAGGCACAGGACGACCTTGGGTGTCAGTCTTCCATTTGGTTTTAGGACAGGGTCTCTCATCATTCACAGCTGTGCATGCCAAGCTAGCTGGCTCTTGTCTCTCCTTGCCATCTTCCCACAGGGGCATATGAATTACAGACGTGTGTGTTAACGCATCTAGCCTTTACATTGCCTCTGGGGATCCAAAGTCAGGTCTTCAGGCATGCTCATAACCGTTTTCACCTCCTGAGCTACCTCTCCAGTCCCTTCCCCAGTCTTACACTTTAGAGAACAGCATCCACTCAGGGGTTCCAGACTACAGCAATCTTACGGCAGACAACAGCAACAGCTTCACTGTGCAGTTGCCTGCTGGCTGCTGGCCAGTGAGCAGCCTCGGCTCCAGCAGGTCGCCCTCACCATGGTGTTCTGTCTCATCATAGGCCACAAACAACCATCAGCTGGCCAGACTGTAAGTCCTGAAACCACAAGCCAAAAGGAACCTCTGCTCTAAGTCAGTTACCTCAGGCATTTGTTACCGAAATTATCAATGGAGAGCGGATTAACACAACCACTGTCCAAGCCAGGGGGGAAAAACCAAAACCCAAACACTGTCAGCAACCAGTAGCTTCCTTTTCCTCTTGGCTAGCCCATCCCCTTCCTTCTGCTTAGGTATACTCATGGTGCCTTGCGTGCAACCCTGAATGGTTGACGTCTGTCCTTTTTTAATGAAACAGTATTAATAGACTCTTTTATGAATGACTTTCTTGTTCATTCATCTTATCTATGAGACTCAGCTTAGTGTTGGATAGTTGGAGTCTGCATATACTTTGTTATATACATTTCTTTCCATTACATTGCTGATGAACACTAGTCACTTGTGAGAAACATTTGTGAAGAAGAATCATGAAGACGTATCCTGCAAGAATTTCTTTAGGGAATAGCTAGATTATAGATTGCACAAACTTTCTACTCGATTATTCAAAAATTACTTGCAAAGTGGTACCATTGACCAACAGTTTTTATTCTGAATATTTAAAAGCTTTGCTTGTGTGTATGCCAGGTTGTCCATGCGTGCACCACGTGCTCACAGGCACCTGCGGAAACCAGGCAAGCACACCAGCCACCCTGGAACCTGAGTAACGGGTGGTTGTTAGCCGCGTGCCTCGAGGTGCTGGGAACTGGACCTGGATCCGCTGCAAGATGAGCAAGTATTCTCTCCAATCCCATAATCAACACTTTACCAACAGCGTCTTTTGTTTGTTTGTTTGTTTTGAAATTTTGCCAACATTTTACTGTTGGCATACTTGAAAATTACTGTGACTTTGATAGATACATAATAGCTTCTCCTGTTTGCTTTTTTCCAGTTCTTTCTTTTCCTTTTCTTGTTTTGTTTTGTTTTTGAGACAGGGTTTTTCTGTGCAGCCCTGGCTTTCCTGAAACTCACTCTGTAGACCAGGCTGACCTTGAACTCAGAGATCTGTCTGCCTCTGCCTCCTGAATGCTGGGATTAAAGGCGTGGACCACTATGTTTTTAATGTAGTGTTCCTAATTACCACAGTGGATAATTATCTTTCCATGCGATTGTTAACTATTTCGGTTTCTTGTTTTATGAAGTGCCTATTAATATAATTTCTCATATCCTTTTGATTTGTTTTTTCCTATTAATTCATAGGTATTTTTTCTTTGAAACTAGCTCTCTAGAAATTTTACATATTCCTGTTGCTTCCTAATTTCTGGCACGGTTATTGCTGGTATTGTTTAGTTATGCTAATGAGAATTAAGAACAAAAAGCATAGAAGAGTTTTTCAAAAGCATGTAGTCTGGATAGAAAAGAAACAAACTGAAAGTTATAGACAAGAAAGGTGTGTATGAGTGTGTGTGTCTATGTCTGAGAATGTGTGAGTGTGTATGTATGTGTTTGTGAATGTGTGTATGTATATGAGTGTGCATTTATGTGTCTGTGTGTGAGTTTATGTCTGTATGTGTGTATATATGAGTGACTGTGTTAAAAGGAAATTTGTGCCATTAAAGAGAAGCCACACATCCAATACTACAGCAATGGGAAAGGTACTTAAATGCATCTCAGGAATCAGCCAGACCCTACCACCACAGGCACCAAAGCACAGAATTATAAACTCATTTGGGAAGAAATTACTTCTAGGATGCCCTGCTCCCACAGGGATTCCCAGGGAAGTATCTTCCTGGGTTCTTTTCCCCACGTACCCAGAGCCCACTGATTCAAGGGGGTCCAGGTAGCTACTACTTAAGCTAGAAGCAACTCTGTCATCCATGTAGTCCTGGTTTTTCAGGCATAAGAAATGCAATGGTTACTGGTGTCATAGTAATTTCTACTGAGGTTCCAGAGAAAAGCCTGTAGGTCCAGGCGATGGGTAGCAGGTTTGGACTCCCTGCAGTAAGCCTCTGAGATGATATAAAGCTATAAGGGTAAAAATACCTACTGGCAATAGAGACTCCGGGATATTAGAGGTACCAAACATAAAGAATATCTGCTAAGGAAAGCTGAAAGCAACAAGACGTGGACCCAATCCACGAGAGGAGCCAGACGGTTTGCAAACCAAGGCCACAGGGCAGTGTTGCACAAACGTGGTGCTTACATGACGGTATTACACACCGGACATGGAGCACCACAATTTAGTGTTTGCCTCACCGAGTTGCAGTCTTTCTTTGGCCGAATGTCTTTTTATGGTCCTGTGCTTCCCTTTCGGAATGGGAATGTTCCCTCCGTGCCACTGAGTTTTAAAGGTATGTGATTTATTTTGATTTTAGAAGGGCTTGTGGCTGATTACCTTGGAAATTTGGAACTTCGGAACATTAGAACTGTTCAGCTTATGGGAGCTCTTGAACTGCACTTCATACATTCTATATTCAGAGATGGCCATGAACCTTTCGGGGAGGGGTCAGTGGCAGAATGCTAGGACTTGAATCTGAAATGCCTCCCACAGGTAGGTGGCACTGTTGGTGAGTCATGCGGACTCTGGAAAGTGAGCCTTGAGCGAGGGAAATAGATCATACTCTCTGCTTCCTGGTTGGCCATGCAATAAAAATGGCTCTCCTTGTCCATATATTCCTGCTGCTGTGATATTCTGTCTAACCATACGAGGCCAAGCAATCATATATGGAACCCTTTAAAACCATAGACCAAAATAAACCTTTCCTCCATTACATAAAATGATTTGGAAGAACTGGAGCCACATAGCAGAAGATCCATTTAGAATCTCACCTCAGACCATACCCAGGAATCAACGCAAAATGGCTCCTGAATTTCACTTCAAGAGTTAGAACAATAAAGATTTTAGAAGCAAAAGAAATATGGACACTTCGAGAGTTTGGGTTAGAAAATATTTCTTTATCTGCTCCTGAATTCTCGTCCTGATTAAATACAGTGTGTATGCGTTTAAGACAAGTGTATATAATGTACGTGACCAAAGACACAGCCACTTTCAATGGTAAAAGAATCCACTGGGATTGGTGACTAGAATCTAAATAATCAGTGATGCAAAAATGTTGCATGAACATCTGTAGGGGGTGAGTAGCAGCAAGTCAGAACAGCCAAAGCTTGGTGGGCGGTACTCAAGATGGAACCATGTAGGCCTTAAATTAATCCCTTCTTCCAATACTGCACAACGAATACTCACATTTGATGCTAAGAAACCTGGACTTCCAGCAGTCCAATTATCTATAGATAAGTGAATCTTAGTTTATCAGAAAAACAAGATATAATAATGTTTGCCATAAGCCAGACATGGTGGCACATGCTTTTAATCCCAGGGAAGCAGAGGCAGGTGAATCTGTGAGTTTCAGGCCATCCTGGTCTACAAAGACCAGCCAGGACTACAAGAGAAACTGTGTCTCAACAAAACAAACAAAAAAGTTTGCCATGATGCCATAATACCACCATGAAATTCTTATAATTTGTTACATTCAGTCTGTGTCAGAAGAAGTAATGGTTGGTATGTGCACATACTAGTGGATCTCTATGAAAGTCTTCCACATGACACCTTATGGAGAACCATTTTCTTCTGGTAAACTACCTGAATTGCACTGAAATCTGCTCTCAGGGAACTTCAGGGTCAGATTACCTCTTCCACCCCCACACAGAAATATTGAAATAACGTTTGGCCACTTGTGTTTACTGTGAGTCAGTTGGTGACCTTCTCTCCCTCCCTTGTGTCTGGCTCCTCATGGCACTGGGGGATCCCAGTCTTTGTAAAAGGCTTCTTTCTCTTTTTCAGAACGACAACAAAAAATTGTTTTCAAAATATATTTCCTGGTATGATTAATCTTAGTGCTTATGACATTTTAATATTTTTCCTTATTCTCAGGGGACAACTTGTTAGTTATCCATCTAGCCTACCTTGTAGGAAAGCTAGCATGGCTTATTGTTTTTTAATCCTTTCTAAAGTGGTTTTAAATCATGGGGGTTGTTAGGCAAGAACTGGAACCCTGCCTCCCAGCATCTGATAAGATTCTTAGAATACAATAAACACTTGATATGCATTTATTGGAATGAAGTAAATGTCAATTTTTAACACCATAGTTAAAGTTTCCATTTTATTATCTCCAAGGTCTCAGGGCAGATAACATTCCATAAAAAAACCACCAAATTACTAAAATAATATTCTAGGCTAGCCATGCAGGCATGCTGCTGATGTAATGAAGACTGGTCTTTCAATGCCAGGAGCCAAATACCAACTTTTTTCTTTCTTGAATAGCTAGTGACATGATGTTCTTTCATTTATTTTAGAAAGAAATGGTCTGTCATCTTAGGTAATAGGCTCTGTCAAAATATCCTAGATAGTTTAGAAGTTGGGCTTTGTTATTTAGGATGAGACAGATTTTGCTGAATATGGGCAAGATATGTTCTGCTGACATTTGCCTCGTTATACTTGTATTTCTGTGTACATATTCTAATACTCACTTCCATCTTGTAAAAAGTATAGTCTACCAGATCATGGGAAGTACACATAAAACCTGAAAGCAGCTTGGCACATAGCTATGAAGACTTCCCAGGTTTTTGTTTGTTTTGTTTTGTTTTATCTGTAGTGGAGCAGACAGTGTCGAGGCCATATGAAGTTAACATATCAGATGGGTGACACAGTACAAACAGAAGAGCTGAAAAAGAACTCATACCCTCGTTTGAAGTACTTTTCTTATTGCCTAAGACCTAGCTAGCTATGTTACTCCTGAGTAATTTTCTCAGCTAATCAATAGCTCATCAGCCTTCAGCATTGGCTGTTTGGTTCCCCCTGAAGTCCTTCCCTGACCTTGTGTCCTGGCCAGTGTTGTATAATAGAAGAATTTTTTAAAAACTGGTCTCTTAGCCAATTTGTTTCCATCAACTCAGCCAGCCATTCTCAAGCACTAAGATTTTTATCTGGTTATTTGTAACTGAGCTCATGTCTTGTAGCATCGAAAACTAGATCCTAGCTTCATCCCCTGCGATTCACAGTCCATCCTGGAACCTTGTTTATCTAGCTAGCACGCTGTTCTCTTCAGTCATCCCAAGGGTTTTTGTGGTTGGTTGTTTTTCCTTTTTCTCTTTAGAGGGCCTTGTTTTCCTTGTGCCCTCTGGCCCTTATGCCTTTTCCACCTTCTCTTCCATGGGGTTCACTGACGTCTCAGGAGAGGGATTGGGGTTTGTCTCAGGGTTTAAATAGAGTTCTGTTCTAGGGTCCTAGTCTTCATGAGTGTGCCCAGTGTGTGCTACCCTGTAGCTGTGGCTTCTGATTTCTGCATGCTCTCTACTGTCCGAGTCCCCCGGCCTCTCATTCTATGCTTAGCCTAAACCTTGTGCCAACTGTCAGTTCTTTGCTCCATTCTGCTAGGACTGTTGAGACCTATTCCTGGTTCTCCAGAGACCTACCATCTCCACCTGCGTTCTGATTCTAATAGTAACTCAAGTGGGTATTTTTGTTTTGTTCCTTATTTTTCGAGACAGGGTTACTCTGTGTAGTCTTGGCTGTCCCGGACTCGCTTTATACACCAAGGTGACCTCAAACTCATAGCAATCCACCTGCCTCTGCCTCGTGAGTGCTGGGATTACAGGTGTGCACCACCGCGCCCAGCTTTCAAGCGGTATCTTAACAGTACTTAAATACGATTTCATTTGAAAACATCTTACCTGAAGCAGCTAAGCAGTTTAAAGCCACTTCATAAATCATGGAACTGCTTCATACCTGTCTGACTGAAGCCTGCTTTGTATCCGTTAGCTGTTCCGTTTTCTGGAGCCACGGCTGATGACACTGCAGAAATAGGTTTAGCGGAGGGGCAAATAGCAGAGGATTGTCGGCTTCTACATTCTAGGAGGGAAGAAAAGCACATGATACGAAGGAGCCAGTTTTTATTTTAACCGGCAGTAGGGACACAGACCATGAGATCTCAGAAACAAGTTTCTGCCTTTTGAATGGTAGCAACTTTGCTAATTACTGCCTCTACCGGCCTGTTCAGACTAGTGAGCAGTCCTCCTACGCCAGATGTGATGCTCAAGGCAAAGAACAATCACAATTTTTATGGCCCACAGATAAGTTCCCACACGAAAAGTGCCAGCAACCAACATAGTCTTGCTGGTTTCATGGGTAAGACAGAGGCTAAAATGTCAATAATTTATAAAAACAGATTAAACTTTTTGGATACCAGGTAACTTCTTGTTCATAATTTATTCAATAATAGCTACTTTGAAACCACCCATGCTACTTTCAGACTTTTCTACTCAATCTTCATGAATATTCAAAGAGAAATAAAAACTGTATACATAGAAAAAAATAGAAGCAAATGATTATCATTACGTCTTATTAAATGAAATAGGTAAGTGGTATTTAAAGCAATTATTGATAATGCCATGGCAAGCTTTGCCTTACACATGTGATATTAGTAGGGTTCTGAAGCTACTAAAAAAAATGGCCAGTGGGGTCTTCAGAGAGTAAAGCTGCTTACCACCAAGCCTGACATAGGAAGGAGTTCAGTCCCTGGGGCCACACAGTGAAGTGAAGGGAGGCAACAGGTTCCCACAGGTTTTCTCCTGGCTTCCACATGTACTGTGGCTGCGCACACACACACACACACACACACACACACACACATGCATGCAAGCATACACAAACACACATACACAGGCACACACAAACATACAAGCACATGCATACACACAAACATGTGCACACCTGTGTGTGCACACACAAATATACACACACACATCAATCAATTAATGTGAAAGCGTTATTCTTCACTAGAAAGCTGAACTTCTTGAGCACCAAGAAGCTAAGGTTATTTATGCAAGCAAAACAAAAGCTAAAGAAAACAGTTAAAGGCTAGAGAGACAGTGCTTATCTTGGTTTGCCCTTTAATTAGGGTTTATGGCATTAGAAAAGATTTTCCAGAGGAAAATTCTTTAGACTTTGCCAGGGTAAAAGAGCTGTGAGTGATACTCTTAAGAATCAGTCCTTGTAAGATTTAAGCCCTGATGACAATGGCTTGGAACATGTAACATCATTTCCTGTGCATATAATGTCACCTCAAATGCAGCCAAGAGTAATTATGGTGGAGGACGCAGAAACGAATGTGCTATTGCAATTAGGATTTATTTATTATGCTATCCCATAGTCAAGTAAAAAAAAATCTGTGTAGGCAAGAACAGTAAAGGCGATTATTTTATGGAGAAAAATTTCTCAGCGTCAAAGAAACTGCATTAAGATAAACTGTGGTGAGTACTACCAAGCACATGAAGATGCAACTTGCTACAGATTGTCGAGCTAAGTTGTTGCTAATTCCAAAGGTACAAAACTGTCTACCCAGTCACTCACCTCCCTAGGCATCCAGAAGACTGCATTGCTATTTGGGGTTATGTTTCGGTAAAATTAAAATAGAAAAATGTAATTGTTGAGGATTCCTAACACACTGAAATAAAGCAAAGAGAAGATTTTACCCTCAGGTTCTCTCTATGAAAGGACATCCAGAGATACATTTCCCAGCTCCAGGGCTGCGTGCCTTCTCTGGAGAAAAATGAAGAACCTTGCACTTTACTAACTTCCCTACACTCAAACGCTTCACTTAATTATAACAAGGGGCAAGTCAAACAACCTACCAAGGGCTTCACATTTTTGAGCAGCCTTTTGAACTTGAGCTATTTATCTACTCCACACCTGTACTCTGAACCCTGCACGGGTCACTTGTCACCACCACAGAACCCTCCTCCCCCCGGAATCTGATTACCTTTCCAGCAGATGAGAGGTCCCTTTGATAGCACGCCCTGGGAGGTTCTGACTAGGTAGTACTTTAAGTGCTTCTGCTTCTTTGGCTGAGTGGTGAGCTTCAAGTTAATGTGGTTGGAAAATTCTGTGAAATATCGAAATCCTCTTTCTCCACAACCGATACAGTTTCCGGAAAACCCTGAAAAGGGGGAAAGCTGATGTTACTAGTGGCCTTGTAAGTTGATACTTCTAGATGTAGAAAGTATAAAAACATTTATAGTCTATGAGCCAACATGTGCCTCAACTTTTAGGAAATACTGTTTTTGGTGGAGTCTTCCTGACTCCCATCTTTACCCTTTGCTTTTAAATTCTTTAGACACAATTACAAAGAAACCAATGCTTATATAAGCTAGTACTCTACGTTCAAAAAGGAAATTTAAGATTGCTCCAATGCTGTTATCTGACAAGAAATTCAGTCAAGCTATGACAACAGAAGAATCATTTCTATAACAGAACAAGGCTGGCAATAAGTTAAATGCCACTATAACAGGAGAATGGCTAAGAAAATGAGTGGAAAGTATCATATTCAGAATTTAAAAACAGACAGGAGAATCGGTTTGGGGCTGAAGAGTGTAACTCAGTGGCAGGATGCCTGCCTAGCTATGTAAGACCCTGAGATAGAGCCCCAGCCCTTTCCTGGGAGAGGAAGGAAAGAAAGAAGGGAGGAAGAGAGGAAGTTGGGGGAGGGATTGAAGGAAAAGAAAAAATTTTGCCTTAAAGCTCTTCATGCTTTCATCCTGCATGTTCTTTTCTTCTGAACCTACTGAGGAGAGATAACGTCAAAGAATATGTTATACCTAAACGTCATCTTTATGAAACCTGTCACTTTGTATAATGAATAAACAGTTGTAGGCATAAGGTTACTGTGTAATTCAAATGCTGATTTCTGTACCTCAAATATCTGGTCGCAAGCCTGCTTCTGAGAATCTCCTGTCTCAATGTTGTATAAACTCTGCTCCCCAATTGTCCCCTGATATGCCAATAAAGCAGCTTATAGCCAATCCTTGAGCAGGGGAGAGAGTAGGGCGGGACTTCCTGCCAAGCAGCGAAAAGGAGTTGGAGGAAGAAATAGGGGATTCAGCTGGGGAAAGGACCAGAAGACATCAGCAAAGAGGAACTGGAGCAGAAAAAGCTACAAAATGCAGGTATCTCTGGGATGTAGGCTGGGAAGAAACCAGATTTGCTTAGAGGGTTAAGAATAGAGTAATAACTGCTCAGTTATTGTGTTGTAAAGTTTATTATTAAGCAAATATAAAGGAGTTTCAATTATCTGTGTGATAGCTGGATTAGGAGAGAAACAAACACAGTTTTATAAAAATAACTTTAACAAAAATTAATAAAAGCTTTAACTTAAAATATCACTGTTTTATATTTATTACTTAAAATTATTTAATCATTAAACACTTGCTATTTATTATTCTAAAAAATACTTTTTTTTAAAGAGCCAGTGGGTCCTGCTCTTGGTTTTCTGCCTGGCTCACCACAGTAGCTTTTCCCAGAGACCCACAGTTTATGATTGCATGCTAAGTATCTGACCCAATATGGGACAGTTAGAGTCTCTCTTCTAAACTTTTATCTAGATGGTACTGGACCTTTGATTTGTAAGGCTTTGTAATATTGGAACGCATATGTGGTTCATCTCAACTACACAAGAACACCAGTTTTGGAGAGAAGAAGCTGAGGACTAGGAACAGGAAGCTGGAGAGCACAAGGGAGAAGGCAGCATGGACACATCTGCGTGATGCTGAGTTCCACCAGACACTTCTGTTCCTATGGGAGCTGGGCCCGGCTCTGTGAACTTCCCATTTCTTCTTTAGTCACCCCTCTTTACTCCCCTGAGCTTCTTATTTTTTTATATTAAATGTCTGAACAATCCCTTTGACTAATTAAGCAGGCTGAGACTCTCAAAGGCCTGGTGGGAGCAGATGTGGAAAGAGAAAATGGAGAAAGCTGGGAGTGTGAGAAACCATGTACTGCTTTATGAAAAACCAGCTGTCAGCCCTTTAATACGCAGAAGAGAAAACCAGTAAGACAGTGAATTCCGTCCCTCACACCTGAGGAGAACAGAACATATGTACATCATACAAATGAACAGGACAAAGGGCAGAGACAAGGGCTCTTACATCCTGTATGAAGACCATGTACCTGTCTACAGCAACTGAAAGTTAGACCGCTGACAAACTGATATAGTTTTCAGGCCCCGAAACCAACCTGCTATATATTAACAAGGATAAAGAGAGAAAGAAAGGTCACAAAGATAAAAAGAACATTTTACAATATCTCTATTGAAGAATACCAGTAATTCCAAGCACTTATAAATGCCCATATTATTACTATAACAGTTATTTACTGTACACCTTCTGGTATATACTAGAGGAGAATGGTGAATAAGAGATAACCACAGCATCTGTTTAATTAATAACTTAATTATTAGTTTATTTCTGTCATCTTACTAAGCAATGGGCATTAATATAAACTTATAAATGACTTGGAACGTATTCAGAGCATTGTATTAGAGAATATTTGTGCATTTCTCAATTGTTGAAATCAAGGCCAATAACAATAAATAAACTCAATGACTGTTTAGTTCACCAAGTTCCTGTAGCCATCCACCCATCCATCCACCCATCCCTCACACATCCATCCCTCTGCACATCCATCCAATCATCCATCCATCCTTCCATCCAGTTGTTTATCCAACCTCCCAACCATTCGTCTGTCCATCCATCCAAGCAACATAATCTGGCAGTGCTTTCGGTATTATGAGAATTCCTCTAGTCATGAAGAACCATTGGTGGATTTTGTGTCATTTTTTGGGTTTTTAGTAAGAAACTGTTTTGATGAAAGAGACTACAATTCTTTTAAAATACTAAATGTGTTTTCCAAATTGTTCTGCATCACCAATGCTTCTTATGTGAATGAGTGAAAGGACTGTCCATTATAATTTATGTGCCGCCAGGTCATAGCTAGGCTTAATTTTTAGTACACAGAAGACTCTGCATAACTCCTGCTGAATGAAGAAATGAGTGGTTAGACCTTTTTTGTTAATTTGCTACAATGAATAGGCTTTACCATTAAATTTCTGAATTAAACTATATGCTTAAATTCATTTAAATAAAAAGTAAACACACTGTTGCTGTTGGTGCTCAGTACTGGGGTTCAAACAGAGGGCCTCTATCACTGAGCTTCCAGACTTCATTTTTTAAAAACAGGTCTTATGTGTAGCCCAGGGTGACCTTGAACTCTTGATCCTTCTGCTTTTCTCTCTGTTGCTAGGATCATAGATGTGTGCACCTGTGCCCAGTATTTTTGACACTTGTGAAACATGAAAATGACCAATAAGTGTTAACCAATAGATGTCTCTGAACTATAATTTAAGAAGATTTCATGTAATCCTCGAAGCGGCAGGTACATCTCTTGGCCACACAGTAAGATCTTGTCAAGAGAGAGAGAAAGAGAGGGGAGTGTCGAGGAAGGGAAGGGACTCTGTAGAGCATGTTTAGGGTCACTTTCTGACTTCCGATATTGACTAATGTTTTTCAAGGCTTTCTGATCTTATATAATTTGGGTGACTACATCAAACTAAAACAAAATCAACTCACAATTAATTCTGTGTCTCCTTTTTTTTTTTTTTTTTTTTTTTTTTAGTGTTTCAAGACAGAGTTTCTTTGTGTAGCCTTGGCTGTCCTGGACTCACTTTGTAGACCAGGCTGGCCTCAAACTCACAGAGATCTGCCTGTCTCTGCCTCCCCGAGTGCTGAGATTACAGATGGGTACCACTGAGCCTGACTTTTTTTCTTTTTCTTTTCTTTTTTTCATTTCTTCTTTTAACTGATAGTTACACTTTAAAGGTGTGATCCCACCTAAGTAAAAGGAATTCTAAGAAGTAAAACTTCTACAAAAACACAGCATCAAAAGAGTAACAAAGCTCATATACCTACCTACTTGTCTTTTTATTACAAAACAAATAAATAACCAGTTAGGTGTGGTGGTGTGCACCTTTAATCCCAGCACTATGGGGATGAAGGCACGTGGATCTTGATGAATTTGAGGCTACTCTGGTCTATTTCGCTTTCCAGGCCACCCTCTCTAGATCCAAAGCAACACAGTAAGATCCTGTCTGTCGTAGTAAGGGTTGCTATTGTTGCAGCGAAACACCATGATGCAAAGCAAGTTGGGAAGGGAAGAGTTTGTTTGGCTTGTGTTTCTACAACATAGCCCATCACCAAAGGAAGTCAGGACAGGAACTCAAATGGGGCAGGAACTTGGAGGCAGGAGCTGATGCAGAGGCCATGAGGGATGCTTACTGGCTTATTCTTCATGGCTTGCTCAGCTTGTTTTTTGTTGTTGTTTTGTTTGTTTGTTTTTTGTTTTTTAGAACCCAGGACCACCAGTACAGGGATGACACCACCCACAATGGGCGGGGCCTTCCCTCCCCCATCAATCACTAATTAAGAAAATGTCCTACCTTTGGATCTTATATAGACATTTTTTTCTATTGAGGATCTCTCCTTTTAGATGAATCTAGATTATGGCAAGTCGACATAAAACTAGGCAGGACACAGCTCAAAACAAGGCAATAACAAAGCCTACCCAAAACACCAGATCCACTTTTTTTTTTTCCTCATGGTTAGTAGAGTTATTTTGTGAAAAAGCCAAGATTCTAAGCCATACCAGAAAGTTAACTAATTCTGACATATTGTTAAACATTTCATAGCACCTACATATTTTTGGTTATTTTAGGTGAATTGCTTTTAAATGTAAAATGAGAAGTATCTGTTAGTTTCCTTTTTGTCACGGTGATAGACTGATGACAGAAATAGCGTAAGGGAGGAATGGTTTATCTGACTTAAGGCTCAGGGGATGCTGTTCATCCTGACGAGGAAGGGAGGAAGAAGCTGGAGCTGCTCCTGGTTGGAGCCACAGGAGTGTGAGGCAACCAGCCAGGCCCTACTTCCTAAAGGTTCCACGACCTCTCAGAACAGCTCCACCCGTGGGAACCAAGTGCTCAAACCAAAGAGCCTGTGGGTCACATTTTCATATAACTTTTATTGACTTCTTTGACAATTTCATATATATATAATGTACATTCTGATTATTATGTTTCCCTCTAATTTCCCTGATGGAGACATTTTACATTCAGACTAATCATATCTATGAAGTGTTAGGTCGTGTTGAAAATACCTTACAAAGGAAATGATTCGCAAACAAATAATTGAGAATTGACATGTCATGTCAGTGACTATAGAGAGCAGACTTCACTTTAATTAATAGAACACATTTTTTTACATGGCTAAGGAAGAAATTGAGAGGATTACACCTGCTAAGCAAGTACTCTACCTGAGACCTAAAATATTAAATTTTGATAAATTGCATGCTGCTTTTTAATTTTCTCAAGAAGTTTTACATGTCCATTTTTTTATGAATGTAAACGGTTTTATTCAGATAGATACCTGTCTGCATTACAGAATATAAAACTTGGTTTATACTCTATAAAAAAAGAACCAATATGCAAATTCAGGAGAGCTTAACATTCACAGGGCATACCCTACGGACATGCAGCCGTTGCTCACTGCTTAGACTCGATTTAAACCAGAAACCCACACCCCAGCACCGTGGAGATGAGAGCACAGTTCCTGCCGCTGAGCGCCCTGTGTCCAGAATATGCCATCTAGCGCACTCAGCTTGCTGGTGAAGCGTGTGACTGTCACATCAGAGCTAGGCTCTGTGTGTGACGCAGCCTTTCTAAGCCAGGCTTGGCAGCATCTCTGGTCCCCTGAACAATGGAGTTGAGGATCTGGAAGGCAGAGGAAGGATGGCCACTGCTCCTTTACTGAGGTTAAAACCTAAGAGTGCTGTCAAGAGCTGGGTGCAACGGCTAGGGGGAGCTACCCCACACTGGGCCCTTTACCTAGCAGCCCACCCAGTGGGATTGTGGGAGACCGAAGGGTGGGTCTAGGTTCAGATGTGACCATCACTGTGCACCACCTGAATGTGTTTTTTAGAGATGTAGGAAATAATACAGATTTTACAGACGTGTATTTATTTTAGTTACCTGAGGGTTAAAGACTTGGAGTACAATAATTCTTAGGAGCCCATCAGCAAGATGCCAAAATATGGGTAAATAGAGTTGGCAAAGATTTTTTTAAAATAAGGATGGCAACCTGTTACATGTCTATTTTTGATAATAAGAATATATATATTTAAGTTATTGAGAGAAAAACTTCTCTCAATAACTAAACCATTGAAACACTAATTCAACGACATACATATACACATATAAAATTCTGATAATTTTTAATAAACATGTATTTCAACTCCCTTCTCCTGGAAGGACTTTTCTAGGTATTAAACACTCACCTAAAAGTGCATTTTTTCCATGGTCATCTGGTAGAAATCGCTTGTCCACAGCACAAACTAGGATGTGTTCAGGAAGATTGGGAGATTTGGCCCCCACCAGGAGGAATCCCGCTGGGATGTCAATTTCTTCCATACACAGTGATACCAAACGCAAATCCTTTCCTGCTTGACAAAACCCTGGGAAATGGTTAGAAGAAAACAGAATACTTAGGCAAGGTAATATCTCCTTCCCCCACACAGAATAGAGTTATCTCTGGATAACTCTAAGGACTCCAGAAGGAAAGAAACCTATTCAAAGTTATATAATGTGTCCAGTGAAGTTTAGGGATAGAAGATATGGGAAGTTTGTTACGTAGGAAAAACTAAGAACACACTCTTCAACCTGGCAAAAGACAAGTTAAGAACTAAGTATGGTCCACTTGGGTGCAGGCACAGGCTTTTCCATCAAGTTACAAAATACCAGGGGCTGGGGAGGAAGCCAGGTTGTTAAGAATGTCTGCTGCTTTTGCAGAGCACCCATGGGGCACCTGATCACAACCACCCATAAGTCAAGTCCGAGGGATTTGTACTATCTATTAGCGTCAAGCACATATAACCCCACACAGAGATAGAGCTGTTTACAATTTAAAATAAAACTTGGGAGCTGGAGAGATGGCTCAGGGGTTAAGAGCACTGGCTGTTCTTCCAAAGGACCTGAGTTCAATTCCCAGCAACCACATGGTGGCTCACAACCATCTATAATGAGATCATATGCCCTCATCTGGTGTGTAAGTGTACATGTAGTCAGAACATTGTATACATCTTTACATTGTATAAATCTTTAAAAAAATGAATAAAACTTAAATTTTTTAAAACGTACAAAATACTAAACTAGGAAGCATCGAAAGTACCAAGGGGAATATCAAGACCTGCTCATCCAAGAGATTACTAATTGGCAGTAAACCTAGAACACAACTCGCCTAGGAAGGACGTCTTCACTCTAAGTATGAGCTGCTTCAAGAGGTGGGACAAAACTCCTTGCTAACCAGAGTGGACTAACCGTTGATGAGAAGCTTACGATTGGCAGTTCCTTGAACTGCATCTCTGGGAGCTGCCTTTGTCTCTAAGACTGAAGCTGCGAGTCTCCACAAATGGAAAGAGATGACAGCCGCAGCCTGTGCCAGTCACAACAGCATTATTACAGTTCCGTGAACCCTTAAGGTCAGGGCTTGAGGCATGGCTCAGTGGTTAAGAGTACTGGCTGCCCCAGGTGGCTGGATACCCGTGGAAAGTCTCCCCGTCTCTGGGAAGAAAGGGGGGGGGACTGGGAGGAGATGATCCTACCTGGATGTAAAGTAAATTAATTAGTTAATTAATTAATGAAAAAAAAAAGAAATGCGGTGAATGAACACAGAGAGAGAGAGAATGTGTGTATATACTGGTTGCACTTCCACAGATGTCCATAGGTTGGTTCCCAGCACCCACACTGGGAAGCTCACAACTGTTTTTAACTCTAGCTTCAGGGGATCCAGTGCCCTATTCCGGCCTCTGTGGCATCATGTGCACACATCAACACTCATACACACATTTTCAAAATAAAATCTTTAAAAAAAAACCCCAACAACCCTCACCTTAAGGCCATCCAGTACATTGTTGCTTAACAGGTGGCTTGCGTAAGTTTCAGGGGTCCAAAAAAGACATTCTAAGACACTTGGGGTTATGTGTAAAATCTATTTTAATTTTTTATTGCTATTAGATGTGTGACTATGATGTGCGGGCTTCCGTGTGCCACACATGCACGAGGAGACTAGAGAACAGCCTTGTGCAGTTTCTTCTCCTTTCCCATGGATTCTCGGAAACGAAAGGCACTTTTACCTGCTGAGCTGCCTCTTGGTCTTACTAACTTTTTGTGAGTGAAATGTGAATAGACATCGTTACCATTTCTTTCCTAAAACCGAGCTGATTATTCTAATCCCTTACTTTAAAACACTATGTGGCCTTTCGTTCAATACTTGTCAAGTGCGTAAAAGTAGTTAAGTGATCTCATAACTCGTTTAGACAAAGCTCACTCTCACTCTGTAGTCTCCACTATTTCACACACTTTCACATTGTTTTCAGCTGTATCGATATATTATTTAATGCACGCATGTAATGGGCTGCTGCCTAAGGTTGGGAAGTTCAGATAAACACAAAAGGGTAATTTTACTGATGCATCCAACTGTGGCCATTGGGCATATGAAGTTGAATTCATCACCCTCACTCATACAGACATCTCTCCTTAATACGGAGCCACTGGAAGCTGAGAGGTGCTGGGAGAGAGAGATGAACTCTTTTTTCGGGTGTGTTCTAATTGGTAGGTTTTCCATGTGCAGTGTGTGGCTCTATGCAATACACGTATGGGAAGCACTAACTGGATTCATGTTTTCAGAAAAAAAACCATGCAGTTAGGAGCGGGACACATTGGGGAAATTGATGGGAGACTAGACATACTTATATCTCATTGTATACATGTATGAAAGTCAAGAATAAGGAAAGCTGTAATTGATTACAATATTAGAAATGGGAATGTGCCTTAGTAAGACTGTGTACCTAATGTGTGCAAGGCCCTCACTCAGTTCTTAGTAACACACAGGCACACACATACACATAAACACACACACAGGCACACACATACACATAAACACACACACAGGCACACACATACACATAAACACACACACAGGCACACACATATACATAAACACACACACATACATAAAACCAGTAAGATTATATAAAATGCATCCACATGATTTTAGACACCAAATTAAATTAATGTTTGTTTTCTTTTCTTTTGAAACACTGTGCAGCTCTGGCTGGCCTAGAACTTGCCAAGTAAATCACGTTGGCCTTGAATACACAGAGAGCCACCTGTCCCTGCCTCTCAAGCCCTGGGAATTAATATTATAATGATAAAAAAATTAGCAATTACAAACCAGCCTAAATTTTGATTACATAGAACAGAAATATAAAAATGTATATATTTAACCCCCGAATATATAACTTCCATGTCTGAGGTGTTAGATGGTAGATCTGGGGCTGGGAACATGGTTCCGTGGGAGAACACTTGCCTATGATGCTTAGGTCCTGGGTTCTATATCCAGAACCAGGGGGAGGGGGAGAGGGTTCTTTAAATGCTGAAAACAGTTAAATCCATTTGTTTCTCTTAAAACAAAGTTAAATTTTCAACAGACATGCCCCTTTTTATATATCTAACTTAAAGTTAAACTGCAACTTTTGAATTACAAACTGTAGACAGTTGTTGTATAGCATAAATATAAAAGAATATGTTAATATATTGGTCAGTCTAGAATAGGTGCTTTTTACTTAAAGTTAAAATTTTTATCATTCTGCAATGGTAGAATGAATGCTTGAGGAGTTCAAAGTGTCTGTCTTACCAAAGGAGATTTGTGACTCAAAGATTGAGGACACTAATCTATTCTAACCTCTTCAATGTGTAAACAAGAGAAGGATTCAGGAAGGCTAACCTAATGTGCCAAGGCTAAATAAGCATAACCTAACAAAGAGGACACCACAACCCAGATCTCTAAGTGAGATGCTCCTTCACCTTCCACATCTGGCCGTAAAGGCATAGACCAAAAATTCTAAAACTATGGATACTAAGACGGAAGGACCTTGAATTCAAGGCTAGCTGGTGATAGAGAATGACAATCTATCTCACAACCCAAAACAAACAAACAAAAATCCCACAAACTCTCAAAACAACAGTGACATCATCGGCAACAAACCCCAGGAAAGAGTGGGCTGAAGCCATGGTTCAGTTATGAGCACTTGCTGCTCTTGCAGAGGACGCTAGCTTAGATCCTAGTGCCCACACAGCAGCTCATTACTGCCCACAACTCCAGCTCCTGAGGATGCCTTTTCTGGCCTCTTTGGGTACCAGGCACTCATGTGGTGGGGTACGCAACACACACACACACACAGAGAATGATCTATGTTTAGATTAGAACATTTCTTCTTTTTCTCTCCCTCCCATCTCTTCCTGTAGGTCAAAGGTCCATGGCAGGTGTCTTCTTCAATTTTGACCTGCACCCTATTATTTTGACATAGGGCCCCTCACAGAACCTGGAGTTCACCAGTTGGCTAGACTGCCTGGTCAGTGAGCCCCAGAGGATCTACCTGTCTCTGTGCTGCTCTGCTAGGCTTATGGAGATGTGTACCTAACTAACCCTGTTTTGTGTGTGTGTGTTTGTTTTTGTTTTTTACGTGGATCCTGAGAGTCTGAACTTGGGTCTTCATGCTTCTAGCTGTCACTCTGCTGAGGGAACCATCTCTCCAGTCCAACGAGTGACACTTCTGATGAGATTTCTGCAGCGAAGAGTAGGAAAGGGGGAACTACTATTTTGGCCTCTGACTAAATAGAGTTGAGAAGGCAGCAGGTGGAGAGTGCCCAAGAAAAGTATAAGTTTCCTTTTTTCCTTTCTTTCTTTCTTCCTTCCTTCCCTCCTTCCTTCCTTCCTTCCTTCCTTCCTTCCTTCCTTCCTTCCTTCTTTCTGTGAAAGAGCTATTATTTCAGAGTGATTTCTGTGGCAAAATGAAATGAAGAATCATGAATAATTTTTTAGTATTATATACTTGAGGGTTCCTGGTTATGGTCAAAAGTAATAATCATTAAGCAATGAATGGGCTCTATAAGAAGCATGCTTTCTAGATTTCTTTTCTAAAAAAACCTCGGTACCTGAGACAATGGAAAGAGAAAATGTCGTGGGAGGTCTGTTAAAAGGGTGCAAGAACCAATCATCGGGAAGCCTCCAATGTCTGAAAATGGGACCCTTTAAATAACAACACATTCAGCACAGAACAGAAAATAAGTATCCACAAGGATGGAAATAAATGGTTAAATGAACGAATAAATGATGGAGAAGAAATGAATGCCTATGAGGTAAAACTTGAAATAAACACATGTCTACTCTGCCCATGGGAAGTGGTGAAGAAGTCCTGCCTGTGTGTGTTTCTTCCACAGCATGGGGCGTGGCCAGAGATGCTGCTTCAGACAAAGCTCAGCATGAGAAGGTGCTGATTCTAGGCTTTCTTGAAGCAATGTGGTGGACATGGCATCTCCATGCTCCTCATCAGACCATGGCCTCCGAGACATAGAAGAAGAAAACCCTTCCAACAAGGTTGTTTCTTCTACTGCCCTATTATTATACTATTCCTGAAACTGCCAGGGCCATCAAAGCCCAGAAAAAAAAATCTTTAAAAAGTCACATCTAAGAGGAACCTAAGGAGATAATACAACTAAATTTGTTGTAATATTCCTGATAGGACCATAGCTCAGAAAAAGACATTAGATAAAAGCAAGGAACCAAGTAAACCATAGACTTGATTGTTAACATTAATAAAAAATGGGAGTACCAGCTCATTAACTGTGACACACATACTTTACTACTACGCTGTCTGCAGGAGAAACTGCTTATGTATAGAAATGGAAACACTGGCTTGAGTTTCCTAAAAAATAGTCCTGTAAAATACTTTTCCTTTCTTTTAGCCAACAGAAGACTCAGGCAATTTAATTAAAAAGAAAAAATGGAGCCAGACGTGGTGGCGCACGCCTGTAATCCCAGCACTCGGAAGGCAGAGGCAGGCGGATCTCTGTGAGTTGGAGGCCAGCCTGGTCTACAAAGCGAGTCCAGGACAGCCAAGGCTACACAAAGAAACCCTGTCTCAAAACAAACAAACAGAAACATCCCCCCCCCCACAAAAAAAATGGGGTAGAAAGAGAAAGCAACACTGAGGCTAGAATAGGGTTAGAAAGAAATCAGTTCATGGCCAAATATGGCCACAGAATCAAAGGAATGTTACTAAATTTAGTTTGTAGTTATCCTAAAAAATTCAAAGTTCACCTGCCAAAGGCCTGGAGTTTTGCTGCAAACATTTTCATACTGTTTCCCCTAAAGTCTCATTGTCAGGGGTTAGCACAACAAATTAAACACATGATAGCTCAGAGATCTCCAAGAAAAAAAAATTACATTAATTCCTATATATAAAAAACTGAAAATAAGCTGTGCCTGTAAAGAAGAGCTGTTAGCTATAGAATCCACAAAATGTGATTGGATTTCCAGACCAACAAGATCCCAGTATCCTTCATGGCAAGGAGATAACTCTGGAAGGCTAACAGGACCATCTTCAGAAGCCACCAGACAGCCCCCAGAGCACCCGAGAGTCTAGGCCGTCCTGTACACAGGAAGGGAAGAACAACTCGCTTTGCGAACTTGCTCCAGAAAATCACTTCTCTTCTGAGAGCAATAACGAAAGGTTGCTTTCTTGCCAACTCTCTTTTGAGACAAATGATTTTAATTTGTTTTAATTTGGTTGTGATAGCAGAGGGCCCTTCTTTATAAACTACATCTGCATCTTAAGAAAATAGCCCAGGTTTTCACTTCATAGAAAGAGATTTGCCTTCTCTTAATTATCTCCAGCTTGAAGGCTACAGAGTAAATAGAAAGGGGAAAGTTTACCGACACAGCAGTACACCCGAGCTAAAGTAATCAAAGCTGCATTCAGAGGCTGAGAATCTGGTTGCTAGTCACCTGCACAGTCCATCAGCTGCCTCCCAGCAGGCAGCTGGGAACCTACTCTAGTCCAATAATTTACATAAGAAATTAGCAACCAAAATTTACCTATGAATGGCAAGCCTCAGTAGCCCATCAGATGTCAAGTATCTGCTTATCTAAATTGCCTCTAAAAATAGCTTTACAGTCCCTTAAGCCTTAGGTAAACAGGGGATTTCCCAGGAACTGGAAGGTGGTATTTTCAAACAGGCATTATAGTACCCTGTTTCAAGGCTGGTTTTGTGAGCACAACTTCAGGGCTGTTTTTGCACAGGAAGATTCTTAAAACTATCTTGGAGTGAGCAAAAATGATAACACTGTGTGAAATATAAATACCAACTTATAAATGGCCTTTTATTTTAAATGCCATCTTATGGTGGTAGTTAAGTAGGGGAGTGATGGCCAATAGTTTAGAAAAACTGGAAACAGAATCAGTGTTTTCAGAATGTGTTGGGTTTGAATCTTCTGCTTTGGGGGAGGATGTTCCTTTATTCTCAGAAAAAAAAATTGCCAGCTTTTCATCTTAAAATCACCATTGCTCTTTTGGGGCTGAGATAGAAAGATCTATAGTTACAGCTTAAGTTAAAGGTCAGCCTGGGTTAGAGTGAGACAAAAATACACAGAACACATCCTAACTTTGTGGTTTTGTTTGTTTTCTTTGAGACAGGTTCTCACCGTGCAGCCCTGGCTGTCTTGGAACTCACTGTGTATCTCAAGCTGGCCTTGAACTCACAGAGATCCATCCCCTCTGCTCCCAAGTACTGGGATTTAAGGCATGCTATTTTTAGGTCATCAAGTACATCTTGGTACCTTTTCAAAATACCTGGTTATAAGTAACACCACAGCTAAACTGAAAACATATCTCAAGTACTGAAGGTCAGGGAATGCTCTCTACCACGCTTTGGAAGAAAATTTGTTCACTTCTAAATCATCTCTCAAGTTTTTACTCTGGTTCTATTTTATTATTATTATTTTAATGTGTTCACTTTACATTCCCATTGTAGACCCCCTCACTCCAGGCCCCCACTCTGTTCCTCTTCCCTCCCTCCTCCTTCCCTAGTTCTCAGAAAGGGGGAGCCCTCCTCCCCTACCAACTGGCCCCAGCCTATCAAGTCTCATCAGGACTGCCTGCATCCTCTTCCTCTGTGGCCTGGAAAGGCTGCCCTGCCAAGGGGAAGTGATCAAAGAGCAGACAACAGAGTCCGTGTCAGAGACAGCCCCTGCAACCCATACTCATGGAGACTGAGTTGCCTACGGGCTACATCTGAGCAGGGGGTCTAAGTCCTCTCCATGCATGGTCCTTGGTTGGTGCATTAGTCTCTGCAGACCTCCCTGGGCCCGGATTTGTTGACTGTGTTGGTCTCCTTGTGGAGCTGCTGTCCGTGCCGGATCCTTCTATTCCTCCACTCTTCCATAGACTCCCTGCGCTCTGCCCAAAGTTTGGCTGTAAGTCTCAGCATCTGCTTCAATCCCCTGCTGGGTGGAGTCTGTCAGAGGACATCTATGGTGGCCTCCTGTCCTGTTCCCTCTCTTCATCCACTTCCAGTGTCTATTCTATTTGCCCTTCTGAATGAGAATTAAACATCTTCGCTAAGGTCCTCCTTGTTATTTAGTTATACGTAAGCGACCCCAAAAATTCTACCAAGGAACTCCTACAACTGGTAAACAGCTTCAGCAATGGCTGGATACAAAATTAACTGAAAAAAAAATCAGTAGCCCTCCTGTATACAAAAGACAAATGGGCTGAGAAAGAAATTAAAGAAACAACACTCTTCACAATAGCCACAAATAACATAAGTACTTTGGTGTAACTCTAACCAAGCAAGAGAAAGACTTGTATGAAAAAAACTTTAAGTCTCTGAAAAGAGAAATTGAAGAAGATATCAAAAGATGGAAAAGAAAGCTCTCTCATGATCATGGATCGATAGGATTAACATAGTGAAAATGGCAATTTTACCTAAAGCAATCTACAGAGTCAATGCAATTCTCATCAAAATGCCAACGCAGCTCTTTTCAGACCTTGAAAGAACAATTCTCTGGTTCTATTTAATTATCACATATAATTTGATTCTCAGTGAGACACCATCCTCTAAAGCACTGTTCAATGCCATTTGTTACTTGAGGAGGTGACTGACTGACTGCTCAGTTGAAGCAAAGGTGTAATGAGAATACAAATCAAGCAAATAGCAGCATAATGCCGTCACTGCCCACATCTCCGTGCTCTAAAGGCTTATAGTACATCAATAATGAGTAGGACACACCATATCAAGTCTGGGCAGAGAGCCATTCATAAGGAAGGAAATCTATAAAAAGTCATGTGCTGTGGGCAGGCCTAGCATGAAGAACACTAATGGATGCACCTTATAGGGACATGTGTGAGCTATAGAGGATTATTCAGGTCTTTTCCCTCTCTAACAAGAGGATATGGATCCCTCAATGGGTTGTCAGATTCTCAGGGAAGTAAGAAATCAAAAGAAAACAAACTTCCAAACAAGGCCAACTGTTTTTCTGGCTATAATTAGATAAGCCTTTAATTGACATCAAATTATTTGCTCTCCACGCTTTAGCAGAAAACTGTCCTGAGATCTGGAACTTTCTTCTTCCCCTCCCCCATGTCTCCTCCAAGTCTTCATCCCTTGACACCATGCAGGTTAATGTCATTCTGAATATAAAAACCACATCCCACACACTAATTGAATAGGCCTTCAGAACACAGCAACTAGGCAGGGGAAAGAAGACTTTAAGTTGGGATATCAGAGGAGCACAAAACCCTGATGCCAGCGTTTCCTTATTTAAAACATGGTTAGAAGTGTGGCAGGGGACAGCTGACATGAGCAGACAGAATGAGATCATCAGCCTGCGTGGCAGTGTCCACCTTGGACCACAGCACTGGGAAAGCAGAGGCAGGTAAATCAAGAAATCTCTGGGAGCTGGAGCTCAGGCTGCCCGCGGCCAGCTCACACTGCATAATGAGATCAGTTGCAAAAAACGGAGAGACTCAAACTAATTACATTTTATACTGTAAACAGTATTTTCATTTATAATATTTATAAAAGATGTATGTTTTACCTCTGCACCCAGTGAGTGTAGCCGTAGTGCCAGCGAGATGGCTCAGTAGGCAAGGTGCCTGCCAGCAAGCATTACCATCTGAGTTTGATCCCTGGCACCCCCAGGGTGGAAGGAGAAAACCTGTTCCTGCCAGTTGTAAGCCATGGGTCACGGGCATCCACACACACACACAACACACAGACAATACAGAAATAAATGTAATATTAAAAAAGGCTCTAACTAGGTGTCGAGTCAGGGCATCTAGAATTTTGACTGCTACCTGAGGAATGGTGTAAAAGGAGGAGAAAGATAAAACACTTTTGTTTTATATTCTGAGACAGGGCTTCTCTGTGTAGTCTTGGCTGTCCTGGAACTCACTTTGTAGACTAGGCTAGCCTCCAACTCACAGAGATCCGCCTGCCTCTGCCAAGTGCCGGGATCACAGGAAACACTGATAAACGCTCAGGAGAGTGAATTCTTAGAGTACTGGAGAAGCCTCCACCTTTGAGTGAACTTGCATTTGCACTGATCTTCTCAAGGAAATGGTTCAACTGGGAACCTCAGTCTCTTCGTCTACAACAGAGGGTGGGGCTTGGGTTTCCTGTAGACAGCCTGAGTGACCATGGGGGTGAGGACATAGCCACTCATTCCTTTCATCAGCGAGTGGTGGTCAACCTTGTATACTACGTGGAAAGATTGGAAATGGATTAGATAATATTACATCACAAAGCTGAAAAGAACTCAAGAGCGCAAACCTACCATCTGTAGTGCAAGATCCTTCTGGGGCAGGTTTTTGTGAGTAGGGAATTGGTGGGCTGTTTGAGTCAGACATGTCTTCTTCATCTTCGTCATCTTCCATTTCATTGATTGCTACATTGTTAGAAAAATCCAGGCTGCCATTTTGAGTGTATCGGTGTGCTAGATCTTTATCCAGATCCTCTACCTTGGGTTTGACATCTGTTTAAATTTTAATTAAAAAAAGATGTTTATGGAGAATAGATTACGAGAGATTCTGAAAGACATCTTTGAGGACAGGGAGACTGGCGGTTTAATATGCTTAAGTTCCCAGGATGTGGAGTCCCTGTTTGAAAGCCGTCTATAAATGCTTGCCACTGAGAAACTTACCCGCAGATGAGAAAGGGTGCTGGTCGGGGTCCAAGTAGAGCTGGGAGAAGATTGGCCGCGGCACTACACTACTACATCGGAGCGAGGCTTCTATGGAATTGTGCAGTGCTTCCTCAAATCTAGCGGATTTCAGTTGCCCAGCATATGAGTTCCCCATGGTCTGTCCCGGCACATCCCAAAGAAAAAGCGGAAGGAAAAGCTTGGATTAGATGTTTGTAGGCTACATGTATAGGGCTGGAGAGATGTCTAGCTGTTAAGAATACTTGCTGCTCTTGCAGAGGACCTGGGTTTGCTTCACAGTACCCATGTGATGGCTCACAACCATCTATAACTCCAGATCTGAGGACCCGATGCCCTCTCTGACCTCCATGGGCACATCCATGCTGGCAAAATGCTATTACATATAAAGTAAACATAATAAAAACTAAGTATATGTCTGGCACATATAAAGTATATTCAAATAGCTATGTGAACTGAATAAAATATATTAAATCTAGCTGGCAAGATAGCTCAGTGGGTAAAGTTGATGGCTGTCAAGCCTGATGATTTAAGTTCAATCCCTGGAACCAATGTAGTTGAAGGAAAGAACTAACCAAATCCGGCTGGTTGTCTTTAGACCTCTACATGTGTGCTGTAGTAGTCACATGGTGGCACATGATGTGTAATGATCACATGCACCTCCATACTAACACACACACACAAAACATTAAAAAAAGAAAAGAAAAACATTTATATTAAATAAAAAAGGAACCTAGTATAAGTTATCTGTTACATTGCTTGTGATTTGGGTCTTTACAGTCAAGGCCCATCTCAACACCTTTAGAAGAGCTTTAATTCAATAGTGGTAAATGTTTTAGAGCCAGCCTCTCATACCAGTAAGGCAAGATTACCCTGTCAATTATGGAGCCTGGCCTGCTAGCTTTTGGCAGAGTAAATAGTTAATTACTACTCCCTCTACGGTCTATAACCCTAGGAGAAGAAAAGACTCCTGTGGAAACAACATGAAGATTTTATGATATGTTCTTAACCAATCCCTGAAAGCAAGATCCACGTCACTTATCCAAATTTACTTATTTCTATGATGTTACCATTCATCTATGCAGTATTTACTAGAAGTGATTACTAGAGTGATACACATTTATCTATGTAAAAATCACTGTTGCTCTTGTCTCCTCTGAATCTCTTCGCTGGTATCTGCTGACAACGGGAACAACAATGACTTTGAAGCTATGACCTAACTTATTGGGTACTAGCTAGTGGTTTGAGCAATCATTTTCAAATGGTCCAGGGGCCTGTGACCCTCTCAGTGGCCCGTGAAGGAAAAAACACTTTCAGGGCTAGAGAGAAGGCTAAGGAGTTAAGAACAGTGGCTGTTCTTGTTGAGGACCCAGGCTTAATTCCTAGCACCCACTTGATGGGTCACAATCACCTGTAACTCTAGCTTCAGGGGCTTTAACACCCTCTTCAGACACACATGTATGCAGGCAAAATACCATACACACAGATAAAATAAACATTTTAAAACATTTTCAAACTACTACTAGGGAATGTGCTTGCTTATTTAAAAAACCTGTCATTATGTTATCTATACATATCAGAACTCTCCAGAATTTGAATGATGTGTGATATTATAACTGAATGAATGCAGAAGCAGATAAGCTATTATTCTATATTTTGGGAGAAGTTATTTTGGAAAAGAGAAGGTGACAGAATACATATGACAGGAAAGCAGAGGGTGGCTGTATGGGAAGAAGGGGGCCAGGTTGGGGATGAAAGAAGGAGGTAGAAGAGGGGGTACAAAGAAGAATAGAGGGTAATGAAACACACCTATACACACACACAAGAGCCAAGCCATAATGAAAACCAGTACTTTGTGTGCTAACTTAAGAAATAGTAAAAAGAAGAAAATTGCTGTTTTTCACACATGGTATTTATGTTAATACAGTGAACTGTTTATTATCAATCTTGAAAATAAATATTTACAAAGTTGGTTGGTTTTAATTTCTAATGTATATAACCTAGGCAGACAGAACCTCAGTGAGGTTCTTAGTAGCCATTAGGAATACAAACAGGTGCTGAGATCAAAAGTTGGGAAGTATTGAGCTAGACAGTAGACGGAGCACTATATAAAATCATCCACTCTTCAGGATCCTGAAGAAGGCATGGCCTCTTCACTTCACAAACTAAAAAGCAAAACAAGGCAAGCTAGAGGGATGGCTCAGTTAAGAGCACTTACGTAGGATCCCTACATACATGTTGGGAGATTCACAATGGCTGTAAATCTAGCGCTAGGGAATATGTTACCCTTTCCTGGCCTCCCCATCCCCTCTCTAGCATCTCTCTGTTATATAGCTCTGGCTCCTGGAACTCGCTCTGCAGACCAGACTGGTTTTGGACTCACAGAGATCCTCCTGCCTCTGCCTCCCAGGTGCTGGGATTAAAAGTGTATGCCACCACGCCAGGCTTCTGTCATTTCAAACAGATAATTTTGAAAGTATTTTAGTTCCGTTTCCTCTGTTAACAATAAAGCTTTTATTCTCATCTGCAATGGCAACCTAGATAGACCCTTTGTAGGGAGTACTTGAAGGACGAACTGAGAAGTAGTTTAGAGGCCATTAGCAAAGGAAGCTATGAGCCAGTGTGCCAAGAATCTAGGAGTGATGCACAGTACAAGCTGCTTCTCTCAGACTTCACGAGCTCCCCAGCAGACTGTGGTGCCCCAAGTTGCTGAAGCACAGTGAATAAAGCACATGGTCCCCATAACTGTGGGAGTATGCAGTGTGAGCTCCTGTGAGCAGCCAGGCTTCTCAAAGCTTCTTAGATACTCCTATGATTTAGAGAAAAAGCCATGTACTATTTGGCAACCTTCCTTTAAAAGACTTTTATTTTTATTATATGTGTGTGTGTGTTTTATCCGCCTGTGTGTCTGTTTACACATGTGTTCCTGGTTCCCCAGGATGCTAGCTTTGGAGCTGAAGTTGCAGCTGGTTGTGACCCACCACATGGGCGCTGGGGCTCAAACCCAGGCCCTTTGAACGAGCAGCCAGCGCTCTGAATTGCTGAGCCATCTCTACAGACCCAGCTAATACAAAACAATGACTATGGATTTAAAAGATGTGCTTATAGTATCTTAAGAAATGTCTTATTAATTTTTAACCAGTTTCATTTTTTATAAAGAGAATACACCTAAAACACAACATTTGACCAAAAGTTGGGTATATATATGCTATCCAGTTAACAATGGTAAGTGACAGATAGCCTACAGTCTGCCAAATGAAATTTTCATGAATCACTTGACTTTTTAGCCAAACCTTTATGACATCACACAAGCCCCTTAAAGATTAAATTTCCTAAAGTCCAAAGCAATTTTTCTTTTAAATAGCAACACCTGATCAAAACAGGATGGGTGTTGGGAGAGAAATGTGCTCTCTCACTAGTCTATTTTGGTCAAATGCCAACAATTATTTCCCCTTTCTCCCTTTGCTAGCAAGAGAAAATTGCCAGGGATTAATATCAAGTCAAACTGGGGTGTCTCACCATGATCGGCGGAGCAACCCCAAAGATGGCACTTGAACCTTTCTCAAGAGCAAAGTGCCTGGAAGTCCTACTTTTCTTGCCTACTGATGGCCTGGCAAACCACCCATCACCAGATATCTTGGAAACTACGTTCTCCAAGAGGTATTTTCAACCAAATACAAGATTATGTCATCTTTAATTTTTTTTATTGTTAGTGCCCTCATGAATGAACGTGCACCACGTGCATGCCTGGTGCTGAAGAGGCCACGGGAGACCCTGGAATTGGGGTTACAGATGGTGATGAGCTGCCACGTGACTGATGAAAGTATCTGTACCTACCGAACTATCTCTCCAGCCCAGATCTTAGTTATGTCCCCTGATCATTTAAGAAGTAAATGCCAGATTCATACGCACAGGGCAAACAAATTATGCTCTGAAGGAAGACATTAAATCAGCAAAACAATGGGAACTGGAGCTTTCCCATCAGGTACGGAAGTGGACACAGGTGGAAGGGTTCAGCCCCTGTTCAGACTTGCTGTAAAAGGAAGCAGCGTTTTAAAAAAAAGTATAAAAGGAGATCCAAGATGGCTGCCAGGAGAGGACACCATGTCTGAGGATTAGGACAGCAGTAACAACGCAGCGACCAGGAGACTGAACTCTGGGACCTAAAACACCAGCATTTGTGATTGCCAGGTGAGCGGAATTCCTACGGTGAGGAAATCAAGTGGGAAAATCCTAGGGACATCCAGTTATTCCCTGGAAAAACTCCGGGTGAAATCAAGGATGCTATGAAAAGACGAAACCTAAGAATAATTGGAATAGATGAAAAAGAAGACACCAGGCTCCAAGGACCGAAAAATATTTTTAAGAAAATCATAGAAGAAAATTTTCCCAACTTAAAAAAGAATTGTCCATAAACATACAAGAAGCCTACAGAACGTCAAATACACTAGACCAGAAAAGAAATACCTCTCGTTACATCATAGTCAAACACTAAACCTACAAAACAAAGAAAAAATATTAAAGGCAGCAAGGGAAAAGGGTCAAGTAACATATGAAGGTAGACCAATCAGAATCACACCAGATTTCTCATCAGAAACTATGAAAGCCAGAAGTGTCTGGGCAGAAGTCATGCAGTCTTTAAGGGAACACAGATGCCAATCAAAACTACTATACCCAGAGAAGCTTTCAATCAACATAGATGGAGAAAACAAAATTTTCCATGACAAAACAAAATTCACACAATACCTACACAGCAACCCAGCCCTTCAGAAGGTACTAGAAGGAAAACTTCAGTCCAACGAAAACAAATACACCAAAGAA